>JAVJGG010000009.1:25054369-25073560 GCA_035590195.1 Aviceda cuculoides
CCCCCCCCCCCCCCCCCCCCCCCGCTTCAAGCTAGAAAAATGAGGCACAGACTTGATGGAAAGAGAGTAAATTTTCTAAATTCTTCCACGTTCAGCATATGGTTTAGTTTCAGTTTTTTCCAAGCTAGAACAATATGCTTTACAGGAGACAAGATAACAAATGCTTAATTTTGGGTTCAGTTAAGACAAGCAACTTTCTCTAAAAGCTCATGCTTTGTTTCAAATTGACATTTGTTAAAAGCGTCAGTGTCCATATTATATTACATCACGGCAGGTCAGCTATCATGACTGACATGGTAACATGGGACAATGAAAGAAGGCAGATTTGCCTTAACTCTCGCCATGCCACATCTCCTGTACGCTCTGAACACACCACAGACTTCAGGTTCATTTTGCACTGTTACTAAGCCTCTTTGCAACAATCAAGATAGACTACAAATTTAAGATATATAGAGATTTTTGCTTGTTGAGAAAGGAAAGAAACAAAACAACCCCCCCCAAGATTAACCCAAGGAAACAAAAAAAAAATGATGCTGTCTGGCACAGGCAGGCTTTCTGTTGCTGATGTGCCAAAATCCACCATCATTCTCTCACATCAAGATACCCAATACAAGCCCTGCTTGGGTCTCTCAGTGAGGCTTTAAAGTGACACATCCCCTACTTACAGAACACTAGCATATTTTACAGAGAATGGCATCTTTAAAAAGTAATCTTGTTATTTCTGTGATGAATGTTCCTATGTACTTGTGGACTTCAGTAAATTTACATTCTAGCATTGCCATTCACCCTTAAATAAATATTGATGAAGGTCAAAGTTGTTTATGTTTTCGGGGTTGAAGTTAAGTGGCTAAGTCCACATTTAGGATTCTAACATAAAGGCAGGAGAGCTTATTGCTTTGCTGGGTTACAGGTGTGCAACACTTCCAAAAGGTCAGTTTTTAATGGGGGCTTGAGTTAAGGCATTGCCACAGCACTTCCAGGCAAATCACACCACAAACTCCAGAGAAGACAAACCCAGAAAAGTTTATCAAGGACTGGTGTCTCCTTAGGAGGCCATGAACAGACTCCACATGAAAGGCCGAGCACATACTCCAGATTGAAAAGACAACAATCCCACACTAGCCTGTCTGCCCAAGGGATGGTTCAGTAACACACAACTCCTACCTGGTCCATGTCCCAAACTAGCCTTTTTTCTAGCAGCTAATGTGCTAGCTCTTCCTTCCCAATCCCTTTCAAAGGATCTTAAACCTCCTCAGCAACTCATATATGCAAACCAGCTGGGCCGACTCACCCCACTGCAGTAATTAACTCTTGCTAGGTCTCTGTGGGACCTGCAGACCCCCGTAACAGCAGATTGATGGAGACAAAACCCTAGTTTTCACTTGGGAGTTTTACTGGCAGGAGTGCGTGGAGGCGAGAGGGTGGGAGAAGAGAGCCCAAAATTATTTTCAAGTATAGTCACAACATTGATAAAGGCCTTAGCCTGGATTTAGTCACACTGGAATTAAATTTGTGTAGCTCATGTCTCTGGTAGGGGAGCTCTGCTAGCACAGTTGCAAGCACTTGGCTGCAATCATCAAAATCCTTCTAGTGTGTACCATTAGTGGGTTCTCTGGCTACAGGGAATTGTTTCTATAAGGTCTAAGACAAAGTTCTTCTCCATGATTGGGGATTTGAATATAGATACAAACATTTTGTGTCAATAAATAAGTGCTGATAAAGTTATCTAGCCTTGATTACTGAATTTGATGAAGGATGTCTGCTAATTTGTGTTGCAGACATTTAAAAGGTTACTGTCTCCACCTACTTGCTTTTCTATTCTTCTGGCAGCTGAGTGAGAGGACACCTTTCAGTCATCTCAGGTCCCAGGTATTTTAGTTTACAGAGATAAATACCTCAGGCTGTGAAATACTTTAGCTTAAGATCTAGCACAGGTTTACTTCTGCAAGTCTCCTGTAGTACTTAGAGCGAGAATCACCAGTCTTTAGGAACTCATCAGATATCTATTTATCTATATGTTTATATGAACCTGATCTCCTCAGCAATGAAGCATGATGTGCATTCATACATAACATGGTATCACCTCCAGAGTGGTGGGAACAAGCACTTGTTCATATATGTACTAGAAACGGTGTAAACTACGTGAGACAGGAATTTATAGTCTCCTATACAGAGGCTGAGTGAGAAAGCTTTGAGAAGGAACAGATAGGGGATCAGAAGCAGGCAGCAGGGCATCTGCAAGCTAAACTCTTGCTCTTCCTACAAGCCTCGCGTTGTAGCAGCGATTACAGCACTGTCCGCTGCCCCGTTAACCCATGCTCCCTCCCAGCCCACACAGGTGGAGGCTGAAGCCAGCTGCTGGCAAAATCCCTCGCTTTCTTCCAAACCCTCTGTTTGTGCCCTTGAAGGGAGACACTCCCCGAATGCAGCAGTCTGTGACAACCTGACTGCAGAGGAATCGTGACAGCAGTGTTTTGATTTGGGCTTTCTAAAGTGAATGAGTGATAGGAAGATTTTCAGTTCTACCAGACAGACATATGTTCTTATTTCTGTCAGTCTTTTGCTTATCAGGGGTTATATAATTTATTTGTGTAGGAACAGGGCATTTGATAATTATATGCTTTTCCAACACTGTGAATCAGTGGTTAAAAAAAAGAAAAAGGAAAAAAGATTTCTTCAGAGGCCAGATCAATTTTACAAGCAAATTTTTCACAAGCAATTCTTTTACTCCACTTATGACAGCCACTGACAGTGCTCAAAAGCTGCAAAGACAAAGCTTCCTGTGATGACAGTGCCTCAACATTCTGGGTTACTTCAATCTAATTTACTCAAATAGTACAATTTCAGTTTATACCAACTAAGAATCTATTTCTTCAGTTGAATAGAAACTGCTGACAGAAAAAAAAAGTAAAAACTCTGCAACTTAATCCTCACTTCCCTTATGTTTTCCAAATAACTCTAACGAAGTAATCACAAACATCCTTAAAATTTGTGAAGTACTGCAACAAAGATGTGTCTGCAAAATTCTAATCATGTTTTAAATGTCCTAAAGACTCTGTCCAGGCGCTATCTTTATCATTCCCCATGCATTGCAATAATCATAAAGGCCCTTACTCCTACTCTGTATAAAGGTAGGTGAAGGGGTAGTGTCAAATGCCGCATCACCTGCTTAGTGGGATGTGATAAAGAAGGAATTTGGACTTTGTACCTTTCCGGTTTAAAGTCAAATTGCTAATGCTTCCTGTGCAGGAGGCTGTTTTCCTATGCAGTTTAGTAGGTGACATTTAATAGGAAATGATTAAGTAAAAGCAAAGAGTGTTGATAAGAGTTTTAGTCTTCTTCAAGGCTTTTGATAATTTGTTTTCAGAAAATAATACAATCTTTAAGGAATTTGTACGCATCTTCAGCCTCCGTCGAGGCTGCTGCAGAATTTCCTGTTTTTGTGTTCTCAGAACTGCTAAACTGCTGAAGCTGCCAGTAAAGACCTGCGTGTGTTATCCAGAAGAGGTGGAGTCTATAGCAAATCCAGATTCTTCGCTGGTATTTTCAAATGAGTATACTGAAGTTAGAGCTATTCCATCTCTAACCTCACAAATGGGGCCAGTTCCCACATACCCAACTCATCTGTGCACTAACCCTTTCTGTTTATCTTCTGTCATGCTATCTTTTCTATGTATGAAACCATGAATTTTGTTGCATAAGTCGCATGAAAGCCAGCTGTAAACATTTACATATAAGAAGATATAAAGGTAGTCTTAAAACATGTTCTAAGCCCTAGGTGCAGAGCCATGTGAAACAGAGAGACCCTGGAAGCAGCTTTGTTACTCCCTGAGAAGTCAGATCCTGGTCTCGGTGTGAGCAGACCAACCCCTTGTCTCCTGAAGTGAAGAATCATGTACTTACAAGGGGCAAGATCCTAATCAGATTCCCAACTGGAAAGCCGCTCCAGCTTAACACCAGGCTAAGGGTAGATACAGGTCTGGCACGGTCAACAGGGAGAAAGTCTGTGCTTTCTAGATGCTCTCAGAGGTGTTTATCGCTTTGCAAACCTCCCTGGGAATGCAAATACAGCATGATTGATGGATGCACACAATTCAACAGAACAAACGCTTTCAGTAGACGGGTGGCCCAACAGGAACCTCCAAATATCCTATTATACAGGAACAAGAGTGTAGTTATGATAGTTTCAGGCATATATTCTGCAGGAGCTAGGACCCCCAGAAGCTCCTCGGCAGTCCCCCTGCTTTGGCCGGGGCAGGAGCAGCAGGTGGAGGAGGCTGAGGGGACCTGAAAGTGTGCGGGCCCGGTCGTGGAGCACCGAAGTGTGGTACCTGCCCACACAAACAACCGGCACTGCTCTGGCACCAGCCTTTAAAGCAACACTTCGTTCCCCCACAGGTCGGCATGCAGCAAGGTCTCTTTCTTTCTGCAGCCCACCAAGTGATTCCTTATACTTCGTGGCCATTTTGCAGATACTAACAGGGCCCATCCCAGCACTCCCGCCAGAGAAAAGCCAGATAGGGTCATGGCAGCCATCACAAGCCTACTGTCCCCGAGCACAGACATGGGCCAGGTACGGCCCTCACCACTGCCTCAGTTTCCCTCCATCCCCTAACACGTGTGGGGAAGTGCGACAACCCTGGGGACAGACACCTTCGGGCCAGGCGGTGGGCTGGCCATGGAGACAGGCCTGCTCATGGAGACAGGCCTGGCCAGGCCTTGGCCTCCAACAGGGCCCCCTCCGAGACACCCCCTCTGAGACACACGCAAGGCAACCAGTGGACAGGGCAGGCTGAAAAACCACCAGGCTTTTGGGTTTGTTTTTTTTTTTTTTAGGCAAGGGTCAGTAGACAATGCTTACACCAAATAAATAATAGCTGGTAAAGTGCTGTTACCTGTTTTGTGTGGGCTGGTAATTAGCTGCTGGTTATGCACACAATTAATGGGGCGGACTGTTTAATACCGGAAATCGCATTGTTCTACTCGGGCTGCGCGTTGTAAGAGTCAACACAGGGCAGTTTTGCCAGGAGTTATCTATAAAAACCTTCTTGAAGTGCAGTGAGGTTAAGCATCTGGACAGCTTCCAGAGAAGAACAACTGAGCTCAGATATACTTTCACAGGAGATAATTTGCTTTCAGGTTATGAAACGTGTGGCACCCAACCTTCTACGAAGCTGCTTGCTTCTCCGTGCTGCGATGGCGAGCTTGGCTCCTGGAGGGCTCGTCCTGGAGACAGCGGGACACGTGCAGCAGAGCCCCGAAACTCACCTGGGAACGTGCTCTTTTATGGAGGGGTGGGGAAGGTATACACCTGTCCGTTGGAAGGAAGCATTTCTTACACAAAAAGTAGCAATTTTAATCCGTTCCCTGGGACTTTTGTATTTATGAGATTGCATTAGCTTCTCAAAATTCTTCTGAAATGCCTACATGAAACACACCTTAAGATCCTTGAAGCAGTCTGATCTGCTTCAGTTCCCCTCAAAAGATCCTACGCATAAAACCAGAGCTTATTTGTTGACAACAGAGTCTAAATGCGATGTATTGCTTTGGCTGTTCTTTTCCTTTGTCTTGGATTGCAGCCTCTTCCAAAGCTTTGATTTCCAAATGACTTGTTAAGCTTTACTGGGCCTGAACATAAAAGCTGCACTTTTATGTTTCTTATACGGCATGTGGAATGGGGAAGCTCAACTTAACTGTGGATGCATCTCCTAAGACCTTTCTTCCTCTTGGGGCTCCATGTGTTGCCGCTTTATGAGAAGGCTGACTTGCTTCTTCAAAGCTTGTGTTGTTCCTGTTATCAGAGAGGAATCAAACAAAAAGGGGAGTTTCCACGTGGGAGGCAGTGCCAGCACTAACCGTTATTTCATCTGCAATAATAGCTCAGTGGCATAAGGGGCACCCACAGCCAAACTTACTGTTTTTCTTGTTTTTCTGCCAAGAGGATTTCCTGATTCCTGAAATTAGCCCCATTGCCAAGTGATACAGTCAAATCACGTGGTCAGCAGTCCTAATTGCCTTGGGAATACAGAATTCAATTAATGCAGTCCTGGTCCTAAAGGATGGACTAGGGAAGATTTGTTCTCTTCCACAAAAGGCCTGATCTAGCCATAAAATAATATAATAATATATATACACTCTATAGTATAATTAATTAGCCAGAGCATATTTTTACTTGAAAATTGCTTAAATACTATTCTAATACAGAGGCAATTACAGCACAATGAAGTCAGCAAATAGCATGATAGCTTATTCCTCTTTTCTGATAACACTCGCTGTGCTGACATCTGGCACTTTCATACCAGCATGTAACCATGGTGGTTGTCTCACTGTATGTAGCTTTACATGCATTGATTTAATTAAAGCTGTATGCTCTTGTAGTGTAGACAAAGCCTAAGACTTTTTTGTGGAGCAAAGCTGGATATAACAAGCCCAAATCTTCTCTCATGCTACCATAAATGGGGATGTACAGAAGTCACCGGTCCTACACAGATGTAGGTCATTACAAATCAGATTTGAAATCTGTAAGCAGTCACTCTTGATTGATATCACTTTATATGGCATCAAAGGCCCATTGTGCTAGGGAGGAGAACAGAAAGTACTATTATAACTAACGGACCTTTTGTCTGTGCTCCTGCACGTAGAACCAGCAGCAAGTTTTGGTTGTCTGTCGCAAGTCCACAGGTTTGCAGAGGCCAGTGAAAAAATACCATCTACCTGCAATGGCTCGTATGGAGAAACAAGGCTCTTTTACCGCTGTCTTCTATGACTAGTTAGAAATGTAATTCTGCAGATTTTACAGAATTCTCACTTGATTTCCAGTTTTCATCTTTACTCACAAAGAAAGAATGACAGCTATTCACTCCGCAGGCAGGGTTTTCTGTGCTGATTTATGCCTTAATGTCACATCAACCATCAGAAAACAGGCATGTAAATAACAAACTTTGTTTTAAGATTAAAGCAGCAAATGATTTTTTTGAAAGGATAAGTAGTTGTTTATTTCATCATAAGGAGGTCAAAATATACAGTACTGTATCATTCAAATGCTAGAGTGGATTAAAATGTCAGGCCCACGGTTCCCTGTCTAGCTTAGCCCAGGGTTGAATAAACCACAGAAATCTTAATTTTCTGTAAAATTTATTAACTACAGTTATTACAGGAGTCTTGTAAAGCAGGGAGGTGCCTGGATTTTGGTTTTTATTAGGATTAATTACAAGTATGGATATAAACAAATATTTGATGAAACAACTAAGTTTCCTATCATATGAAAAACATTAATAACAGGATTGTAGGTACAGCCTTGAAGTTAGGACTACGGTGGGGACGCGGGTGCCCCCTTGTGTTCCTATTAAAACCTTAAATAGTTTTTAATTTGTTATCCCACCTCACCAAGACAAGAGAGAATTTGTCTCAATCATGTAAAGCCTTTGCATTTTAGCGTTTTAATTTACATTAATAACCAATATGAAGCATAACTTTATAACCACTGATTCTATTACGATGCAGACTTTTTGCTACTTTCAGCTCTATTGAAAACCACAAAAGGTGACTTGGTTGTTTTTACATTTAAGTATAACATTTATCAAAGGAGTTTTTTTTTTTTTTTTCCTGGCTGCTTTAAAGCTCTCTAAAGCTGAGGATTTGTTGCTCATGCCTTGCCGCACAAACTGCATTCCTTTGTCACATGCGTTTTTTTCTGCCATTTATTTAATTCACTGCCACTTTCTTACCTTACATACTCTACCCTCAATAGACTTAAAATCATCCACATGACCTTTCTTTAAATACACTGCACATTGCTTGATGATCTTTAGAGTTGCTTTCTAACATCTAATGAACAAACCCTGTAAATTATATACCTTAAATAATACACCAATGTTTGCTTTAGCCTTAGGCATTTGATGACAGCCATGTAAAGGAAAATAATGAGTCATCTCTACTGCAAGGGAGTTTACAGAGAGCTGCTGATCCTTCAGCAGCCAAGTGTATTCATTACTTGGATTTCCCAGCAGGTAGGATAGACACTGGATCTGTTTGCACTTCCGCATCAGACATCCTTTTGGAACCCTGTGGAATAAGATATAGAAATTTGTAACAATTTTCAAATATTTCAGAACAGTTAAGTCTGTCATTATGTGTTATTTGCTACCAGATATTTTCCACTCATTTCACCTCTGTGTTTTTCTTTATTTGCCCTTTATTTAATATGCATAAGTGTATGAGCACCATCTGTATCATGACAATCCCAGAAAGCTACTGCTTGCCACTTTGCCTAAATGTGTTCATTATTTTAATATAATTTTTCCCAGTCAGCATGGAAAGCAATTGTCTCTAGAAACCGGACTACCATACCAGAGACATGTTGCTCTGTACTTGTCGTATTGGAGTTTTGGCATAGCTTTCTCTAAAATTTCCATGGCCTAAACGGTTCACTGAAACCATGCTAAGAGTCCTTCAAGCATGATTAATAGCGTATTATAGCCAGCCTTGGTCTGCTCTAAGTTAAAGGAACATTAAATATTTTTATGCATGACAGGTATTTGACAATGTTATAGTGATAAAGCTTTTTTACACTACAGATATAATCCTGGTTTTGGAACTGGTTCAAGATACTAATCCAGTTTAGATGAAGGAAATGCATACATCTAGTTATACCAACTAAATTTTTTACTAGTAATTGATAAAAACTTGGCTTTAATTTAAGATGCCTTGACCTAATTTTACTGGCCTTGAAGCCATCAAAACTTCAGAACGTGACAGCAAAATGGATCCGCAAACACTGTTCCAGAGATCACTGTTAACATTGTAGGATGCCAATCCTATTTGTAGCCAGATGCCTAAATCATTACATGCTAAACAGAAAAACCAGCACGACAAATCTAAAGGTGACTGCTATGTGCTTTCCCTACAATAGGAACTGTGCAGTCATATGGGAATTGTCCTTTCACACAGTACGTTTCACACTGGAAACCTGACTCATCACTTCAGGTAACCATAGGACTATTCTGTGTCAGACTGGGAGAGTGAAAGATCTCAACTTCCTCATCCCTTTCAGGGAAGTAAAAACAGTGAGGTTTTTATACTGATTTGACTCCACCTCACTGATATTCTTTTAATTTTTCACCTTTGAAAAATATAAGAAAGAGCAGCCAAAAATCATAATGGACTAAAAGAATCCCCTGTCTTTAGCTGTAATCTTGTGCAGCTCAACTGGCTGCAATGGGTTTGCTTCTGCTTACAGCAATATTGAGTTTGGAAGATGTTCTACAACAGAATAAAATTTTTTAGCCACTTACATGAAGCAGTAAATGGAAGACACAAAAAATTTTAGTAGTTTCTAATATCCATCAAATGACTCCAAACCAGCTAGTTGTTCCAAATTCACACAGCAACCCTAAAAACCTACACATCAGTTAAGAAATTCCCACATTACAAGACTAATGGAATCTGTCAGCTGTAGCTGTTCCTGTCTGATGCATAAAGATATTAAGCCATTTCTAGACAAATCTAGGAAACAAGATTATGCTATTTACCATTCTTCCTGTATATAGGTTCAGGAGTAGAGGAGAGGGAGCTCATTTGAGATAATCCCCATTTTGACTCATTTAGCACATTTGCTGAAGAGTCATATATTATTTGCTTATACTACAGTCTCCCTGCTGCACCCATTTTCAAGGTGATTGCTGATTAAAGCAGGAAGCTTTGAGGGAGACTGGCTGATGATTCTTGCTAAACTGGAATTTCCAAGCCTGATGTGAAATAAAGAACTTTGTTCCTGCCCTTTTAACGGACAAATTCCAGCTCTGCCCTCAGATTTAGAAGCACAGGTACCACCGGCTCACATCTTGCTCTCGAATATTTTGCATAACCCCTTTTAGTACAGTGGAAGTTGCCTGCATTTGTGACAGCTAAGCTGGAACATATTATTTTGAGCAGAGCACTTTAAAGTGCACACACAGGAATGTCATGGTATTGGAGTATATATTTTTTTTCCAGCTTGTGCTCAGGAGAAGTTTGTGTCAGTATACCAGATACTGTGATCAGAATAGGTCAGAATAGTTTCCACATGCTAAGCACTCCCAGCTTCTGACAAGTTAAGTATGAGTTATTCCAGCTCAGAAAACAATGTAATTAATCTTTTTTTTCTTTCATTTTCTTTCTAATCTAATCTTTCTAAGACTCACTAAATACCTTTGCATTTTATATAGCTTATAAATTAATCTCTTTTACCATAGGAACAACCACTGGACCTTATCGTCTGTACTAAAACCACAGAGCCAGGCCATAACACTGTTGCTTGCATAAGCGGCTCCATTTGTGTCGAAAGTTGCAGCATTTGTTAGCCCAACTGGGAGCAGATGTTTGAACAGCAGTGTTCTCATCAGCTGCATTCTTGTGCTATGACATCCTCGTACTTCGTGCCCTTTCCCAGAGGAACTGACAGATTCAGGAGAGAGTAGTGTTAAAACAGCTGCTATGGAAATAGCTGACCAGAATTTAGGAGAAGCTTGGTGGGCACAGGTTATGTGAGCAAGTAAGGCCTGCTGGATCCCCTGTTAAGTATCTCCTGCTTCCATTTTATCAGTATAAAGCTTAATATTTCTGCTGAGTTGTTACCAGATATTTGAGTTATCTTGAAATGGAAATTCTGGCATTGGTTTGCATGTGATCTAATACGTTTAGATTAATGATTACAACTTCCTGGGACTTAGTATGATCACCTAGGAGATGTGTAGATTATTTTTTAAAAGCAATGCAGAACTATGTTTCTTAGGTGTGGGTAATCTTCTTGGGGAAATTAAAAAAGAGGTAGCCATTTTCTGTGAGATATTTTCCGTACACAGACCTCATAGTTGTGGGGTTTTGGGTTGGTTTGTTTGGTTTTTTTTCTCCCAGTTCAAAAGCACAATAAACTGACCAAATCAGCTATACTGTTATAAAAATTATTTTTTTCTTTTTTTTTTTTAAATGCCATCTTCTGTTAATGGGAGAGAGAAGCTGTGGGAATACTGTTGGCCTCTGTAATTGCAACAGAAGATGAGGGACTGTACACAGCCATACTGTCTGGCATACTAGTCGAGCAAGCAAAAATATCTCACTGAACATCTCTACTTCCTCTACATTTATTCTGCATTTTTTTCCCCCTCAAATGGTCTTTTTACCTCTTCACAATCTCCTTTCTTGCTCAAAAACCCTTTTTCTTTCCCTTTGAATCAGAGATACCTTTCCCGCCTCTCTCTGTGTCTTTCATGAACTTGCAACTTGAAAGCATGTTTTCTCCCTAGCTTGCACTTTCTTGTATCTCCCTTTCTGGAATAATTCTAAATTTGTGTCTGTTATTAAACTCTATGAAAGATTTTTTGATACAGCTTTGATGAATGAAATCATACAAAAAGTGCAATCATCAACAGATAAACCCTTTCTCACAAGTGGCTACAGTAAGAATTTTGACAAAGGAGGGCTGTCAGGGCTTAATTTCAACAAATCTCTAGACCAGAGAAACAAATCCCAATTACATCTAGAAATAATAGAGGTAGTTAACATTTGCCCCATTTCTAGATAACCTATGCCAGAAAAATGTGGCTGTCTTCCTCACCTCCAGTTGATTTAAGAGATCTGTTACCATTATCTGAGTGGTTTAAGTATCAGAACTCCTGATTTCACTGGTGGGGGTAGGTTGCCAATACCCAGAGTGGGATGCAACACCTACATACCATACTTGTGAGCACGGATCAGGTGTTTCACACATGCACCGATGTTGCACACAATGGAAATTTCATATGGGATTTGGAAGCAGAGGGGGTGAGGAAAGAAAAGTGCACATGAATGCATGTGTTTGATAACTTCAGTCAGCTAGTATACTTCACAGGTGCATATAAAACAATACCCCGGGTTTTTCACATTGTGTTAGGCAAAATGATTTCTCCTCTTGATTTCACTGGGAGTCAAGGTGAGTGGAAGCCAATGCAAGTCGGTAGTTACTCCAGGTGCACTCCAGGACTTCCTTGTTCCATTGAAACTACAGGAAAACCCCACCGATTTTGTCGTGGACCAAGATTTTAACCCAGAACAATGGCAGAAGTGGCAGAAGCAGAAGTGACTGACTGTTGCTAATCAATATTACAGGAAGTTATTTTTCTTTTGTTCTTAATTCCCCTTCTAATGTGTAATTACTTTGGTAATGCAAATTGCCCTCTGTAGGATACATAGTAATTCTGTGAAATGCGTGCAAATTAAACACTTCTTATGATGTGGAAGAACATCTGCCCCTGAATGAGTCATACTGGTCTGCATGGCAGCCTAACTATAACCCAGTGTCCTAACAGGGCTAATTTTCAAATCTGCATTACCATTTCAATCTCTATTGCTTGACTTTTCTTCTTTCAGGCCTGGAGAATTTCCTACCTGTCTGTCTTTCCTGACAGCCTAGAAGCAGGGTAGGGAGGAAGGAACAAAAGCTGTATGTCTCTCAGGGGAGCAGATGCACTAGGAATCATTGCAGGTAACAGTCAAATCTGTTTAGGTTCTTTACATCACTTGAAATTTGTGACGAAGCTCAGTTTACCCACAAGGTTTCCAAAAGGTGCTCAAAATGAGCCCAAAGCTCTGTGGATTCATTGCTGTTGTGACAGTGTGAGGAAAGAGGAGCAAACTGCATCCTTCCTATTGATTTATAAAAAGCAATGGAAATCTGCCCTCTTGCAGAGGCTTGAGAGGCAGTCCCATGTCTAACCTATGCTTTTGTTTCTACATTGGCCCCTCAATATGGGCAAGGGGGGGAAAAAAATGCTTTCCTTATATTTAATGCTCTGAGGAACAACTAGCTGCATCAGTAACACCAAGCCTTGTAGAAACCCGAATTTTTAGTATGCTGAGTTCTTTCATTTCTACATTACAGGTATCAGTGAAGGGAGCATAGCAAATTTAGGGTAAGATTTAACAAAATAAAGCAGGAATAAAAATACCATGTGTATTTTCTTAGTGTGCTTTAACTAGCCTATAACTGATCACTAACACGAGGTGCTTGTCTTGTGACGACTATGCTGGCTCCCACCCACCCAGTGGTCTACCTTGATTTCTTTCCTTGCAGGGATTTCCCACCTTGCAGGGATGTCCCAGCTGCTCTGAAGCAGCAGCTGAACCAACCTCGTGGCAGGCAGGTTACTCTGGTAAACCGGCACCACCTCCACTTTTCCTTAATAAACACAGGGTAATTCGTAGGTGGTTCAGTACCTGTTACAGGAAGAGTTGAGTCATCCCTGTAGCCAAGGCATGAACCTCTAAAACTGGGGTGTGGGAACAATTATAGCTATCCCATAGTAAACCGTACCTGCCTGTGAATCGGTACCCTGAGGCCCAAGTTTTCTCGCCTTTGCCCAAAAACTTGCTGTTGTTTGGCCTTAGTCCTGCAAGCTGCTTGTGAAGTTGCACTCCATCTGAGCACAAACCTCACATGGTTAATGGCTTGCAGGCTGGGTATTTAAATCAGCTGAAAAATGACTAAAAAGACAAGATCAAGTTAACGTACAAGGCCCTTAAAAAACCCTCCAAGTGACTGCCTCTTCTCTGTCTTCTTGAAGGAGGGTTCCTTTGAAGCATCTCCTCCATTCTGGATGGAGTCGGTCTCGGCCGCTTGCTGCTCCCGGGAGTCTGGCTGCTCCCTGGTTTCCTGTTTGCTGCCTTTCTGCTTGCTCAGCTCCACCGCAGACTTCTTGTCTTTTGAACTCTCTTTGCTCTTTTGGCCCACAGGTTCACTTTCAGCTGGGGCAACTGGCTTCTCTGTAGAGTTTAAGGTCTAAAGCAGTTTCAAACAATGGTTATTTTTAGTGCGAAATGTAAACATTTTGGAAGGCGATCCATAAATATATTAAAAAATGAAAGGCCACCTGGCAGGCAAAAATCCTGCTGTCCAACAGGTTTTCATTTACAGAGTTTGGGACAAACTCCTGCAGCCTTGACTTAGGGAAGGACTCCCAGGGAGCCGATGGAATTACTTACATGAGCAAAGACTGCAAGATCAAACCATCCCTACATAGACTTGCTTTATTTACGTACATATCTATGCTGAAGCTGTTTTAGGAGGCAGAGAACATGCATGGAAAGATGCAGGGATTCACAAGCATGCACTTCCAACTGAGACTCCCCCAGCTTTTGCATCTCAGGCTGTGAAAGCACCCAAAAAGTGCAAGGGAAAGATTTGTGAGAGAAAAGAAGTAAAAGACACCGTAAAGCAAAGGATAAAAACAACTCCACTATAAAACCGCAACACTCCACCAAAAAATTAACAACACAGGGCTTGGGTATGGAAGGCCGCAGCATCACAGAAAATTTCATGTACAAGTGCAAAAGAAGAGATAAGCAAATATTCCAAAGGCAAACACAATGACAGAGAACCTACATATAGTAAAGGAAAAGATTCTGAAACTCAGAGAAGTACGGGATATGTTTGAAGTTCACAGGAGAAAAATCAGATCTGGCAAACAAAGGATAAGACAATGAAACTGTCACAGTTTGCAGAGTAGCAAATGACTAGATATGGTTTTGCTAGGAGACCTGCTTGCAAATGGGATTTTCTTTTTTCTTATGCAAAAAATAATATTCCCTTATTTATTAACATAATAATTAAAATTGCACACATATTTGCCTTGTTAGATATCTGGAAATCTTATATCTGTCTCCAGGGTGTAGTCCAGAGCTTAAAGTTGTGTAATTTTTCCAGCTTTGGGGATTTTGCCAGTAGACTTAAAATATTTGGTGTTCTTCTAAAGGCCTAGGGTTATACACTTACACGACAAGCTTAGCTTTCATTAAAAAAAACACCCAACATTTTTAGACATTGTGATTTCAGAGGAAAAACTGAAAGCAGAAACTCTAGAGAAACGGAATGCAAATACACCTCTCATATCTATTAAAAATAGCCACCTCAAGCCACTCTAATTTTAGGGAAACAAGAATCAGAGGGGGTAGCAATACTGCCACTGGCCTTTTTCAATTGATTCACCTTTCTTCCCCACCTAATCTTAAAAAAACCCCACATTTCAATTATAGAACCTGCAATCACGTAATACATCCAGTCTTGACCAATTAACTTAAGTCCTCAACAAAATACGTGCTTGTATTTAACTATTTCCTTTTCCAAAGGACAGACATACGTGGGTACATATTTGCTTACATCTGGATTTGTCTGCTTTTAGACTTAAAAAATAGTCATTAAGCGAGTCTTTGCTCTAATTCTGCAGGAGAGACATGAAGACAGCACATGAAACCTGGAGATGCAGGTGATCAGTAGCCCCATACACCACGGCCAGGCACCATCTGAGCGTCAATAGTTTATTCAAGACAATTCAGCCACCTCAGAGTACAGAAGTGTCGCCTGGGGCTGCGCGGACACTGCGCACTACCTGCAGCTTGTCCACCTCGCTCAGGAGGGACACCTGCCTGGACGCACGTCTGAGCGCCCGAGCGATGCAGGAGCTCTCAGCACAAGGACGAGCAGAGCTTCAAAACCCCAGATTTAATTCTGTCTCTTTCTTTCTGACTCAGTTTAACTATCAGACGGGAAGGTCTCAGTTGCTGAACCCATCGGTGAGTTTGACAAGATCCCGCTTACTCTTATTTGCCTTAGCTCGCTTTTGAAATGTTTCTCTTTGGTACAATTGCAAATGCGCACATTCAATTCAAAAACAACCACAGCGCCCAAAATACAGCTATGAGACTGGATGTGTCTGAGTTCAAAGGTGCCAGAACAACTTCTAACCCTTATTAACACTCTGTGAAATCTGTGGGTTTACTCTGCGGGTGTAAAATTAGAGTTGAGTCTTCCTCACCACACGTGTTTGATTGTGTAGGTGCCTGATAGTTACAGTATTGCAGCTAAATCCAAACTCGATGCAACAGGACTGTTTCTGTGAGCAGGTTTCAGCCTTTGATGTTAGTCAAACAAAACACTTTAAAAATATTCATAATACATTTTCCAGGCAAAATAAGAAAAAAAAATTCCAATCAGATAATCTCTTTGAGGTGTTTCATATTAACCTTGAAAGGCAGGAAATTGGCATATTTTATATTGATGGGAGCAGCTCAGGAAATACAAAGTGAAGCCTATGAATAATGAAACATGTTAATGTTTCTTATTCTAAAGGGTGATCTGCACCTGACAGATTGCTTTTACTTGCTCAACATTAACAGTGACAAAAAAAAAAAAAAAAAAAAAAAAAAGATTAACATGATATTATTTTTCCCCATTGTATTACAGGAGACCTTAATCTGAGGCTGCATTTTAAATGCAAAAGGCAGAACCCTAAATTTCTACAGATTTTGGATCAGTGTTTTAATGTATTTCTGTAACATACAGAATAGCAGTGATGAAAAGTGAAGAAGAATCACAGCATTCCAGAGATGCAATAGCATAATTTAAGGAGATCATTTCACAGAAATTCTAAAAAAGGAAAGAGTCAACAGCAGATACAGTCTTCCTTGAGCTCTTCTGTATAATAAAACTGTGCTAATTTACACCAGTGCAAACGAGAGGAGATGGGAGGCTAATAAGTTGATTTTAAAAAATGGAAGGAAACTGACTGCTAATTAAAATAATAAATAACAGATCCAGGACTGTAACTTTAGTCACTTATTCAGATCATCTCACAAAGCTGTTGTATGAAATAAGGAATAAATGTCACAAGACAAGACCTTCTATGTTTGGGATGCTTTTAGAGAAATAATTCATAAAGATTAACCTTAATGTCATAGACCATCATGAAAATAGGAACACTGAGAAAATAATTTTACTATTAATCAAAAAAAGGAAATAAAAAAGGAAATTCTGAAAGGTCAGTTTTCAATATGACTTCAGTTTTGCTCTCAGGTTAAAGGAAACCCTATGTCTATACACAGAACCTGTGTTTTATCTCTCATTACTGAATGTAATTATTCTGGATATCTTGACTTGCAACAGATGAGGGTTTGTCTCTCAGAAAAGGTAATAGTATTTGTATTTCTAATGAAAATGTGATTTTTTCTAAAGCCATAAAGCATATAATGTAAAGGTCACATCCAAAGTTTTGGTTTAGCTTTTCTGAACATAGAATGAAAGAAACAAAAACAGAATAAGAAAAAAAAATGTTCATGGCTTTTGTTAAATTGCAGTGAATGGTTTTCATTCTTAGTTTCTTTTCTATAGAGTTTCCACCTAAATGACAGCAGACAAGTAAATCAACAAAGTAAAAATTATTCTGTCTGTGTGTATTTAGTTTCACTACCTAAGCCAAGGCACATGCAGAAAGTAAAATAATAGCAAGAAATAGGAATAAAATTGAACATAAAGATACTAATTATTTTAAGAAAAGGAACGCACCTGGGAAAAAAAGCTTTGATAGTGACCCTTTAAAATCCTGTTTAATAGTATGAATAGATAAAATAAATAGATAAGTACAGAAATATGTAAAAATATGAAGCTCAGTGAGCACGTAGCACTTTTTGTTCAGGTATTTTTACATTTCGAAAGCTAGAGTTGTATGGAAGTAGGTGACAACAACCCATCACCAAAAGATGAAAAAAAATCCAGGCACTTACTTGGTGACAGGGGCTTGGGCCATTTACCTCTTCTGAACTGGTTGTCCCTCCATCACCCTTGACTGACTAAAATAACAAAGGATTATAGGACTTCTAACTGGGTTCCTGTTTGAGGCATTAATTCAACATGAAAACACACATGAATCAAAAAATGCAAGGTTCGATTTAAGCATACACTTTATAATGCTAAACCAGAATCAGACATTTCAGAAACTCTACCAACGTTTTTGAAATACCCCCATCTCCAAGGTAGATTTTTGCTAGTTCTTTTCGATGTGAAGCGATTGTTTCTTGCAAGTCAATTTTCCCATTAAGGCCTGAGAAGTATGAATGAGGTCTCAGTGGACCAGAGATCATATCAGCCAGTAAACAAGACAGTGCTATCAGCCCTGCCACTGTAGTTTTCTAGGAAAGAGCTTTTGCTTGCTTTTCAGAGGCAAATCTATCTTATAAGATCTAGTGGGACTTCCTTTCTATTTAACCATCATACTAAGCATGCATAGCCTGTGAATAATTAAAACCCACTCAGCTTTATAGATATATTTTTATATTTTATCATCAGCATCCATTTTTCCTTTCCAGTTTATGCCTTCCCTCTATATACATCTAAGTAATGGCCCTTCTTGGTGCCCAGTCTTCCCAGCCCGGACAACCAGAGCAGACCCTGAGGCTGTAGCACTGGCAGGTCATTCAGAGCAAACCTTGACTTGGAAATATGTTTTTAAGGTATGATCCCCCATTTCTATCTAGATTTAAAAATGAGAAAAAGCTGTTTGACAAAACTAGCACAACAAGTAAATTGTCACAGATCTTGTAATATTAGATTAAGGTTTAGTTACAATTACTAATATAAAAGAAATGAAAGGCATAGTGTATATATATGTTTAATTAAAAAGTGTGTTAGAGGGTTCAACGTGGCATTCTCTTGAGTACCATATAAGCCACAGAGCTTAGCAGTAAAGCATAAAATAAACTCCAGAATTTCAAAGTGCCCGAATTTAAATGTCATTTTTCATTGCATAAGTTCAATGAAAACAATGAAAGGATGTGACTTTTGTTCTAAAGATAGATCAGGCGGATTTGTGGTTTTCTGCAGCTTGTAGATTTGTTACTTGAAGCACAACAGTATCAGCTTGATCCTATGTATGGTGTTATTGCAAGGACCTATTTCAGTCTCTGATTTTCCTATAAAACCACAGAAAATCACTATGTAGCAGCAGCATGATAGAAAATTAAACCACTCCATGACAATTCATTACTTGTCACAAATTGTGGGAAAAATTCTCCTTCTGGAACATGCTGCTGTGCACTCTCTTGCATGTTTATGCTTGTGACTCTTTATCTGTGTAAGAGATTGCAGAAATGGAAGGGAGGAAGCACAGTGTGGTCTGTCTTAACATTACAGGATAGAAACTCAGTCCAGAGTGTATGAAGATGTATTGCGATAAGATCTAGTTTGCATTTCTATTTCAGTAGGTCTTTAAATACCTTCTGGAAAAAAAAATAAAAAGCTTATGCTATAACAGCAACCTCTTTGTTACCTTTTTTCCTAAAAAAAAAAAAAAAAAAAAAAAAAATAAAACCCAAAACAAAAAAAAATAACAAACCCTGCTTTAGCCAACC
>JAVJGG010000009.1:25073570-25113500 GCA_035590195.1 Aviceda cuculoides
TTTTTTTTTTTTTTTTTTTTTTTTTACCAGAACATAAATAACAGAATAAAGACCTTGAGGTCTTTGCCTAGACAAAGTTCTCTCTTGCCTCCAGTGAAACGTATACCTAACGATCACAAGGATTTCTCTCTAGAGCACTGCTGACCTTTCATCCTTGCCTTTGGTCATTTAGGATTGCTGCTGCCGAAAGCTTCCTGAAAGGGTTTTCTGCTTTCTGTGGCAATAATGAGTGGATCAGTGTGTCTTTAAATGGAGGAGGGTGGAGACAGGCAATAGACTTGCTATATTTTCATGAATAATGAAGGAAAATTAAGTTGGGACAACATAAAATACTTATTCTTGATTCCAAATGCTATTTGTTATTAAGTTTATTTATGTGGGGAAATAGGCCAGCACAGACACCACAGACAATTTGGAAATAATGTTTTTTGTCATTCCAGAAAGATATATTCTTCCTGGGAGCAACTTCCTTAATCCAGAAATAGGATATTTTATTTGCAGAGACCATACTCAACACTATCTCAAACCAACCATGTTTCCAGTCAACTTCCCGGCTGAGGACAAAGGCTACAGCCTCAGTTTACAGTTGGTAATTCTGCTTATTCTGATTTAGAAATGCCATTTTACACCCTTACCTCCACAAAATACCTCAAAACAGACATTTGGAAAAGATTTATCTTACCCAGCTTTGCTTCTGTTTATATTCTACGGAGAACAGCAGGAACTTTCAGGGCTCACATCACCTGACATGTCTTAGATCCTAAGGGGCTCTCAGACCTGCTCACCTCTAACCAGTGCCTTAAAGGGAACCTGGGGTGAATAGATCAGGTGTAGCCATTTCTATCAAAACATCTGCATTGGGTCTGATGTATCCTACCCTGTAAATAAGATAGCTATTTGATTTTCATTGATGAGGCATGACTTTCAACTGGCAACACAAGATTTCACATGCATGTAGGTGTGGCTTAGTTAGATAAAAGAGTGGTGATATTTCTTCATCTCTTATTGAAGCACAGGGCTGTAAACTAATACTTTATATCTTTCTATAATTTCCCAATAGCTTTTGTAGTGTTAGTTAACCCTCTCCCATTCTAACCACAGCAATGGCTTTTGTGACCTTTGCAATTGCAAACAGATCACAAAGAAGGGATGTCTGCACTGAGCAAGTCAGCAGGCAGTCTTCAAGATACACACCGCCTTTTCCAAAGTAAATTACTCCTAGTTCTCGCAATAGCTATCCTTGTGTCAATAGTGGCAACCATAGTGCTATGGATCTAAATGTCTACTTGCTACCTGTGCTTGTGCTCTCTGAGCAGAGTATGTCAAAACTGAGGCACACAGAGAATAACTGACTTGCCTGTCTGAGGCTCACAATAGACTTAAGTAGAAGTAAATTTAATTTCTGAGTCCCAGCCTTGAATCCTAAGAAGATAAGCTGCCTTTTCTTAAGCACCTGGGTGGCTGACCTGCACGACATAACTGTGGATGTTACCAGAATACCTTGGGGTCATCTTCTGCAGGTGGAAAAGAAACCCAGTAAACAATCATATTAATGTAAAATTAAAAGCCAATCTCTTTCAGCAGCCAGAGCAATAATCCATCTATTGCCAGAATGGAGACTAAACAATAAAGTATATCAGTAAACAGGAGCCTGGGTTTTATCAAAGAAGTCCTGCCACATTCCTTCTCACCAACAAGCACGGGTTTGTTCCAGAGACCGTAAGTACCTGTACTTGTTAAGATCCTATCTTACAAGAATTCATGGCCTGCTCCATCTGCAACAAAGCAGGAGGAGTTCTCCAAGAGGACCTGCTGGATGAGTCAGTGACCTGCATCACACGGATGGCACGGTTTGTACAGGCTCTGATGCCACTTCGAGGCATTTACCACACCTCCAGGAGCCTCCTGCCCCAGTGTCACCTGTGGGAGGTGGAACACCGCAAGGTACATCTAGGCATTAGCTGAGGCTTGTCCAGATTTGCAAGTGGAAGAGGTTGAACAGATGCAACCACATGAAGACATCATTTTATCCGCAGTGCTTCAGGTAAGAGGTGCTAAGGACTGAGTTCCTCACACAGGTAGACAGCACAAGGGGATGGGCTGATATAAGGCCCTTTGCTGCGCTCCTCAAACATACGTGCACGCTGTGGCCAGGGCTGCAGTGTGAACTCTCATATGTCTGAGTTAGTTCTAAATTAACTAGCATTAGTGTGAACAGCAGACTAATGACGTTAGCGTGAGGACTAGGGAGGCTGTAAATGGCAGCCTCCCCAAAATGTGCAAATTACTCTTCTCTGAGCTCCACAGTGCCAGAATTATGCTGCTACCAGGATGCCAGCTAGCTATTGCAAAGCTGGCTTGGGAATTCCTCTACTTTATGGCTGTTGCTGTAGGGTAGCCAGACCTTCAGAGAAAACTACAGTGGAAATGGACCTTCCTTACAGTGGAAATTATACCTTCCAGCACACAGTCTGCCAGTATAGTTATTCTGAGCAAAAGGGCCCTATTGGACATCTGTACAGTACTCATCTCAGCTCTCAGCCCCACAGCACTGGAACTCCCCTGTCCCCCCCCTTTTCCTTGTGAGAAAATCAAGCTTGTTTTGGTCTTAAACATTTCATGCACTTTCAGCACTCACCACTAGTTCAAAAGCGTAACAGAAGCTAGTTGTTTAGTAGTGGCTTAAAATCCTTCTGTCTGCCTTAGGAATCAGAAATACTGATTGACCCGTTGGCATGAAGCTGTAGGGCAGCTATATAGCTCTGGTTGTGCGCAACAGCATGGCAGCGATGCAGTAGTCCAAAAGTTATTCAGAGGAAACAGCCTGGGGCTTACTTCAGGGACAATAAATATATTAAAATAATGCACTATCTGTTTGGAAATTGATAGCCAAAAGTAGAGCAGACGAATACACTAAAGGTTTCAAAAAGCTGCAAAACCAGTTACACAGTTAATACAATTCAGTTTCCCATGTGGGTAGATGTTTGTCTACATACTAGTTCTGTCTTTCTAGGCCAAAATCTGGATTAAACCTCTGCTCTGATTAGAGCAGCATTACATCTACTGCTTTTAATATAGCTCTGTTTTCTTCCATGATGACTAAGTGGGTGTGGAACAGCTTTATTTTTTAATTGGTGGTATTTTTTTTGGTAGGGTGACATGATTTTGAAGTCACAGTTGCCACAGACGTCAGTATTTGATACGCATTGCTCCCGAGTCACCTTCTGCATGCCTAGCATCTCCCATGGTAACAAGCCTCTATGCAGGATGACCACAAGTCCCTTTGGATTTAGGAATAAGGTTGAGATTTTTCCAAATGGACTAGTTCTGTGAAATCTTATGTGGATTTAAAGGTATGTTGGATGCACAATTCTTGGCTGATATTAAGAATTTTAGCTTGGATCCTCAAATACACCAGAGTGGCTCTGTATAAAGTAACTCTGAAGAAAAAAAAGTAAATTCACCCATTGTAGGTTGGGCTGAGGCTAACAAACAGCTGAAAATAAAAGAAAAACCAATCTTTTGGAGATAAAAAATAAATCAGGATTTGGGTTGTTGCGTGTACCTTCCTTGGTCTGACTCACGAACTTTAACCTTTGACAACGTGACTGTTCACAGTTGTATGTACCAGCACATACCTGTGAGCAGACAACCTGGGCTGTTTATTACATTGTGTTATAAGAAACTACATTTTTTACATTCTAATGTATAAGCTACTCTGACACCCACACGTAGCTGTCTGAAAATAAAACAGCACGATGAAAAATAGAAATCTTCCATACGCATTTGTAAACCTTGCCAAAACAGATCAATTGCTGTATAAATCCTCAAAGGCCTGCTACAATTCTCATCAGAGAAGTGTTAGTTCTAGACTTGGATTATTTTCTTTCTTGGCCACTTTTCTAGACTCTGTTGAGGAATACTGTCTGGCTGTCGTTTGTACATGAAGCAGCAGGATAGCTTCGTACCTATAACCACGAGCCGATACCAGCCACGTTATCGCCTCAGCGGTTTCCTTCTTCCCTCTGGGAAGGAGGACCAGATTCTACTTTGTGCCTTTCTTTTTTCCACCTGACGTGTAACATCTTTAAAGCAGCGATTGTATCCTTTCACGTGCCGGTTCGGCTAACCTACGTAAGCTGCCAAAAAAAGTTTCACTACTAAAACCAGGACTCCCCGAAGCAAACGCAGGCCTTGACGACGCGGGGCTAACAGCAGATGGTTTCCTCCAGAAGCACCTGCCCAGGCCTCGCATCACCCAGTGGAAGTTGCCTCTGTGCCAACCCCGAATTCTGCCTCAAACCCCTTGAGAACTGCCCTGGCGCCCCCCCGGCGGGGGACAGAAAAGCCCCGGTGGAGCGGGGAAGCCGCCGCAGCCCCCGGGCTCTTCCCGGGCTCTTCCCGGGCTCTTCCCGGGCTCTTCCCGGGCTCTTCCCGGCGCGGCCGCCAGAGGGAGATGCAGAACGCGAAATGCACACGGGGGGGGGGCGGCACCGGGGACAAGGGGCCAGGACGAGGTCACACACCCACCTCTGGAAACGGGCATAGCTTCGCTCCTGCGCTCTTACACACATTGATTTTTTTTTTTTTCCAAAGCTTTTTTAAGAATTACCACCCCCCACCTTGCACTGAACGCGTCGCTCTCAACTCGTGAAACTGGGGGTCTTGCTTACCAGTTTAAAAAACTTCCTCAGGTTTGCTTTGGGGGTTTTGCTCTCTTCTCTTCTAGGTTTCACTTCTGCAGCTTCTGGGCTCTTGCTCTCACCTTTGTCAGGAGCCGCTGCTTCTAAAGTCGCATCCGCTTTTTCGTTGCTCACGATCTCTGCTTCTTCTGATGCGTTCTGGGGTTATTTTGGGTAAATATTAAGAAAGTGGGGAAAACAAACTTAGTCAGTGAGGTTTGTTTTTTTGTTTGTTTTTAAAGAGGTTACAATCAAAGCGCTTCAGTAATACAGTAAGTTGGTACATCAGGAACCAGTGTGGCATGAAAGCGTTCTCAGCTTCACTGTATTTGTACAGGTTTCTTCAGGAATTTCATTCATCCCAATTCAAAAAAAGTATATAAGTTGGTGGGATTTTAAGCACTTGTTTCAACTGAAGAAATAGCCTTTCTTGGATTGCAGTACCAGTTCCCAAACAATAATTTAACTTGATTACAATTTTAAAAGGAAATTTGAATGAAGTTACATATAGTAACATGTGCCTCAAGTAGACGACACTCAGGTAAAAGCAATAAAAATGAGAAAGATCATACCCAGGAGTTTACACACAAAAGCAGGAATAGGATTAATTAAAACACAGCATCCATGTCATTAATTGTTAAAACTCTAGCACCCTTCTTAGTGAAATACAGAAGTGCAACATCGCAGGCACGGTGTTCTCAGGCTGGTCACATTTGCAACACTAGCTCCTCTTCCCAGTTGTGAAGATGTAAACGACTTCTTGAGGTACAAGGTAGTTAAGTAGCTCATCTATTACTTCACCTAATCCCACAGGTCACAGTCAGAGTGTTGACCCTCATTTGAGTTCAAGAAAAGCTGCTGGGTACTCAGCAATGTTGCCCCTATAGAAGGATTTTGGGTCCCACTGAGCTTTTGTGAATTACTGGGAAGTTCCTCCTGCTATAATAGTACTTCAACCAGAGGCACGCGGTTGGTAAATTCCTCTGAAATATGGTTCCCCATAAGATTTATCGGTTCATCTCCTGCACATCTCATTCCACGGCCTTCTCAAGGCTCTCCCGGGAATGCTCAATGTGTTGAACCGAAGAAGCCCTGCGCAGAGCAGGATTCGTGAGCAGGAGGCACACTTCTGCTGTAGGAGGTGCAGGCACAGCTGGGCGGGAGGCTGAACCTGCATTTCCTTCGCTGGCTATTCTGCCTTCTATAAATGCCCTGGTAAATAACATTCTTCTGTGCCCTCAAGAACCACTAATTAATTCCCATCCCACTGTAACTGAGTAAAGTATCATCTTCCCTTCTACCATAAAAAGAAGCTATTATGCTAATAAGCAGGTAATTTGACCGGGAGCAAGGCCTTGATCATTTTGCAGCCTATTGCAGAAAGGTGCGGAACATTCTAAAAGCAGGATAAGGTACACCCTCAGTAGTGTAACTTCAATATTGAATCAAACAGAAGCAGTTACCCTAGGTATTGGCATTTCAACACGTGCTGCTGCTTAAAAATACAGCACAGTTAGAGCTGAAATGTCTTACTACGGTTACCATAGGAAACAACTGCTGTAAATAAATCTCAGAATGATATTTCACAGTTTTTACATGTACTTACAAGAACACACATATAATTTATACTCACAGTCATTTTGACCAAATTAATTTTAGCCACATGAACATGAAAACAATTTAAAAGATAATACCAAAGATTCATCCCAGCCCCAGATCCTGACTCTGGGAGTGGTGAAAAATGGCTGCCTCCTCCAGCAGCAGCTTACAATACTACTGCCTTCAGCTGCTTTTCCAATTGTCTTCAAATTGGTGATTCCCACATAGTATCTTTGGTTTAATAGCCTTTCACGGATTTTTTCCTACAGAAATTTAGCTGAACATTATCTGAGTTAATATAAATTTCTGACATCCAGCAGCATCCTGTAGCAAAGGATTCTACAGCTTAAGTATGCTTTTTTTTTTTTTTTGCAAAGTACTTAATTTTTGTTTGTCACCAGATAAAATTTTTTTATATTCTACTGCGTTTATTTTGAGCAATGACTGCTCTTTCCTGTTCACCTTTTATGTTACAGTAGTCATTCTGTATGCTGCTGTCATCTTCCTTTCTGTCAACTCCTTTCTGAGTAAAAAAAAAAAAATAATCCTAATTTATGTAGTTCTTCATACAGAAGCCATTCAATGTATTTATGCATTTTTCTCTCAGTATTATACCTTTTAGTTCTACCATATTCCTTTTGGGTTGAAGGGGACCCCATATGCAAGATGGGGACACACCATGGAGTTCTAGAGCAGCATGAGAGATTTCACTTTGTTCTTTACTCCTCTTTTGTGGAAGAAAAATGTTTTTGTGGTGGGGTAGGGGGAAAGAGAAGAATGATGACAGAATGAATATTCCTTGTCCCCTGCTGCCTAAGATGACTGCAGCACAGCCTGCTTCCCCATGGAATTGTAGATTTAATTTATATTTATGAACATTTTTGAGATAATCTATAATAATTTTCATCTATATTTCTGCCTATTCACACATACATATAATCAATTCACCATCTATTTGCTTGAAGGAAATGATTCATTGCAGGAGTTGAAACAGTGGCTCAATAAAGCAGCAGCCTAGCTTCTGGGAGCTCATCATTCAAAGATTACAGTTTGGGATCATATTACTGCTACGCTGGTACAGCTGCAACCCAAATGAGTTTTGTCTCTCAAGCTCTGTCTATGCAAAGGCGTTAGTGTCACTACCGATAACAAATGCATCCTGGGGCGAAATGCCTAACTCTGAAAAGCACTGTCTATTTAAATAAAGAAAAGAGCTAAGCGATAGTCAACTATTCAGAGAGATGGATTTGTTTAAAGTAATCAGTGATTTTTTGTACATTTCTTGATGGAAGCCATAGGAGGCTTTAGGAAAGTTTAAATCCTGTTTTAGAATAGCTTTTTTTTACTTTTTTTTTTTTTTAAATTAGATATCCAATGTACATATGCAGTTACTTTAATTTGGTACTATTAGGCATAAAGTTGTTGCAAAAGTTATAGGTTATCTTGTTTGATATCTTAAGCTTGCTATTAAAATTTTTATGATAAATTTCTTGTAATCATCTCCAGGAATCATTCTTGTATACCCATCTTCCTCTCTAAGACTGAAGTAACTAATGCTGAATATTCTTTTTCAATTCTGTAATCTCAAAGGTATCTCTGGAGGCCTAGTCCAACCTCCTGCTCAGAGCTGCTGAGGAACTTGTCGAGTTGAGCTTTTAGTATCTCCAAGGCTGGAGTCCCACAACTGCTGTGCAATCACATCAGGGTATTCAGACATACCGGGACAAAAGGAAACTCTAGAGACATTGCAAAATCCTGTTCTCAAACAAGACTGACCAAGGTGGCAGATTCATGGAGACTGATGGCACATGACCATGATATATCGTGTACTTCAGAGAGGCAGAGAAGGCCTATGCATAGTGTCTCGGTAGATGGGAAAACCCCTTACAGCAAAGAAGGTTTTCTGACATACTTTTAAGAACAGTTTTTCATTTTTGTTCCTGTTTCCCCTAAGAAGCTAGAAGAAAAATTTCCATTTGTGCATTCAAGAGAATCACCAAGGTGTTTCTGGCAGGAATTGAAAGTGTAATAGGAAGAGCCTGACAAAGATGAAATCAATGAACTTTGAATGATGTTACATTAACCAAAACTGTTCTCTAGAACAACGGGTTCAGTTTCTTTACTTCACTTGGAAGAAACCCAAAAGTTATATCAAGTTTTGTGGCTACTTTTGGGAAGATACTGCAATTTGTATAGAATAATAATTTGCAAACAGTCCAGCTCTATCAGCTTTATGATGCCTTGATGCATAAATGCTCTCATAGAAGTTCTCTCCTTATACCTATAAATTGCATCAACTGAGGTTGCTGGATTCACAGGTCCAAATTCTGCGTCTGGTTTCCTTAGACACAAATCGTAATAAATTCAACCTAAGTCAGCAGCTATTTTTGTTATGCACCACGGAGACAGAAGTTCTGTTGGGTTATTTATTTTTCTTTTTTTAAAGGCACTCTGCCAAGCTTAGAAAACATTTCAAGATACATTTATTTGAAGTAAGATGAGCACCATCCTTTGTTCTTCCTATTACAGAACTCCCTTTGTTTTCTTTTTCAAAATAATATTTTGTCTTTGCAAGTTGTGTTTTATAAGAGTATTTTACTAGACTCTTTATTTCACTATGTTTGGGAAGTATTCTTCCACCTCTTAAATGACAGTGTCCCTAATTCTGTTTTAGTAATAAGCTTACTTAAAACGGTTGTGGTGGAAAGTTTGCGTCTGCTCATTGAGCCGTCTTCTGGTTCTTACAAACCCTCCTATTGTTTTGGGGAACTATTACTACACCGTTTTCTTATCTAGGTTCCTGACCATACAAATTGTTGCCTTATGAGAGTCTAACATATTCTGTGACCTGGGTAACTTTGATAGGAGTTTTCCTTTTGCTTGCTGCATCTTTCCTCAAAATTGAGGTAAATACTGCACCCTGCTTTGATCTTGTGCTAGAGTCTGAACTGGCACTCTCCACTGCATTTCATTATTCTCAAGGAACAGGTTTTCTGTTTTTCCTGGGTCATACCTTCTTTATGAAGCAGCTTTTCTTTTATCTTCACAATATATATGAAAGATGACCTTTTGCTCAAGAAATTTCCGCTTAAAAGCAGTCATGCTTGAGATCTGTTCCTGCCGCTCGCTCGCAGGCTCACGGGCAGGAAGCAGGGAGGATTAGAGAGACTTTAATCCACTTTCCTGCCCTCCCTCGCCAATGCAAAGACGACAGAGGTTGCTGCAGTGGAGGTAGCTCAGCTTTAGCCACCAACGTGCTCTCGGACCCCCACCCTGAAGCCCCCCGTGACCTGCAGCTGCTGCCTGAAGGTGCCGCTCAGCAGATCTAGAGCTATAACAGCTCAGACCATTAACCAATTAGTACTAACCACTGTCAGCTTATGGTTAAACCACACTGGGCTATAAACAGCCCAGGAGTGTGGTTCTGACTCAAGTCCTATTGGCTTTATTTGCCGGGTTGAGGAGGTGAAGGCCCCTCCCTGCTGTAAGGACAGCAGCTATACCAGTAGTCAGGTTGTGAAGTGGCCCCCAAAAGCCCAGTGCTTGTTGCCCTCCTCACTCCCTCAGGCAGGGGGAATTCTCTTTCCAGTTCCTTCATCCATTGACCCAGCAAAAAATGGCCAGAATCTCCTCCTCTCCTGCCTGATGGGGGGTATATTCCAGGATGAGAGTAGGTAAACTACTGCAGGAACTCACTAAGTCCTGGGTAACTTTATCTCACACATTCCGCCCAAATATTTACTTTTGCTTTCCTATGGCAGAGTATGGTTGCAGGCTCAGCAACAAAGGTATTATTCTGCTTCACTTAATATCTAACCAGTTTGCTGTTTGTATTATAGTGCATAAATACACCTTGGTAAAAAGGGCATGATATTCCTGTGTTTGTATGGCAATGGAATTGCAACAGCTTAAAATTCTAGTTTTTAAAAAGTATATCTGCTTTTAAAGGTAATTCACAGAGCAGTCTAAGTAGTCCCTCAATAACTTTCCTCCATCATTTACTGGCATGCTTTGGTCAGATATAAATGAAGCATCATGTTTCTCTGCTCTGATCAGAGATCTACAAGGTCTTGAAACCAGGTTTCTAACACAAATATGTGAAATTACTAACTGTAATTTTCTATTACTATTCCTTAGCATTTGCAAAAAAAAAAAAATTAATATGCTAGCATGACAAACATTTGAGTAACAGTTATGAAAATTCTTGTACAGACTGATCAGAAAATGGGGCAAATACAGTCAAAGTGGTTTCTATCTGAGGACTTGAATAAGGATTTTTTTTTTCCTTTTTCTTTTACATATTTATTCATCTGTAGTCAGAGCAGCAGCATTAACTGCAATGTGTTGACAGGCACTTCATTAGCTTTACTTTGAAGTGAAAGCTCATCAGACGATAGATATTTAAAAGACTGCCTGGAAAGCGAGAAGCTAGATCTGAATCCTGGATCTATTGAGTGTTGTGGTTGCTATTTGTTAGTTCAAAAGAAAAACTACACATGACTCCGAATTACACACCTATTTGGAACAGTTGCTAGCTTCGATTCTCTATCCTAGCAAAAGGGCAGTACATTAAGTGTGCCAGAAAGATAAAATCACTGCAGAAAAAAAAGACAGAATTTTTGAATCAAGCTGAGTTTGAGGCTAACCTGTAGTCTAAAGAGTTGGGTTTTTTTTTTACATCTATCCTCATTTTTTTCAGCTTCAAGCTGACTGGGTCACCAGGGTCTTTCATCAAAGGAAATATAATATTATTCTCTGTCAAGAAAATCCAGTAAAGCAACGTCAGCCTTTTATAGGTAAGGATTCAATGCTGAAGCACACAGGTTTTGGTTGGTTTTTTGTTGTTGTTTTGTTTTGGTGGGTTTTTTGTTTGTTTGGTTGGTTTGTTTGGTTTTTTGGGGGGTTTTTTTGGTTTTTTTTTTTTAATTCTTAGGACCAAATTTAGTCCTCTACTGCAGAAATTTACTCCAGAAAACCTGCAAAAACGTTGGGTCTCAGCACAATTCCAGACCCAAGAAGATCTAAATAAGCAGAACTTGGGTCATTTTACAAAGTTCAGTTTTCACACACTATTGTAGTTCAGCGTATTTACATAAGTGATTTAACTACCCCTTAAGATTTTTCATAGGAACCAAAACCTGCTCAGAGTTGTAGAAAGTTCTCTACACCACTTTCCACTCACTGACGTAAGCAGCTAATGATGATGTAGGATAAGTTAAACCCAGCATTACAAACAAACAGAAGTGAAAGACAATTTTGGTACAAGATTTATACCCCTGAGATGTTTGAGATCCCAGGACTTCACATGAAGATTGTTGTAAGGTTAAAGAAACACAGGGTATGTACCTAGACCTAGTTTAGCCTAGCTATAATATGAGATATGGGGAGCTGGTGTTCACTGGGGGAAGAACCTACATTATGCAGAGCAGTAAAATATCTGTAGCTACATTAGTTTGGGTTAATCTTTCAAAACAAAGTTTTGAAGTCTTACCAAAACCTTATCAGATTTTTTTTTTTAAACTAACCATCACCACCAGTTTCTCCTCCACAGAAGTGATTTTCACTATTTTTCTGTGAGAAAATGTTCTTTTCTTACATGCTTTTTCCTTTTGAAACACAAAAGACCTTGTTACTTCATTATGAAATTACTGAACTTAAGATTTGTTATTCAGTTTTACACTGGAACTGCATACGACCATCTGCCAGAAAGCATTTTTTTCTTATTTCATCCTCATGTTCAGCATACATCTTGCTTCCCATCTCTATTTTCAAATAAGCCAGACTACTCAGAGAAAGTTTCTGTAGCAGTAATAACTATATAAAAAACCTCCCTCTCCCTCTTCTTCACAACTTTCCTCTCATTCTAAGTACCTGCTTTGCCCAGGTCCACAGGAAATTAAGTCCCAAGTAAGAAGCCTGTTTCAAGCTTAGATTGTTTTCAAGAATGTTTACTCTGTAAATATCTAAACACCTTTTTTTTAGTGCAGGTAACATACCCAAACTGTATCTCCAGTATCACTGCCCAGTAGGGAAAACACAGCTAAAGAAGCTGCAGGGCTAGCCACTCAGACAGCATCTGTGTGTTTGGAAGCAGTTCATTTCTGGGATTTGAACTTGAACAGAAGCCCAGGAAAGCAGTTATTCAACATACAGTGATTCAGTAAAGTTTAATAGAGCTCTTCTCTTCAACAGAATGAGAAAAGAATAAACCTTCAGCTTATAAACCATAAGGATCATGGTAACAGGAACCATGTCTTCAAAGTTAGTGCTAATTTTAGTTAAAATCATTATTTAACGGAGGAAAAAACGTGTCTTCCCAAGCAATCGACCTCAATCCCCAAACATGACTGATCCACTCTGGTATGCAACTTTTTCTGTTGAGTAAGAATACACCCACCAGATTCTAGGGTTTCAGACATTTAGAACTAAAGCAAACAGTTCTCAAAAATGAAATGGTTTTTTATAGCTGTATCTCTATTAATGATATAATTTCATAAAGAATGCTATAATCTCTGTGGGATCTTTAACAAATGTGTTGAATTGACAGAGAATAATGTTCCTTCTTCCATAACATCACTTAAATTCCACAGACAAGTTTAAAAGACTATATTTTATAAGATTCTTCTGCAGTAGTCTAACTGCCATTATCAGCCATGTACAATACATGACTGCCCAAAGCTCACGTGTGCATTTGTACGTGTGTATATCCTTTGTGTTCTTTGTGCATTTTGCATGTGGGATATGCTCAACTTTGCAGATTTGACTGCTTTACTGTAACTCTATGCTTAGCAGTAACTCTAGCTGCTGTGTGAAAATGGAGCTGTGGGATGGGCCAGCTCCAAAATCCAGACATACCTTTTTCCAAAAGAGCTTGCTCAGTGGCATAGGAGTGGATGATGCTTTCTCCTTCATCACCTCTTTGGGGGCTTCACTGGCCACTGCCTGCTGGTGGGCTGCAGGCTCGGGGACTTTTGTATTCTGCTTAGCTGTCTGCGGCTCTTGGGAGGAAGGGATGGTTTTGTCTGATTTTACAGAAGTAACAGGCTGCTGTTCAGTGCTCTAGAAAGAAAGATGAACACATAAGGCTATTGGAAACTTGTGAAGGACAAGATACGCGCTGCACGTTCAGGCATCACCTGGTACAAGAGGTAAGAGCAAGGTGCAGCTTAGGAGTTGTGTGCCTGTCCTTTCAAATGAAGTAACATCTTGAATAGAGGAAGCAAATTACATGGCAACCCACCCTTCATAACAGAGATGATTAGTTGATAAAGAAATTAAACCACTGTCTTTGAGACTGAAAATGACAGCAAGAATAATTACCCTTTGACTGCATTATTCGTACAGATAACTTGAACCATCCTACTCACTTTGGTATTAGTTGTCTGTTGGGTCTCTTTTGCAGCCTGAAGGGAAACAAAACACAAAGACAAGTCTGTCTCTGGCAATGTCAGTGCTCACAGTTACACAGTTCAGGAATTGTCTGTGTCACAAATTATTTTATTTTTAGTGAATGTTTGTGAAAGTCCTGGCTCCTGCAACCATGGAAACTGATCTCCGGCAGAGGCAAGGCTGCCTGAAGGGACTGCCAGCTCGCATCCTTCTACCTGCAGCAGCATTGCAGCCTGGTGTTGAATTGCTTTGTGCTCATGCTGCTGTGCTTGCAGTCCTCAACTTGTTCTTTAAAAATATGTGTATTTACATATGCATTCCCAGTTTCTTCAGGTAAGACGTTACACAGGGTTTTAAGATATTAGCAGAAATTTTTCTGAGCTGGGTCTGCATGTGCAACTTCCAGTGCACACTCACAAGCCAGAGCTGGGTCTTTTCCACTGGGGCAGTTGCATACCAGTCAGAGACGTGTTAACATCGCCTTCAAAGCAGGAAGCTTTGCTTTCTGGGATACAAAACATAGGCAGATGACTGCCTGGAAATGAAGGGCACAGAACAGCAGTGGCTTTATAACTTAGAAATAGGAGTTGCAGCTCTACAAAGAGAAGCTCTGCAGGTGCTGGAGGTTGGTTTAATCCATTCACTCACTCTTCTTTGCATTAGGTGGGATTTACTCTTTTACAAAAAGAAAAAAAAAAATCATCACTCACAGTGATGGGTCTCCTGGTTTCATCAAAACACACAAAGCCAGGAGGGATCCAATTTGTTAAACTTTTTCCTGGCCAGTGATATATACCAGTGTATATTGACCCTAACATCCAGCATAGCTTGCACTGAAGATGAGTATCTGAGCTGTACAAAAAGAGGACCAGCAAGCCACAAACTCAAGTAAATGTAGCCCAGAACCCCTAGGTTTAGGCAGCCTGCCAGAAGCTTTGTGGATTTCTTGAAAGAATAGGCAAGAGGTATTTTGCAGGAGCCAAGAACTTCTTTTTGTGGTTAGCTCTAATGAACAAGATCCGGAGCAAGTGGTAAGTAATAATGTAATGCCACAAGCTGGCTTCAGTAATAAAGCTGAAAATAAGTGATTAACTCTTCTCTTCCAAGTAAAAATTCCATAAATCAGTACAGTTATACTACAAAACTGGCACACAATGCAAGACAAATACACATGGATGGGAATAAAAGAACAGACAGGGACCCAGCTGTCAAATGCCATCCAAACTCAGTCTTGGAGGTCAAATGGCCAAATGACATCACGTCAGCCTATGTTATGGATTTATATTAGCATGCATGTTCCTATTTGAAAACAATATTCACAAGGTGCCTTGAAGTATTCATGTAAACACGGGACACCAAAAAATGATGTTTCTGTTAAACTAATAGTCAATGTATTCTTAACTAAGGTACGGAGAAGTGAATTTTGGAAGACTTGCAGAGAAAGAACTTTCAGAGGAGACAGCGAAGTGCTTAAAATTAAATATGAATACATATATTAAAATGATAATTTCAAATAAAGGAATTCATTACCTAGTCTTCTAGTTGACACATCACGCTAAAGCATTTCAAATGAAATGAGATAAACTGATTTTTTTTTTTTTTTACTAGAGGTGATGACTTCAGGGCTTGCGTGTCACATCAGTGCTCTGGCTTGAATTGCCATTTTCAATCAGCCTTACAAACTGTTGGCACCATTTTAATCCACCTCCGTTATTCTTAATATGTCATAAGTGATACCTCAGTTATTGCTTCTGTATTTTGTATGTGGAAAGCAAGCTGCAAAAATAAACTTAGAAGCAAGAAAAAACTATTTAAAAAATAATGACATTTTATGAGACAGATTTTATTGCTGTAAAAATTTAGTGCTGTTGCATTTCTTCAAAATAACTTCTTTCATTCCAGACCAAAAGTCTTTAAAATTCTGTAAAATAGCCTAGTGAAAACCAATCATGTCTTCTAACAACTCATTGCAAGATTTTGAATTGTTAGAGAAGAGGCTTAGCACCTTAAAAAATGCTAGCTAGGTATTTTTTTTTTTACCAGGAAGCCCTAATTCCTTATGAATAAGTAATTCATATTTTAATTATATTAAATATCAAAACTATTAGCTATCAAGGTAGTATATACTAGATGAGATTTTAACTTTAAGCTGTTGGCAAAAACTGTAAACTTAAAGCCATTGGGAAGATTATTATTCCTCCAGTAATATGCAGATGACATTTTTATCTCAAAAATGAGATAGTGGAAAGAACGTTTTTGTTTTGAAAATATCTTAAAGAACTCCCTTTGCCTTGTGCCCTTGATTATAAAGCCCCCTACTCACCAGAAATTCCATGTGGGTGTTTTGAGTGAGCATTAATATTTAATTACTTTCCTCCCCCAGTGGAAGGGTCTCTGCTTCTACATTCTTTGGGCTAAAAAGCTAGAATTCTCTGCTTCCCTGCCACAGAATATCATGGCAGATTATATTCAGAGAATGCAGTAACACCCAAATATGGACCTTGAGATGAAAAGATTTTGTGATTTTTTTTTTCAGATAAAAGATAATGCCCTCAAACAACCATTTGCACAAAAAGTGTGCATTTTGAACAACTTTAAAGTATCCTTGAAAACCAGACTTTCTCCCTCCAAACTACACTTAGAATTCAATGAACAATTACTTCTTTTCTGTTTTCAGTGAAAAGTAACTATTTCTGAAGGAAATTCCATGTTCCAACCTTTTCTGTGCCATATCAGATGACCCGCTTCACCAAACCACCAATTTTAACCACATGACAATGCATATTAAGGCAATGTGGATCATGAAGCCTTAATTGTAGTTGGCCTGAGCTCTTGAACATGTCCTACAATTGCAGGCGCTGTTCGTATCTGCATAATTCATTGCTTGTCCGTACCTTTTATTTTATTTTAAGTGGCCAGGGAAGTTTAGTCAGTGTTAGTAACTGGGAAGCACATAGCAAGGAAGGTTAGAGGAATTTTCAGAATCCTGAATTCACAGATGGTATAATGAGAGAAACATAGCATGTGCAGATTGTTTCCATAATGCATGGCACAGAAAGGCTCACACCAGTAGTTTTCAGAGCACTGCACAGCTGGCCAGATGCTGATTTCAGTTACCAATTAAATAACTTCACTCTGTGACAGGAGCCATCTGTTACTGCTCAGGGTTCTGCTCTTGCTAGAGTTTCATACAGACCTTATGCCTAAAGAGTTTACTAAATGTACTGTGTCCTAGCTTGGGACTCTCTGCCTTCTTTTTCTTGGCTCCTTTAGTTTGGGATTCTGCCGCTGTCTTCGGAGCAGGTTGCCCACCATGGCCTTTTTCTGCTTTCGATCCCTTTTGTACAACAGCATTTGAAGTTCAGTACTTATTGCAAAGTTCTTATTTGGTTCATGAAAGACATTAAAACACTCATACATGTGGTATTAAAACCAAACATTTCCTTTTTGCCCTAGACAACAAACTATGTTTTCTTCTGAATGATCACTCAGTTCTCCTTAGTCTTTCTTTCACATGAGTAGTGAAATAAATATGAAAGCTAGGGAAATCAAGTTGACTCAAAATTAAACCACAATTTGCCCCCTAAAATCTTCATTAAATTGAGACCCAAATCCCACAAAGACTGAGACTTCTGTATTTTAAATTCAAGTAACAAACTGAATTTAGGCTTTATAATTTGGATAGGCAGGTATATAAATCTTTGAAAATACCTTCGTTCTTTTTATTGCAGTATTGTAGGGACTTTAAAATGTTTTGCATAATGCATTATTTAGGAAAAGGACAGCATGAATATTAATGATATATGCTACATAAAATATTTCAAGTTTGCACTAATGTTCGTGAAAGTAGTTAGAAAAGAAAGTATTAGAAAAATAGTAATGAGACATACTAAAAGTGCTGAATGAGCGCTGCTTCCTTTTCATTCCATTCTAAATATCTGCAGGATGCAGTTTTGGAAATCAGTGCCCACTGGTGTTAGGGACTGGATCTCTAAAAAACTAGATGGCACAATGAAAAATCCACTACAAAGGGCTATAAAATAAAGAAATATTGATAGATGTCTATATGTGAGAAAAGCATTATCAGGCTGTTTTTCAAAAGTGGTAGCAGACTACCTGCAGCTCAATGCAGACTAAATTACCCTGCACAGGGTAGAGGTGGGCCTGTTCAAATACATGACTTGTAGAAAAGTCTTGGAAAAAATTAAGTAACACTTGCTAAAATGTTCCATTTAACTTTTCACAGCATTGGAAAAAATAGTTTTTTAAATCATAACTCAAGCACCTCAAAACTTCACTCTTCAATCACTGTTCTCCTCCCCCTACCCCCCCAGCCTTCTACACAACCTTCTGGATTTATCAGTGCAGGAAAAAAAGCTTAAGTTCTCACATTATGAACAAAAGGGTTTGTTCTACTGGTTTTTTCCTTCCTTCCCCACCATTTTCATCTTTTCAGTAATAAAAAAAAGGAGGGGAGACAAAACCAGAAGTATCTAAGGTTGCTTAACTGAGCTTCAACTTACAAACAAGTTAACACAAGAGTCTGTTCTGCAGTGAATTCACTCTACATATGCGCACAACATATGACTAATCACAAATAATATGGGGTAGCATTCTTCACTCTTCAGTGTCTCACAGCGTCAGGTTTTAAAGCAGTAAGATGCCTTTGATTACCTAGTACAAAGGAGGATGTAGTATTTTTTACTTACTACTTGCTAGCATCCTGGACTTCATTCTGATCTCCCTTTGGCAATTTATTTCTCGATTTAATTAAGAAACAGGCCAGTGAAGGAATATAAATTTTAAAAGTTATTTCAGTGACAAATGACTCAAGTGTTCACCCTCCAGGTAATTAACTTGTCCCTTTGCAAGCTTCATTCTGTTTTCTTTTACACTTGAACAAGGCAAAAATAAAAGCTTTCAACCAGTAAAAGAGCTTTAAAATGAGTTGATGAAAATTTCCAGGAACTATGGAAGCATGAAGAGACCCAAACTCCAAAGAAACAATCAGCCTACAGTATTTACAGTGTGAATTATCAAGCACTGTGGTTGACCACAACTAACAGGGTGGGAGGAAAGGTCCAGAGTGCAGAATGCAACACATACCAGCATGTGAAGTTGAGATCTTGGTCCCAAGATTGTTTCATTCGGTGCAATTACATGTTTCCTATAAAGCGCTTCATTCTATGAAGCAGCTGTGGCCAGTTGCATCAAAATTGGCCATTTTTCCCTGCAGTACTCTGTACCATTCTCAGTATTCCCAAACATACAGTGATGTGGGAACAAGTCAGGATCTGCTACAGAGGGTCAGATAGGTGGTCTGGGGCAGATCAGATGTGAATGCCATGTCGGTTAGTATAAACTTGCAAAGGATCAATTAATCCAAGGAAATATGACTCAAATATGACAACTCGTATTGAACTCCTGTGTTTACACAGATGAAGTGACAATAATTAAGGGTGTGTGCCCAGGCTGCCGAAAGCATACCCGTCTTCAGCCAGCTGATTAAAGCCAGTGGCATCGCTGATGACAGCACGTTGCTACAAAACCCACGGAGGTCAGCTTCGCTGATGCCACAAACCTCTGCCTTTCAGCAGGGGGGAGCACGCTGCCGCACTTCGCAAAGCCGAAGCGGGCTGTGGCTGTCTTAGGTTTACGAGAAAGCTCGTCCCTCCTCCTAGCCGTGGGAGAGCTCTGCTAAGAGGCACTGGGAACGTACCAGCCCTTGTGTGATAAAACACGGCTCCTCCCTGCAAAGGGGGTGCGTGAGCAGCCAAAATGAAAGCACGACCAAGGCTCAAAGGCAGAGAGGTCCCAGCACCAGCCAAAGCACGTGAAAGCCCCATAGCGCTCAGGAGAGGCTCAGGCAGCACAAAGGGGAAAGCCTCACTCAAGAAACATGTCTTCGCCGCTTAGAAGTTACTTCTCAGGGGAAAAGGGACCATTATTTCATAAAACACGTCAGCTGAAAAATCTGCAACTTTTCTATATGACGGTTAATAAATTAACCTTTTTAACATTTTTCCTTGAATGTAGTGAAAATGTCTTTCTTTGTATCAGGAAGACAGTGAGCATAAAAGTTCTTTGTAAAAAAACAACTCCCATTTAACCTCTGTGTAATGGAGTTCACATATCCTGCTAGTCATCTGGATTTGTTTGCCCTCACAGGTGTGACAGCAAACCAAACCCAAACAGCATATTTGTTTCCAAATTACAGTACACCCGCACCTGTTATAGAAGCACATGGGTGCACCTGATAAAGTAAAGTTTGCAAATGGAACTGAACAACTGGATTTTTCAGAAGGTGTTGAAAGAGCTACAGGTCTCACTGAAACAGTGCAATTTGATAACTACCTTTTCTGGATATCTTGGAAGACCTTAGCCCTGGCTGACAATTTCCAGATTTATTGAGCTATAATGGGGAGTGATGTGTATCCCCCATGTATTCACCAAGCTTTCTGGAAAGACTGATGCCATTTTAGGACCAGGCTATATAAAAAATTGAATGCAACAAAAAGGGTAGAAAATAGGATAGAAAACAAAAATCTTGATGCCTATAGTAATTTTGGCATAGGAAGACCATTTCTTTCTTAGGGTTTTATTCTTTATGTGTTAAGTTTTATCACAGGCACTGCAAGAAGACCTTTAGTTATTATAGTCATAACAATGTGTAAGGATATTTAATGTGGAAGTTCCCAGTTATGCAGTCAATAACATGTCTGTAAGCCACCGAAACACTAGAAGATAGAAGGCAGCTTAATATGAATTATCTCACTTCTGCTTCTGTTGAAACTATTGCAAGTTTTGGTACTAACAAAAGAGGAAAAAAGGGGAAATACGAAGTCTTTAAACACCTATATTTTTCCATTTCGGAAGATTATGTTTTCAATTTAAAATTTTTACAGTTCTGTTTTTCCACAATTTTTTTTTGTACGAGTTTGTTAAATACATTGGATCAACCTGATATTTTCAATATCTCTAATAGCAAATGAAAGCTATAATAATGAAGCTTTTCTGAATTTACATATAAAGGACTATCACTGCTCATGGAGTCCAAAAACAAGTTTCCTCTTGCCAGTGGAATCCAAGAACGAGCGGTTTGTAAAGAGGAAAGCAAGAGGCCACATCTTTCTGTCACATGGAGGAGCATTTCTCAGACTGGTTCTGTACCTGTCCAGCCAATATAGATTTCAGTTCCCAGCAGGAACATCACACACACTTGCAGTCTGCCTGGTGCATTGTATTAGAACAGCTTGAGTGTTCAATTCTCCATGCTTGACCCCCCCCCCCCCCCAATCCTCATCTCTGCATGTAAAGGGAAGAATCCCGAGCGGTTAGGGAAGGACAGTTCTCCCTGCAAGTCCCAGTCCTGCTCAGACCAGCTCCAGCATCTTCCTGAGGTTTCGGCTGCTGCATGGGGACAGCCCATCCGCTGTGACCGCTCCATACAGGGCTGCTTCACCCAGAAAAGTCCCAGAGAGGAAACACTGGAATCTCCTCCTCCTTTTTATTGATTTTAGTGGGAAGCTGACCCTTGCCCATCCTTCTGCAGCCCAAGGGGGGAGCCAGCAGTGGCTGTGGATGCACTGCAGGGCAGGCAGGGCACCCTTACATGTGCTCCCCCCCAAGGACATGGCACCTCCAGCAGGTGTGAAGAGAGATAAGGCAGACACACATATATGCAACTGGAAATGAAAAGCCAGAAGCTTTGCACAGGCCTATGAGCCAATGGAGTTTTCTGTGGACTCAGGAGGATTTCACTGCAGGGACATGTAATTTTAGATCAAGGACAAGTCAGAGTAACGACCAAAAGTGCTACCAGGTCATCATCAGCCTTGCAGAAAATGTTACAGTTCAGACCTTCATTGTAACATATGATATGAAGAATTGCACTGTTTATGCTCACCTTCCTTTCAAATTTATTCAGGGGAAAAATATTTTAAATTACTTCAAATGATAACATCAACAGGGGAAAAGGCAGCACAATGAAGAGGAAATAACTGTGTCAAAAACATCTAGTGACCAGTGACAGAAGGAGGAATCTGCCTACCTTGTCTTCAGAATCACTTTTGGCTTCAGCTTTACTTGGGGAGACCTTAAACATATTTGAGAAAAACAAAGTCACACCCAACTCAGTCTTTCAAAAGATCTGAAAGATCATATGTTTGAAACTAGCAGTCTTTTCTAGCACAAAGGTGAAAGAAATACAAATATTGGTTTCACACCCATGTGGGAAAATTTTATATTATAAATGTTTCTTGAGAACATTTTGAAGTCAATGGCTAAAATGAAAAATACCTGGATCAAAGTTATATTATTTAAGCTTATAAATCCAGTTAACCATAAAAGTGAACTTTTAGAGCTATTACAACATAGAGTTTCATCATACAAAAAATCCTTAAGACAGCTTAATACCTCCACATCTACAAGTATGTATGCAGAAGAGGAAGTTTCCAGAGTAAGTCATCATCACTTGGTCATAACTACACTGTACCTGCACATCTATCACTCTCAATTCATTCTCTAAGGCATCTGTTTGGCTTCATTACTTCTCAGTGCCCTTGACAGCAAACATGTTACATTTAACTCAACATGCCCACATGGGATTTTTATAAGCAACTTAAAGCATAGCCTAGAGATGAAAAGGAAAGGCAAAAGCTTACCAGTGTTTTAAGGAAACTCATGACGGAGTTATCTACTGCAGCAGCTGGTTGGGGGTTGTCTAGTTTTACCTCTGCCTTTTCAGGTTGCTCAGCAGCTTGACTGCTGACACCTGCCGAGTCCTGCCGTAGGTCTTTTTGGTTGCAGTCATCTATCTCCTAAAAGAAAAAGGGGAGGGGGGTCAGGGGCAGAGTTTCCTCAGTCCTAGCTTGCTTAATTTCCAGTGGAATGCAAAAGTAACATTTGTGACTTGCATTATGTTGCTCCGAGAGTCACAACCCTAATTCCAACCATACTTCTCCAGCCTACGTATCCAGAACAATCGAGCATTTATACATCTCTCTCCCCTCTTTTCTAATATATTCAGCATTTGCTCTTGGTTGGAGGAACATTGTTCTCAGCTAGCAAGTATAACAAACACAAGTAAAGTTGCACACGGCATCCCAAACAACACCGCTTTTCTCTTTTCAAGGCTGAACTTGTGAATAGGAACAAACGCTGAGATTTTGGCCTTTGATGGCTCAGTGTCCGATTGTACCATACAAAGATTGCTTCCGATATTCTGTATTCTGCAATTCCAGAAATAATTTTTATCTGGCAAACACAAACATGGTACAGATTAAAAGAAGGAAAAAAGCAAAAACCCAAAGTAATTCTTCTGAGCCAGATGGAGCTGCCTCCTCTCTTCCTGGAATTACAGTTCCCAGAGCCCAAAAATAGTTTTCCAGTGCTCAAGCACTCACAAGTATGTAATATTACAAGTTACTCAGTTTCTGTTTAGACACCTAAACAAAGGTCTGTTTTTTAAAAAAACCTCTTCTTAGGCCAGTTTTTGAGAGCTTGGCACCCTTTTACACTGAATTTGCCTGCCATTCTGGCCTCTTTTGCCTTGAGCCTGCACAGGTAAAGCCAACACAAATGTGCAGAAGGGAGCAGCTTGAGACGAGTCCTCATGGCCCATTCAGCATTTTGTTTTTTTAATATTTAAGAGTACTACATCTGGCTAGTAGTGTTTGAGTCTGTTACCAATAATCCGCCTCCCTTTTGTCTGTCTACATTGTAAGTAGAGGGCTGGATCTGCCAGCTTTAATAAAGTCAATTGTGCCTAGCATGATGGTGGCCTTGAGTTTGGTAGGGAATTTGAGACATTATTGAATAGACAGTAAGAGCAGTGCCATAATTCTTCAGCAGAAGTTATCATCCCCAACTATTTAGACAGCAGTACACATCTGGTCACTTAGGAAACAGTGACTAGAGAAGCAGTTGTTAGGATACTAGATGCCAGGATTACTCCAGAGGAAAAACCAGGACAAGAAATAAAACTGAGGAGCCTGTCCAGGTGTCTGCAGTAAACAGCATCTTTGAATCACTGCTCTCAAAGACTGCATGGAGGTCTAAGCAATACCAACAGTTTCTTCCTAACCTGCCAATTAGACATAGTTGTTCAATGCCATTTTTATTACTAGGAAAAGTTAAGATAAAATTCTACTCTTGAGAACCTTTCCCTGTACTGGGCAATTAAAAAAATCACATTATATGTATAGGACATACATTTCTGTAGGTCACTAAAGGAATAGACTAAAGATGCATAAATGTTTTAAAACTTCAGAGGGCTAACTTAGCATCAGGAAAGATGAGCATGGAGTGGCCAGTCTCCACGCAGCATTTAAGGAATTAAAATACGCAAGGTTTCACTTGCGAGAACAGACTTCTAATTCTCCACCCACTGTTTTCCAACTTTACCCAGGAAGAAACACAGCACAGTAGTTCAGAGTGCTTCAACAGGCTATTTAGAAGTTTCTTACAAGGGTCTAACACACCACTTTGTCCAGCTGCCAGTTAGAGGCCAGAGTGGCTCCAAGAACAGCGTGTCCCATGCAGAACATGCGTGGCCACGCCAGCTTCGGCAGCCCTGCTTCCAGGGATGCCATCTAAAGAGCTCTTATCGTATGAAAAATGCTGGCTCTATTTCAGATATTAAATGGGCAACAAAGTCATGAGGCAAGAGACTAAAGAAGCAGGAGGCAGAAGGTATGTTGCTGAACAAAACTAGTTTCATAGCTGAAGTACCTGATGCTATCAAACTCTTTACTACTTGATGCTATCAAACAAAAATAAGCAAACTAGTTTTTACACACACAAGCCCAAGCTCTGGTGTTGGGCTGCACTCGTTTAGAAGGAAGGGATCTTTTTGCCAAGCACTGTAGCAAACAGCAGCAGATACCAGCTGGGACACTGCAAAGGTGACAGGTACCACCATCGGCAGCACCGGCTGTTCCAGGTTATCTCCCCGCTAAAGCCACACTTTGCCTTGCAGAAGTGCAAGCTATTGCAGACCGTGCAGAGCTTGAGGCATGACACAGTCCAAAAATCCCTGAACTCCAACTCGCAGAGCACAAACGGGCCCCGTAATGACCCACTACTGCACAAGGAGCCCTACGCCAGCATTCCCAAGGCAAGGCTGCCGTCAGCTACCGAGAGAAAATTCAGATCTGGACTTTGAGAGACACTGTGATCCATCTTGTGCTTTCGCGGGAATACTGCTGTAGGAAGGAGCACAGACTCAGGCCATCAGCATATAAATCAGGGAGAGATAACGTGGAGTCCTACAATATCACATTTTCAGAGCCACAGACAAATAACCACAAAAACCTCTGCAGCAGCTCACTGCATAATACGCTGCGCAAAGCCCCAGAGGCAAATAATGAAAGAAAACTCTAGAAATAATTTCCAATGCTGACTTTCTTCTATTAACAGATACTATGTAAATGTTCAATTCATTTCTCTGAGGAGCCAAATTTAGAGGTGATAAACACCTTAAATACTTACACTGTAGTTTCAGCTCAGTCATTAGAAAAACATATCAAAAGAATGTATTCCTGCCAGCACTTTTGTTTGTATGAATCATGGCTCAGTGAAACATTTCAGGCATATAATTTATCTTTTCTTTGGCTTACATAGTAAATGCTTCATGAATTCATGAATTCTGTCCTTGTTTTAATTATGCTGTGTTCTGAATGTAGTTTTGTCAACCACAAAAATAAAGAGTGGTTCACCAAACACAGAATGTTTGTGCAGCTCTTAAGCTACAACTGTGGAGCCTCTCTCTTACTTACCAGCAATGCTGTTTGTTTTGTGTTGGCACTCAATTCAGGGAAACTTTGCTTTGCTTTTAGCTTTTACAGATACTACAAGTCATAATCCAAAAAAAAAAAAAAGAAAAAGAAAAAGAAAAAGAAACTGTTGGCAGCAATGTCTGGATTTTTAGTACGATTATTTGGTAACAGTTTGTAGTTACTACAGTAACAGCAATTAAATTAGACTTGGTCATTCTTGCATCCCACATGAGAACTAGCAACTTTAGAGGGAACAGAAGGCAACTGTGCTACAAGGCAGAGCCACAGCCTTTGTTTTACAAATGGAGTTAAAGTAAGTTTGGCAACATACCATCAGCGTTTAGTTGATATATTATTCCCAGAAAAGGTCCTTAACTCCACTCCACCCTGAACATATACTCCTTTTCATATTTGAAGAATGAAAGACAAAAAATTATAGTCCAGAAATTCAAGGATAGTATTAAAATTTCACTCTCCCCTGTGATACAGTTCTGCCACTCGTTTACCCTGAGCTACTTGAACCCCTGTTTTCCAAGTCCTCCAAGATTTGCAGTGGTACAGCTTTCAGCACACATGTGAAAGACATACAGGCACTTTTTTAAAACAGGAGACCTGTCCTCAAGCAGGTCCCCAGGCACAACAAAGCTGTTGTGTGGGCTAGGATCCTGCAGCCACTTATACACATCGCAAACAATCTACAGCTGGTGAGTTCCTGGGATTTCCAGGTTATTCCCATTAATGAGGTTCAGGATGTGGATAGGTTTAAGCTGAAGACTGCTGGGCATTAGTGATATAAAAAGCTTGATCTGAATGAACAGTGCTTCTAGTACCTGTTTGAACTGGCACAATAAGATTTAGATCATCTTGGCCTGTCCCCTGATGGTTGCTCATTACAAACACTTGCTTACTTGAGCTTTCCCAACATGACTATTTGCTACCAGCAAATGTTTAACACTGACTTCTGGTTAAAGCTACTTCAGACTGTTATTTTATTACAGAGTTTCACACTGTACTACTTCAACAGCACAAACTGCAATCTACAGAGTGTGAAAGGTCACAATCACAGCAAAATAGGAAATTATGAATTTTATATTTGATTGTAAAAGTAACAATTCTTGCAAGCCACAGGCAAAACTTACTCTTTGTGTGTATTAGTCAAGAATATCTGCAGGGATTTAGAGTGTTGAAAAGATTCAGTCTTATAAGCTACAAACAGAAGTGCCAGTATGCATTGAATAGATTATTCATTCTGAATTATTCACCCTGTTCTGTTTATGTAGTGAATGACTTGCTATTCTGCTAGGTTGAGTCTATGGGTTCTTTAAATGCGCATATATAGCTGTCTGAAGTGCTAGCGATGGGTGCCACTTTTGAAGGGCAATGGTTAAAAATGCGGCTGTTTAGTCTTACAAATGAATCTTCAGAAAAATATTACCATTTATAAGTTTATACAACAAATGTGATCTTCAAATTTGAGGATGCATAAGGTAGAGAAGACAAGGTAGAATAGAAATTGAAGAGACTTTTGGGGACAACTTGCAATATTGTCAGTGCAAGCAATGAGCATTGCAAACTATGTCTAGCACTATTCAAAGCATTAGCAATCATACAGCAGTCTTATTTGTAAGCCTGAACGAGGCCAATAAAAGCAGTTACTATTAAAATGGCATTTACACACAGATTCTAATGAGGGAGCCATGCAACTAGGTTCTCCCTCCTGTTCCTGACGTTGGACAGGATTTGAGCTAGATCGTCGATTAGTGTATACTGGCACCTCTCCAGCAGAACTAATAAGAGTTATGCCACTTATCCTCATACAGGGGATGGGCTTTTCAGTAGTTAATTACCTTAAAATTAATCCTATAATATATTTGCTCATATCAAGCTTTGCAGGAAGTGTAAAATCTAAACTCATGTTTGTTTTCAGCTCCTTTCTTTGATTAGTGTGCTCTCAGATAAGTTATTTTATTTCTTATATCACATTCTCATCCTGTAAAATTAATTCTAAGGGAACATGTTTCCTTGACTAAAAATTCACAATAGCTAAGAGTGCAAAAATTGCTGCTGCATATTCCTTATACTGGTATGTAGGGTATGCAACAAGCAGCTACTGCTCAAGTAGTGACTATTTTAAGAATGGCACAAAACATGCTAAAGAACTTCTTTAAAACTATCCGGTGTCAAACTTCAAGCTCCTAAAGCATAACAAACAATTTGACTTTCAGGTATTTTTGCTTTCATATGTAGCTGGCTGCTGTTCATCATCCTGGCAACTGGAGGATGAATATAGCTACCTTGCCCAAACCTTTCGGAGAAATACAAATGAATTTAAACTCGAGGACAGATGCCAGCATTTAGTCATGAGGCAGACATCGGAGCGATTACCACTCCACCATAGGTTCTTCTTCCATACCTCCATTCAGCCACCCCCGCAGGGGGTTACCTGCAACAATTTTAAGAGCAACACCGGTTCATTCACGCAGCCATCACGACATCAAGTTGTCCTGCGCTATTAGTATTCCTAAGAGGTTTCATTAAGAGTGAAATGGATATTCCTACTCAAGCACTTGCCTTCCCCTGTGGGACACTGTTTGATGTGCTCTGTAATCCAGCAGCCTCTTTCGCTGTGATGCGCCCGTCAGGAAGGTCTGAAGTCTGCCTTTCCTCCTGGGTATCAATTTGCGTTTTACTCCTTTCCTTTCCCTTCTCCAGTTTGAAGATCCTGTCAAAGAAGGTTACTTGTTTTGGCTTTGAGGCAGCTGCATCCCCTCCCTCAGGTGTCACTGAGGCCGTGAGATCGATGTCACGAAGCGATGCTGCTGCCGGGGCCTGCGTCAGGTTTTTATGTGTGCCTTCCTCCCGCCCAGCTGCCTCGGGAACCTCCGCGCCGTCACTTGGTGCTTTGTTCGCTCCGGGCGCCTCTGAGCTGACATCAAGTTTCGCCGATCCAACTGATGAATCTGTAGCTGGATCTTCAGTACGCCCTGGTACAGACCATGAAAACGCAAAGACAGAGCGGGATTTAGCAGGTGGCGGAGCTCTCCTGGCAGCGCTCCCGAGACTCTGCCCGCCCGCGTCGGGAACGGGGCTCTGCTCCATTGTCTTTGGGGAAGAAACAGCCACATTATCCCGTGCAACACTCGTCTTTGCATCCACTACAAACAGAAGCATAGAACAGTAATTATCCAGCACAGCAAAGAAGTTATACTGGTTGTACAATTAATCATGGTGACCTTGCTCTTTAATAAACTAATTCTGAAACGTGGAGCCTTGGGGAGGACCACACAGAGTGCAGCTTGTTTAGAGACCCTGTTGTCTTCTGGTGCTAAATACGAGCTGCTGCTCATCTATCAGACCTGCCCATCTCATTTTCTTTCCTGTCATTCCCCACTGAAGTTGGTGCAAGTTTTATATTCTCCACAGCCCCTCTCAGCTGCCAAAGTCAGGTAACAGCCCAGGGTTTTGACTACTTAGCCCAGTGAACATGCTGAGGATATTTTACTTTCCAATTAAAACTAAAGAAGTAATATTGAAAAAAAAAAAATCAATAAAACTTGACAGTTCTATATTAATATGTTACACTTTCCTCTGTCAAAGCTAAATGGGAAAAAAGAATGGAAACTGCAAGGACTGGTTTCGTTTCCTGGCTTGCCAAACTCCCTACAGGGCTATGCAGTCATAACTCATTTCATTCATTTTTCCAATGCTGTTCCTTGCCTTGCTGCCTACTCTCCATAGTGCAGTTTCTACTTACACTTCTCCTCTACTGTCTGTAGGTTAGTTTAAGCCTGATTTGGATACTTATAAATCACATCTGAGCCAGGCTTCTTATCCTTATGTTTCTGACTCTTTTTACCCACAAACAATATGGCTCTTAATCACATTTCCACCCCCTCAAGATTCTCACAAATTATTCCCCCTTGTGTACACACATGGCCATCACACTTCAGATGTGAAAAAAATCTTTCATCGGAAAAGTATGTTTTATGATTTTATATTACAATGGCCCTTTGATAATACAGCTGAAGTGAAAATCCCTAATACTGTATATGCAGACAGGAGCAGAAGGCTCCTGCTTTACAGGAGACAAAAGAAAAAAAAAATTTCTCCTATCTGTTCTGTGGATGGGAGACTGAATCACAGATTATGTGGTGTGAAACCCCAATAAACAAGAGGAGGCTTGTCAAGAGGTAAACCTTACAGCTCTCCCTCAGCTTGAGCTTGTCTTCCCTACTTTGACTAGAATATATATCTGATTTCCCTGTCAATCACAGCCACAGATTTCAAGGATGCATTTAGACCTACGTAATTATAACCGCAAAAAACTGACAGTCTCAGACTGACTTGCTAAATTAGAATTTTAAAATTGTCAGGTTCAGTGCAAAATTGAAATTATTTCAAATTATAACTGTAACAGTCTAGTCAATATTATGTCCTCCGCATTTTAAGTTAACAGAAATAAAACCCCAGATACCAACAAAACCTAAAACGCCTGTCTTTCACAGTATGGATCTTCAGCATTCGGTTTCATTTTTTAAATTCCTTTTTAAGGTAAGGAAAGCAGAACATTTTAGATCACAGCTTTCAAAACTACCCCTCAGCTTCTCACAGCAAAATTACCCAACTTTCCACTACCCCCTTCCAAGTATTTTGCATAACACACCAGCATCCGCAGGCACTGCCGAGCGTGTGCCCGCATCCCTTTGGCACCGTCCTCTGGCAGCGGTGCCCGGGGACCCCGCTCCTACGCAGGAGGAGGACAGAGCCCCAGCATCCAGCCGTGACATCCCCTTCCCCACGGCCTTCACTCGGTGACCGAGGGTCCCCACCGGGCCCTTGTTTCGCAGCTCAGGGGGGGTCCCGACTGCCAGGAGGTGGGAGCTCCCATAAACCCCAGAGATGAGAAGTGCCGGAGCGTAGCGGCATGAATCTCAAGTGACTTTACTGAAATACTTGCCAGCAGTGGAGGCAAGAGCTGACAAAGTAAAGGCTGTGGCGGCAGGATTCCCAACCGCAGCCAGCATTCTACCAGCTGCCGGGGAGCTGGCTCCTAACTTCTTTGCTTCTAGCATTTTTAATCTGACATTTGCTTTCTCGTCGTGTTTTGGGCCTATGCAAGCATGCAGAGCACCTCAGTACAACCTGTTCTGTCCAAGTAAATAGATTTTCACTTCTTTGTGTGTACTCTAATAGAGAAAATTTCTTTCCCTGGATTCTTTCTGATGTAAGAAAATAACTCACACTGGCAAGAATCCTTTGACAGTAACATTCTTCTGCAATATTTCATGAGCACCTATTTCAATGTACTGACATGCAAAAAAAAAAAAAAAGGTACAAATAACTAGCTACTCAACCACCCGTTCAGCTATTCAGTCAGGGCCACCAAGTAACAGTTAGTTTCCTGAGTCTCCTGTAGTACTATATGAAAAAGTACTGAAGCACTAACTTCTAATTATAGTTGGAAACTTGGAAGGAAGCAAAAAGCAAACCCTTCCCCAGCTAAAGAAAGCAGAAACAATATCCATTGGAAAATAATTGTAAGAGATGCTGAACTTCTGCTTTATGTAACAGATAAAAAATGAAACACAGGAAAACTGTCTTTAGTATAAAAATAGGAATATAAGCTCATCATTAAGAAAACCAACCAAACAAAAAGTAGCTCATGAACCTACCAAGCTCCTTTTATCTCTAATTATCATGGAAGGAATGAAAGACCTGGAAAATATCACTGGCATGAGCTCTGCAGCGTCTCTTGTGTCAAAACAGTTCAAACTGTTTCGGGGAAAGTCTGCTTAGACACCAGGCAAAGCAGATCCCACCACCAGAGAGGACACATTACTGTGTTGGGCTGAACAGTTGACTCATGCCATATTCACAGCAAACTGTGAAGGAGAAAGGCTTTGAAATTGCAGGATTTGGATGAAAAGTGCCTGATATTTTTGTTTTTAGAGAGACACAGAAGTGCCATTCTTTCCAAAGTTATGCCACAATCCAGAGGCAGAATTAGGATTAGAAGCAAAACCTACCAAATTCTAGGCCAGGTCTGCAAGTAGATCAAAGCTGCTCACTCTGAATGAGATTAATAACTGCTCTGAAACTAAAATCAATATACAATTTACAGCACTGCTGTGAGGTTGCATTCCATAGTACTACTACACAGGCATTTTCCTTTCAAGTAGTTAACAAAAGACAGTCACACTACAGAAGATTTGTCCTTCCTTCCCCTTCACTTCATCAGGTTATGTTAAAAATGCAATACTATAGCTGCACAAAGTCCCTCTTCTGTAAAAAGAGGATCAAAATAAGGACATTTTTTCTGAAATTTGTTAGATAAGACAGACGTTTTTTCCTTGACTTATAAGAAAAAACTGTACAGATAAGAGTAATGGTTAGTGCAATGTTACGTCAATACCATTTCCCTGCTCAGAATTGCTGACAGACTTTCTCCCCTTTCCTTTTGTATCCTTGACTTTAGCATTTTAGGCACTTCCGTAGACCGAGGATGAAGAACAGCACTATTTGCTGACACAGACTGGGACCAGGTCTGCAGAATTAGCACTGAATTTTGAAAAGCAAGTGCTTAGGTTTTAGTAGACAGAGCCAGCAAATAAAATATTATAATGGACAAAGCCTTATGGCAAGCACAGGCCATGTGAGCTGCAAAACGGACCATACAGGTATGGAATTATTTCTTCCATGGGTGTAGAGTGCCTGCAGCAAAACACCTATTTCACATGTGTTTGGGACCAAGACGCAGCACTCTGAGGGAATGGCAGATGCAGGCAGGAATCCTGAGGATGCTACTGACATGAAAGGAAGTTCAGAGCCACCAGTCTGCCATAAAGTAAAAGGCTGTCCGAGTTTTTGTGAGCTGATTTGCTTTTGCTAATTGGTGGGAATATAACCAGACTTCAGCCTGGTGCACGTAACAGATGGCAGCCAAACTCCCTCAAGTGGGACCAGAAGCAATTCTGTTCAGCACTTCCAGATTGCCTTCCCCCCTCCTTCACTAGAACCTGATTTTCTCTGAAGCTTAGCTTGCTCTTTTTATTCCTGGCAGCAGCTTTAGCGACATACTAGGTAGGCATCTATTTTTTGATGCTCGGTTTGCCCAAGTTAAATCCTTCAAATGCTTTCTTAAAACATGCTCCTTTTCCTTAGGTTTTGATTGCTAGTCTGGTTTCAGCAGTTATATGCACCCTCGTGTCTAATACTTACAGATAGGGAACATATAAAATAAGATCCTGTGATGTCTTACATTGGCAGCTTCTCATCTCCTGCTATTTATCCTACTGACTCTTTCATAGTGCAAGTAATTTTTAGCTGTTGAATGAGGACCAACTTGAATTGGCAAGGTCTTCAGCATAGATATCTCCTCCTGTAGGCCACTAGCATGTGAACATGCCATAAAATAAACGCTAGGAGAAAATGTTTTCTGATGATGTTGCTTTTGACAATAGAAAAAACAAAAAAATCAGTTTCATTTTTTTTTTTTAACTGAACAAGCCATTAGCTACAAATACAGTTTTAGTATCTCTGACTATTTTGAATACAAGCCAGTTACAAACAGATATTTTGCTTAGCAATGTATTTATAGTACCACAGCATTATCTTGTTCCCTGGAGTTCAGATAATCATGGAGACAGTGCATTTTAATGGCCAGAAAGGAACCATTAAGGGCTACAAGGCAACATTTGGCACTGAAGTCCATCACAATGGATTACAATAGCCCTGAATGAATTACTGTAGCAAATACTAGGCTTAAAAATCTAAATACCTAGCAACAAAAAGCTAGTTTTCTAATTTACATTTCTGATATATTTTTACAGATATTGTGTAGTTTAATTTTTCCTTCTGTTATTTAGAACTGAGTTGGTATCATAATGCTACAGTAGATGCAGAATTTTCAGATCTCCCAAGTATACCTTGTGTTTGTGCGGGAGACCCCAAAAAACTGTTGTGACAAGTCTGAGTTTTCAGGAGCATTAAAGAATTCCAAAATAAGACATTTCCCCTCTTTCTTAAGAAAAAAGATACTAAAATTATTTTGCAATCTTGCTTGACTATTCCATGTAAATAAAGTTGCCAGTACATTTATGTTCCAAGAATAGTTTTCTTTCACTGTTAACTAGCATTGTTGTTTACCCAACAGATTTACTGGAATTAATGAAAATAGAGAAAGAGAAGCTAGCAGCAAGAATAGTAATGATCATTCTTTAAAAAAAACCCCAAAACCCAAAAAACCCACCAAAACCCACCAAAATGCCTTGTGTTTCACACCTTACAGGCACACAGAGTTATTGCAATACACCCTTTCTGTTAGATACTGGCTAGTAGCAGATTTTGCTGAATCAGATTTATCCTTTGGAACAAAGGAGTTGCATCTTAACTGAAGTTTTCTTCCTTGTGTAATCTTTCTTTTTATGAGCAGGTCATTGTTTTCCTCTGCATGTAATTGCCACCCAAATACAAACAATTTTTTTTTCCCCATTTTGTCCTCCTGATGCATAACTGCTCTATGTAGTGCAAATCTCAGAGATACGTGGCTTTTAGTTCTGGCCTTCTTCCCTGTACCTGTTGTCTGCCAAGTACTTATATTAGTTAAAGTTCCAAAAGGCCAACACAAAACATTAGGAAAAGTCAGGATCAAACACACTATCCTTTTGCTTGCAAAGCAACATGTCATGAAGTAGCAGTAAGGGCACTACTACTATTTAAATGGCATTACAGGAGGAGAAGGTGGATGCTGGCACTCGATGCAATGTCTGCAGCCCTGATAATCACTGGAAGCAGGAAAGGCAAGTTGTGGAAAGAATCCTCAAGTCCACACATCTGTCAGCCTGTTTGAGCAGAAGCAGCAAATGTAGGGAGCCAGTCGCCAATCTGCTCACCCAGATGTGAAGCAGATGGTGACAGGGCTCTTCCAAATAACACTACTTCCTTTGGTCGTATTAAGTTAACTCTCTGGATTCTTTTTTCATTATATTGGCAGATATAGATTTCATAGACTCATTTATCAACTATACCATTTAATGCACAGCACATGGTCAGATCACTGGCAATCACAGAAATGCAAACTAACAAGACAAAGACCACAAACATACATCTAACACTATTAATAAAATCCTCTTGCTTCACTTGCCTTTTTTGCAGCTCTTTTGTCTTCTCCAAAGTGATCACTTTATGACCATAAAATAGATTACAATACTATTTCTTGCATTATTTCATTTTATAAATACTATCAACTGCATTTTCTATAGGAACAACTTCTATCTCCAAACTGCACTTGCACTTTTATTTCACCAAGACCTTGATTCCATTACACAAACCAGGGAGATTTCAGTGTTATCTAAGTAGTGATTTTAATTCCTTTTTAAACATTAATAAAGTTAAAATATAAGTAAAATCATGCAAGACAGTTCAATTTTTCAACTTGCTACTTAAACTGATTTAGTAATTGCATTAATTAGGTAATCCATTTAAGTAAAACAATGCCATATGCTTCATTTTATATATTAAGAGTAAAATGTACACTTGTTTTCTAGGTCTTCAGACAGTGTAAATCATCTGGCTTTTATTTACTACCCAGAACTCTGCTGGTTTACACCAGCAGAAACACACAGCTACAGGCTTTTATTTTCTAGTAGGCAACTGTTTAAACTGACTTATTATAGCTCGATGGCATTAGGAAATTAGCCATGGAACAGAGATTCTAAACTGTAATCAGTACCATCTGCATATTGCCATACCAGTCTTTGATTATTTTTGTCTAAGCTTAGATTTTTTCAACTGGATGTAACAGGCTGAGAGGGTTCTTTTAGCAATGAAAAATAAAATAATATTTTCTTTCCTCACAGAGATTGGATAAAATTGTTGGGTTTAATTGTATTCTGAAAACAGAAAGAAACCCAATGCAAGGAAAACACTGGTAAAATTAACGTGGCTGAATCTGCAAAGATGTGAGCTGAAGCAACACTGCTCCAAATGAGTGCTGCAGAAAAAGGCTCCAAAGCCAACAAGAGGTGGAAGGAGAAATTAATGAGGTGCTGAAAGGTGAGGAGAGACACACATCTGTGGATGAGAGCAATTGCCCATGAATATGGGGAGATAACTTTCCAAAACTACTTGGAGCTAAATTTTTAATGCTCAGGCCACATAGTTCACACCAGATTTTCAAGATGTCAGCACTGGAAGTGGGGCTTAGGCACTGACAGGAATCTTTCCATGGGGAGCCCAGGGCCCAGCCTGCCACTGGTGTGATCACTCCAAAACCTAGTTGGTGTCCTGCTATGACCACCACCCAAACAGGTCTGAAATGGGATGCCTTTACTAAGTAGTGATTTACACATACCCCCACCGACTATGCAACTTCTATGCTAACACCCACAGTTTATACCTAATAAGGGCATATCGATTTTATTTCATTAGTGTACAGAGAAAGAGAAACAAGTTGTCATCGCCCCCCATGCTCTAGGTGCTCTGGCAGCAGTTGAGTTATATCTAATATATCCTATAACAGTAACAGGAAAGAGGTGGTCAGGGTTACAACATCTGTCTTGTGACACAATTTGAATAAATTCTGGCAAACAGGACTGACCTCTTGGTAATAACATCAGCCATGCTGCATCCCCAGCTGTCACTTATCTAGCTCTATAAATTACTGTGCTATAACCCAAGGTCTCTAGAATTCAAACACGGGCAGCTGACACAGTTAACTTTTGTTTACAAAGATCTCACTGCAGATTAGACATGCTCTGCTCTCCTCAAGAGAGTCTACTACCTCTAAAATGAGGGCAAGGTAGGTTTCTCTGTATGAAAGGCACCACTAAGGCCCAGCTCAGGATCAGAAGTGGCATTTCACTGCAAAACCTCAGGTCCAGAGGCAATTCTGTTGTAACAACCTCACAGCAGGTATAATGCCTACCACCTTATGGTAGGTTTCACAGCCAGTCACTTCTTCTAAATGACAAACAGGACAGAAAAAATATCCCTACATATATTTCATTGGTAGCAAATAATTGGTATCTTTGAAGTCAAAGCAATGCACCTACTCAAGAACGCAGGACCAGATATCAGAGAACAAGGTGGAAATGTTTAGATGAACAAAGACACGCTCACATTTCTTTCAATCATTTGTTGAAATTGCTACTGAAAGTATCAGAAATATGGCTTCACAAGAAACCCCAGAGGTGGTTCCTAAGATTTTACAATCTTGTAGATGAGAACATGTAGCTAAGACCTGGATTTTACTTTGAATTTTCTTTTTTTTTTTTTTTTTGTAACCAGCTTACAAAGAATTTTGTAAAGTTTTCTTCTACTAAACTGCTCAAAACACCCCCAGAGGGCCAAGTGCATGCAGAATGTTTCAAAAGAATGTCTTTCATTGCAGCCACTAAAACAAGTCCCCCCAAACCAGTTTCCTACTCCCTTCTTTTTCCCTTTTTCAACTTAATACAATATTATTCTGCACTTTAAATAATTTATACTAATACATTTCTTTTAGGCTTGCATGATTCCATCTCCCTTTCCTACACTCAATATGGTAACAACCTGGGGCACTTGATAAGCACCCCTCAGAGTCATATAGGCACTTGATAAGCACCCCTCAGAGTCAGCAGGGTGAACTTCTGTTGTGCCAACCTCAGGTATCTCTTGAAACATCTTCCTCAAGCTCCTTGCAAAACTTAAATCAAGTGAGACACATTGGGGTCAATAGTAAGCAGCTCAGCGTCCCCAGAGCCATACAGTAGTCATTTTGCTGGCCCATTACTCTCTTGGCTCCTCTATCCATCCCAAGTTACTCCATTTCTGCAAAGCTTTGTACTGTTCTAGCCTGTCTATCTTCTATAAGGCAATTTGAGGATAGACCCTTAAGTCTAGGGCACATTGCTGATTTCTAAATAGAAAATTATAGTGGCTCTCCATATAAACAGCCCAGTTTCTGTAGAGTGCCAGAGCTGTGCCCACTGTGACCGGAGAATGAGTTTGGCAAAGTAAACCAGCCTGGTTAACAGCACAAACATTTGCCTCACAAAGGTTACATTTCCACAGTAGTTGGGGAATATTTTAAAGCTCAACAAATTTAGCTTCTAGCCTGCATAAGTTTACTTTTTTCAATGCATTCAGTGTCGTGTGTCATATGTTGTTCCCCCCCCCGACCCCCTCTTTTTTTTTTTCTTTTTGTACTCTCCTACACCAGCTCCAGACTATCAGTTTCCACACCAGTGGATATTTCAATCTGGCATCCAAGCACAACATCATCACCTGGTAACTCCCTGCTAGCTGCAGGGGTGCCGTGACGTTACTTAAAGACAACTTGCTCTCCCTTCCAACACATGAACTGCTCTCTTACTCCAGTCTGAAACCAGCAATACATTGTGCCCCTTTCAAGAGCTCCAATTTGTGCTCCTTGCAGGATTGATTCCTCCAAGGCTTTTTGGAGGCACTATTTCCACCAGAGCCCAAGCAGAGGTAGTTTATCACAGGACACCCTGAGGTTTGTGCAGCAACCTGAAAGGGACCAGTGTCAAACCACTCCCCCCCGTAAACCTTCACGCTACCCAAAATCTTCAGTCCACAAAACCACTTTTTGTGAACCAGATACAGAATGAAATTCTTAGAACAATTAAACAAACAGCTTCCAGAGTACTTTGAAAATGTTTTCCTATTTTACTTTTTGTTATCTTTAAGCTTTCAAACATCTGAAAAGCCACACCTACTGATTTACAAGTAAGAGCTGAAACATGGGTTCATCTTAATTTGAGTTCACACACCAATATATATTGTGGCTCCAATATAAACCTCTCTCTGTCTGTCTAGTGGCAAAAGAAGTGCAAATATGTCACCCTTTCCCAGTACATACCTTCACCATTCATGGCAGGAGAATGAGTCTGAACAAATGCTACAGATCCATTTTTAATATTTTCGGGAGATTCAGATAGAGCCTGAAATAGCAAATAATACAGTTCTTAGGACCAGGTACACCATGGGATTTGAAGATTGCAATATGCAATAGCCAGGGAAGATGAGAGCGGGCAGCTCTTGCTCACCTGATAGCTCTTTACTGTACACGTATTGTCTTCTTCAGCTTCCTCCGGGACACTCATTGTATTCCCCATAGTTCCTGTAAGATGGATTGGATTTAAAAAAAAAAAAACAAAAAACCCAAATAGCCCCTTCCTTCTCATTAATATGAATTTACCTCTTAATTCAAATTAAGAAACAGCCAATGGTGATAGATTTTGACAGGCTGTTTAAATTCCTAATGAGCCCCAGCTCCTTTCCCAAAGGCACCTGCCCTAGTCATCAGTCTGCACCAACCAGCCTTCCTCAAACCCAGTTAAGCCCAAGGGCTCACAGCTGCTCACTAAAAAGGGTACAAGCTAACAAAGTTTTCTTGTTTGTTGAGGAAAACTGGATGCAATCACACCTGCAGCATTCATTAGGACTCAGTAGATAATAAGATGGAGTTAGAATAAGGAGAAGATGACCAAAACATATGAACAAATTACAGCAGCTTGGTGGGGATTTATATTTTTGCTTGGGTTTCATTTAGAAAAAAAGAAGAGAAAAAAGAGGCAGCATGTAAAGATATCATGCATGTAAACTCTGAAAAATCAGGCCCTCTATGTCCTGCAGTTATGTATAAGAAAACCTCTGGGGAAAATTCTCACCTGTGGCTGTGGAAGTACTTGGCTTGCTCTAGACAGCTTTGCCAGTCAACTGCAGCTCACAGAAGTAACCGAGCTACGTTTCCTTGGCTATTCCAAGCACTGCCGAGACTGTAGCTGCAGCAAGTCAGAGACAACATGAACCAGCCACCGCAGCGCTCGTCTGTGGTCCTGGATGTGTGTTTCGAGCATCTTGTGTTGCCACAGGTGCAGCACTACTGATACCCAAACTATCTAGTTTTAAATGGCTTTCTTATGTTCATACCTACTGGAGTCATGGCTCTCACTACAATAGAGGCATGATCTTAGCTAGTTAATGACTATTAGCCCATAGATAATTCAACAGTTAGTGAAACTTTTCTGATTTCTTTAAACTTTGGTTCAGGAGCAATGTATTTGATTCAATTTTAGCCTTTTTGCTAGGTACAAGTACACACAAACCTGTTGGGCTTTTTTGTTTTGTTTTGGTTTTTTTCTTTTCTTTTCTTTTCTTTTTTCTTTTCTTTTCTTTTTTCTTTTCTTTCCTTTTTTCTTAATTAAGAAATTAAATTCTTAATTTAAAATACATTTATGTACCCTCTGAGCTTGCTATGCTTTAGGACTGCAAATTCTTTGGAGCCTGTCCTGGTTTTGGCTGGGATAGAGTTAATCTTCTTCCTAGTAGCTGGTATAGTGTTATTTTTGGATTTAGTATGAGAATAATGTTGATAACACACTGATGTTTGCAGGTGTTGCCAAGTAGTGTTTATACTAAGTCAAGGATTTTTCAGCTTCTCATGCCCAGCCAGCAAGAAGGCTGGAGGGGCACAAGAA
>JAVJGG010000009.1:25113600-25160151 GCA_035590195.1 Aviceda cuculoides
GCCAGCAAGAAGGCTGGAGGGGCACAAGGAGTTGGGAGGGGACACAGCCAGGACAGCTGACCCAAACTGGCCAAAGGTATAGTCCATACCATGGGATGTCATGCCTAGTATATAAACTGGGGGAAGTTGGCTGGGTGGGGACAGATTGCTGCTGGGGAACTAACTGGGCATCAATTGGCGAGTGGTAAACAATTGCATTGTGCATAACTTTTTTTGTATATTCCAATTATTTATTATTATTATTATTGCCATTTTATTTTTGCTATTATTATCATTATTATTTTCTTCCTTTCTGTCCTATTCAACTGTTCCTATCTCAACCCACGAGTTTTACTTTTTTCCCGATTCTCTTCCCATCCCACTGGGTGGGGGGGAAGTGAGCGAGCAGCTGCGTGGTGCTCAGCTGCTGGCTGGGGTTAGACCACGACAAGACCAAACACAGTCCCCGCAACATGGTTGAAAGGCAAATCAGACCGAAGTCAAGAGGAAGGTTCCTATTGACTTTGGCTCAGGATATATATGTATATATACTGTTAAAGCTACACAAATAAACAATAAGGAAAAACTATTCCGAGGCACACCTTGAAGGAGTAAAGTCTCCAAAGAGAGGAAGGCAGAGGGCTGGAGCCAGCTCCAGCCTCAGTGCTCATCCTGTTGGATGTCCTGCACAGCCACCATGGTACCAAGCGCTCTTCTGCTTTATTATTGCCCTGGTTTATGCCTGTATGAATCAGTGAAGGTGCTGAGGTATGGATGAGAGTAACTTCTTTAGTGTTTTAATTAAACAACCCTTGGCAATTGGAGAAAAGAAGGACAAGAGTAGTTTTGCTAAATCTTGCTCACTAGAATTTGAATGCAAGAACTGGGGGTAGCTCTCCTTTCAGCCCACAGCCCCAGGTGTCTGCTTCCAGTTACTATTTACAGAGCTCAAGCTGGTTGTGGTTTTTTCCTAACCTCAATCTGCAAACCTTTGCTTTACAGGGATGGTCCAGATCTGGCTTTTATTTTATGCTGCATCTAAGCTGGGCCTCTCTCCAGAGGTGGTTATTGTTCTCTGCGAAGTGCCTAATGCCGCGCTGAACGGCCCCCACTGATGCTGAAATGTGAACAGCAGTGGTGTGCTGCTGAGAATGGCTGCATAAATAGTGGCTGTAGGACTGAGCCTTGATTTCAGAGTGCAGAGTTATTTTACAGGGTTTTTATCTTCTCAGCTGATATTTCCACTATAAATCAGAACTTCTGATTTATGGTGGAAAACAGCCAACATTTCCCCATGGATGTACAATGGCCTCTTGTCCTTGCTATGTAATTCTGTTTCCTAGCAACTTTAAGCATTATCCTATCGGAAGAGAAGAAAACAAGATTCAAATCCTACTGCTTAGTCTCGATGGTAAATTTAGTATCTGGTTGAATCTGGAGGATTTACTTTTGTTTTCCATTCACAAGGCTGCCTGGTTTATGCCAGGAGACAACTTAAGCAGAGGATGGAGTATTTGCAGGTTACGTGCTTCCTTTTTCACATGTGCTGTCAAATCAGTACATATCTGTGGGGAGTGAAAGAAACAAATTCCTTTTTTTTAATTTATTTATTTTGACAATGATTTGTAGCTTGATTCTCAGTTGCTCCGGTTTCCTGTTGATGCAACTCTACTCATGTGAGGTGAGTTATCTTTAACTGATACAGAGCAGAGATCACAGGCTCTGGTCTCTGGCATATGTTGCTCTAGGAGAGATTACCCATTCTCTACAGTGAAGTTTATAATTCTCACTGAAATAAAACACACACAGTGGTCATGTGGAATTTTTAAAGATTTTCACTCACCAGAACCTTCTCTCGCATAGAAAGCTGGACAAGCCTTGGAGGCTATTTTTGCTAAAAATGGGACAAACTTGCTACATAACCCTCCGGGGAATATGATCCCAAAATGCCAAATGCAGTTCTCCACCATGCACATATATAATATGTCTTCAGACTTTTTCCTTCGTTGCAACAGTAATTGGTTATTGTATTGCACTGAGTTTTACACTGTATGAGCGGTATTACAACTGCACATTTGGCATGCTCTGGGGCAAAGTGGCTGCTGAAGAAAGGTGACAAGTCTGTGGCCATTCCTCTGGGTACAGAGCTCAGTCAATGGCACAGTCTGACAGTCCTGGCCCAGAACCTTCCATAAAATTAGGAAGATAGGTATGTACGTGTGCTTCTGCCCTATTTTAAAGAAAAAATGAAAGGTCACTGCCACCTATAGACAAAAGTGAGTATCAGCAGAAGTGATAATACACACATACAAAATGGTATCACGTTGGCAGAGTTTCAAGTTGCCAAGCAAGTAATGTCACAGCTATTTGTTGCTGTCATTGCATCTAGAAATTGCTGCTGTAGAGACTAGTGCACCTGATTGCACTCACATGTGGCTCTAGACCTGCATAAACGAGCTACTCCAGCTCTTTCATTAACATAAAATGGTTACATTTTTCCCAAAGTGTTCAGGCCTCTAGTTTATATGAACAAATCCATTTTTCTCTTATTTGAAACACCTTCTGTTGAAGCCAAAATTACTAAATGTGGAGCCAAAGAGGTTTTCTGAAAAATAAGGGGCTCCCACAAGGCTCTCATCTGGTGTCTTTTTTCACCAACACGTTTACAAAGACCACCATTTTGAACGCGGGCTGCCAAAAGCTAAGCACCAAGCCCCATTTTGGCACCCAGCTAAAATCCTCACACAAGCAAATGGATTTGTAAAACATGCTGAGGACTCCCAGTGTGCAGGGACTTGCCTGAGAACCGCGAGTCTTGGGGAACTCTCAGGATCTGGCCATACGCTTGTTTCTAGTGGGCAGAAGCAGACGTTATTAATCCCTGAGGACCTCTGTCCAGCTGGGAACCGTACGCTATCTCTTGGGATGCTGACTTTGACTCTCCATTGGGCGGTTTTGGTTTGTCTTGGTTATTAATCATGGTTATTTATTAGTGGTACAATCACCAGGCAGAACCTAGTTGTGTCCTTTGTTCTACGTCTGAAAAGCACAAAGCTGGTCTCTGTAGTAAGCTGTGAGTATGGAGAAAACTTCCACTAGACCCGGGAGGTGTTGTTGGGAAGATGTCTATTTTATTAGAGGAGATTTGACAACATCTACAGAGACGAGACAATTTTCAGAGATTGAGGGAGGAAAAGAGATGATCCTGATGCAAGAACTTTTTTCAGAATGAGAAGAAAACCCTTAGAAGTCAAGAGGAACGGGAGTAAGCTCATTCTCATCCTTAGGCTTCCTTTCTAGATACAGGTTTTTTTATTAAGTTTCAAGGATATTATCCCTGTGGGGGGGCTCATTCAGACCAGTTGGAATGCAGCCCGACTGGTTTAAAAAGGAACATGAACTCCCAGCCTTCAGATCAGACACAGCTCTGAAACAGTTCCTTTCCCAAATTATGCTCCACTGCTTCTATTGTAAAGCAGAGAATAATCCAAAAGAAAAATTGTATTTTTTAGATTTTTTTAAACTTTATGTGTACTGTAGTGTGCCCCGAGCGTGAGCTCAGGCTTGGTAAAATTTTACTTTTTCTCTCACTCTCAAAAACAATTGTTTTGGTCCTGGCAGAGTGGTAAAAGCTTTGAAAACTATGAGAGAAAATTACAACAAAATCCGTGATCTACTGTGTACTCTGGCTAAAGCCAGATTAGCCCGATCTTTCTAATGTACTGACCAACCTAGAATATTACAATCACCCGTGTCACAGTGTCTATTAATTAAAAAAGTACAGAATTAATTCTTCACAGAAACTTGCCATATGTTGTACTTAAATGTCAGAAAAAATAATCAACTTTACTTAGTTCTCTTTGCATCTCATTTCATTATAGATATGTCCACTCTGCAGGTGTCGAGGAAAGACTTAAATAAACCTGTGTATATTCCAGAGGCAGAGGAAGGACCTAGCATGCATTAATTCATGCAAAAAGCAGCCTCCATTATGGCCGTAGGGCAAGGACTGGATCCTCAGCTCTTTAGACTGTCCCTGCCCTTTCTCCTGCCTCTCGGAAAACAGGCGAACATGGGCACGTGTCAGTGTCCAGCTAGAAAAGCAGAAGCTCCTGCTCTGATTCATTTGGAGACAAGAAAGGACTAGCAATAGGACAGAGTTTTAGAAAGTCTCCTTACCTTCCTTCAGTGCAGCTCTCAATTGCTCTCCTGCAGAAAAAAGATAACTCAGGCACGTGTTGGGTATGATGAAACCAGGGGACAAACGCATCCGAGCATTGTCAGTGGCTAAGGAGGAGAAGTGGACACACAACAGACAGCAGTGAAGGTACAGGGGAAGGAAAGCTTGAGATGACTCACCTAGAGCAAACAAGGAACACCCAAGAACAATATGAACAGCAACCTGGCAGCTGCCCGCACATCCAGGACATGCAGAATTACAGTCCTTAAGGCTCTAGGGGCAGTTTTTAATACAATTCTTTCAGCCACTCTGCATTGTATAGCCAAATGGGAAAAGCAAAATAGTTCAAACATTCACACCCTGGTCTTTCAGGGAGGGAACGGTTCAACGGTGCCACAAAGGTGAGCAGTCCCAACCTGGCTGGTAGAAACGCTCTGTCAGAAAGTTGATCTTTTTGTTCTTCTGTTCTTTCGCAGAAAAACCCAGTGCAGTGAAACGGAAAATTTGTACCAGGTGCTTTAAAGCCCAGACAAAATAAGCGAAGCACTTGCAGGAGCTCCCAAGATCATTTAGCACAAGAGCGCATGCAGGACTCTGCTCAAGCATGGGGCAGAAGTGGCAGCAGCAGAAGAGCAAAAGCAAAACCCAAGAAAAGCCAAACCAACAGCAGCAGCAGGATTTACCTGGGGGAGGGCGGCCGGGGCACCCAGCACCCCCGGGGAGCAGGAGCTGGTCGGGGTGAGGTGCTGCTCGCCCAGCCCCACGGCTCTGCCCCTGTCTCTGCTGCCCGTAATCAGCCCAGGGAGTGCTCACAAACACTGGGTGCCAACACACGGAGGGGTGGAGTAGTCCACCTTCCTAGCCCTCCTCGAAATATTTTCTGGTCTTGAGCATTCTGGCTACCCAAACCTGTTCAAATACATATTTGACTTTATGGCTGCAGGGCAGCCCAACACAGACACTCTGTTGTTGGAAATCACGAGTGTGCTGAACACATAAAAACTCCTTCCAAATACGGATTTTTCCCACAACAGCAGAAAAAACCAAAGTACATTGAATGACATGACTGCTGTAGTCAAAGTGGATCTTAATATCCTTCCATAATGTGCAAATGACTAAGTGTTTATACTTTAAACCTATTGTCACAATTTATTGCTCCCTTACGTGAGTCACTAAGCCCACGCTCAGACTGGGGGTGTCTGGAGCAGGGAAAGGCTTTTTGTTCTGAGCTTTCACACCACCTCAGCCAATAATACTTGGTTTCGGGAGCTGGGATTCCCACAGGCTGTCATAATACCAACAAAAAAATTCCTTCTTTTATAGTTTGAGAAAGCGATAGCACAGAGTTGTGAAAGGCTCATGCAGGGTGATCCCATAAACCAGCTTGGGGACTGGCTGGAGCTCCTGCTGCAAGGCTCAGAGAGACCATGCTCCTCCTCAGCACAGCCGGTGACAGCAGCAATGCTGTAACACTGTCATGATGTGAAGATACTAAAAGCACAATGTCAACTTCTCCTTAATTATTAATGAGATATCCCAAGGCCAGGGGTTCCCAGAAGTTCTCTTTAGGCTTCCTTTCATCCAAGCCCAGTGTACATAGATCACTTGGCTGTCAGCTTCAAGCGTTCGGATATATTAATCAGCTTATTTCAAGTAGCGCGCTGTCTGCACAGTATGTTTCTCCAGATTCAAATAAACTGGAAAACCATTGCAATTCCCATGATTTTTTTCCCTATTGACTTGCTTATGTCATCCAGAAGGCACTTTTATTTCTGTGTTGCTTTATGGTTTTGAATATAATTCTGTTATTAGTCATGGTAAAGAAACAGAAACAGATCTGTAACAAGGTGATGTGCTGGCTGTGAATGGTGTCAGATGTTTCAGAGGACGATGAGGAAACTGTAAGCATGAAAACAGAACTTCTGATTACATCCACCACCTCAGCTGTGCATGGGAAGGTGTGTGGATTTTCTGACTCCCTGAGGTCTTCAAGCATTGAGTCAAGCATCTTTATAATTTTTGCCTTATTTTAACACCTTAGATATTGCAAATCCTTGCCTACTACGAGCTCAGAAGATACCCAAGTTCAATCTCATAATCTTGTCCAGAGAAAGAATATGATTTTGGGAAGGGTCTTTGGATGGCACATGTGGTGGTGACAACAAAACTTATCTGCGGGGTAAGGCACGAAATACAAACCTGGCTGTGAATCCAGTCACCTTTCAGTGGCTCTGGACTAGTTTTCATTCACCCTTTTTTTGCATGTCTTTCTCCTTGGGTTTAAATATTTTCATGAAGTAATTCTGAAATGCAGGATGTAAATATTTAATTCCAGAAATACTTAATTTCTTTAAGAAAATGTCATTAAGATTCAGTATATGTTTGCACTGTATTTTGCTTTCCATGAATTAATTTGCTTCTAAAATGTCACAAAATTCAGCCTTAAAAACTGAATGTGCACATGAAAAAGTAATTTGGATTATTGTGTACTTCACCTTATGGCATGTGCTGTGAATATAAGAATAAAAATATTCCTTTTCCTCAAAAAAAGGCTATTCTTAGAATTGAGCCCAAACAGATGGTAGTATTGCTGAAGGATATTTGTACGCTTTCCTTTATTTTCCACAGAATTGTGTTTGCCATTATTCATCCAGGCATTTTTTTCCCCATCATGACCTGAATTTCACAGGAATTATTTAGATACTTTTAAAAGAAAAGGTCACTGCCTAGCTTTGGGCATTTAACATAAGTGCTTAAGTGAGGGGACAAACCTCCTTTGGATGCTACACAGGCTGTGGGGGCCAAATCAGGAGGTTGCTGTGATAGCCATCTGAAGTGCCTTTCTCTCTCAAGCCCAATCCCTGAATTTTGGCAACTGAGTTGGATGCCTGCAACCAGACAATGTGAAGACTCTCAGTGTCCCCATGTGTCTTTCCACAGTATCAAGGCAATTTGTGTTGAGATCAAAGCCGTTTCTCCCCTCCTTCTCGTAGCTCATCCTTCTCTGACCTGGTTTGGCAGCACTTAAAACAACAGAAATAACTACAGCAAATATCAGAGGAAATGTCTTTCTGCTGTGACTCCTCCAGCATTAGTGCAATTATACTGAGAGCTAATTTGATGTGCAGTCACGGAGATGCTCTTCTTGATTACACTGGTGCAAACTTATTAAATTAGAGAGATCAGAGTGTGGTTTATACTGATTTAATTTTTCCCAGTTATGTGATCCTAATGGACAATTAACCATCCATTCTTTGAGGTATATTTCAGCTCTGGTTTTACTATTCCTTTACAGCCATTTCAAAGACATCCCACGAATTCATCAAGGACAGACCAAAGGGGCACACGGTGAGTTTTGTTTTGCCTCATGTTTGGGAATTATTTAGCTGGGTGGCAGGGGAGGGAGGATGATGAGCACAGAGGAGAATCCTCTCCAAAGCAGAGAGAACTGTGTGCTTCTTTCATGATTTTTCAGTGAGCAAAATGCTATTTTTTCTGTCTAAAATCTATAATGAAACTGTCACCAAATAGATCTTTCTCCCCTGCAGGAAATGCTCAGCTTGTGCATCTGACAGCTGCATAAAACTTCCTGTTAGTTAACGGCACAGAGCTGCCAACAATTATATATGATTAGCCAGCTCCTTTTACTACTGTCCAGAATGAAAGCCAACACCATTCGAATACTGACAATTGAAGAGCAGATTAATATTGGTCTATATTTGCATATTAGAATTGAGCCCAAACTGACATGTTAACTTAAGGTGAGGACTTCCATCTGGCTGTTATGGTCAAGGTTTATTTAGCAGAGCAGGAGGGATGAGCAGCAATACACCCTTAGCAACACTAGAGAGAGCTGAGAGAAGGAACCTGCAGGAGAACAGCTAAGGAAAAAAAAAATTAGGCATAATTCCAGTCAAATTCTGACAGTTTCAGACAAAATACAAATGAAGCTTTGACTCAGCCTTTCCCATTTCAGTCCCAAGAGGATGGATGAAGTGAGTCATGGACTTCCTTCTTCTTTCAGCTGAGGGAGGGCCAGCCCAATATTTACATTGCTTAATTTACCCTGGTTCTCAAGCGGGGAGAGCCGTGTGAGCCACCTAAATCCCAGAGCCAGGCCAGCCCCCTGCAGGGCCCTCGGCCCCCGGGCAGGACTGGGCCGACTGCCCGAGGGGTGACACACCGGCCTCCGAGGCCTGCGGGGTTTGTCCTGCGCTGGTGGCTGAGTAACAGCCGTAAACAGGGGTGAGTTGTGAAATAAAAAATGCTTTGTTTACAGTGAGAAGTTCCAAGTTCGCTGAGTTCAATTTCATTCCTGTCCAAGAAGACCGTGGAAAGGGTAAATTGGGTGCATTTCTGCCGCCTTTGGTCAGAGAAACAGGCTGAGGTACAAGGAATCCAGCAGGGCTACAAGTCTGAAGTAGGTGATTTGGTTCCAGCCAGCGCTGGAAGGAAGCAGACACCAAAGTAAATGGAGTCAGTGACGTAGAGTCGTTTCTCAAGAAAACTCAATAAATCCATCAGGAGCTACATAACCATCTCCCTTTCCACCATTCTGTGGCTTCAGCTTAATCCCAATGTCCAAACCAAATTTAATATCATCTGAATATCCCAGTGGGAATTTTCCCCAACGAAAATGTTGGCAAATGCATCATTTATTACCACGTTTCAGGGAAGGCTGTCCTGGCAGTGAGTGTTTGGCACACTGGCACAGTCATTTCAGAAAAAAGGGAGAGCCTCTGTCCCCTCCGACACTCCAGTGCAGATGGCAGATGGCAAAGAACACAGCAACTCTTTGTCTTCAGATGTAATCTTGCATTTCTGAGAAGCTTTGAGTGAGACCTCTGAGGTTCGGATTTGTCAGATCAATATAAGTAACTTCAGTAACGCACCACAGAGTAGGTTTCTAGAAACTCAGAGGCAGTGCAACGACTGATGTTGTTACAGACCTGGGGCTTCAATAACTGACGTACTCCAAAATAAGATGCTGGTACTACTAAACACCTGATCCCTGGAGTGAAATCCATAATCCTTGGGACGGACATGAACTTGAAAGACGATGCAGAGTTAGAGTCAGACACATCACACCAGCAACGCAAGCATCCCCATCTTTTGGAGAGCAGGTGCTGTTTTGAACTAGTCAAAGAAAAGCACATCTGAATTCATGTGCCTCCAAAACTGAAGTGCCTGACTCAGAGTTACAGGGAAAACTGTTTCTGCTTAAGTTCTCCTTAAGTTTTAGGCTTTATTGGATCTGGCTCTTTTACAGTTAGCAATTCCTAGTGATTACTGAAGAATTATGTTTTCAGCAAGTAGGCTTTCCCCACTGTCTCTTATGGAGTCCATATTAATTGTTGAATCTGTCTTGTATTTAGCCAATGAAGCCTGAATGGGTAATGAAAAGGAGAGAATAATTGCTTCAGTGCAGGGAGCTCCAGGGAAGCAGAATCATCAGTAATTATTTCCATGCTCCCCATACCTCTCAGCAGGGACCATGAGCAAGGCTGCAGCCTGAGTTACTGTGGTCTCGCTCTGAAATAACTCCTCCAAACCCAGTGGAATCCCTCCAGATTCACACTAATGTGAAAGCAGAATTTGGCTCACGTGCTCCAGCTGAAACATCATGCCGAATGAGAAACATTCGCTCGTGCTGCTTACCAGAAAGAGCCTGAACATGGTTTTTCAAACTATGTATTGCAATCTCTAGTTTCTCCAGACGCTGACTGTGGTTCACAGTGTTGATGTAGGAAGGGAACTTCTAATCTGTTATTGTCTCTCCTTCCCCCATCACAAAAAAAACAGGTTCCTGCTGTCACTATTTTTTTTAAAGAGGGAGAATTACAAAATATATACCAGCTATTTCTTCATGTGGGAGCTTCTAGAACTGATAAAAGGTTACTGTGTCAGGATTGAAACAGAGAGTTATTGTATACACAGTGCCTTAGTGGGTGGGACAGGCATTTGAACCACAATTACTCTCCTGTATAAGTATTTTATGTTTCCATCAAATATGCACTGATGATAACAATACTATGTTAAATATTTCACTTCATTAATACAGCTTCTGCAAAGGCTGGGTCACGACTTCCGCCAGCTGTCACAGCTTTGAAGCCTGCTGGCTGTACTTTCCCCCTGTCAGTCTATCACCCTTCCCCTTCCCAAGCCTGAAATATAAAATGTGAGGAGCTTGGCTTACTAAAAAGAAAAAGCAGGGGGAAAAAGTCTTATTGTAGATCATGTATTTCATTCTTCACTTTAGTGAGAAACTAGCCCAGTCACAATCAGCATGAACCTGCAGCAGCATAAGCAGTAAGAGAAGTAATTATCTTTAGGAGGGCGCTTGATCCATGCGGATCATGTCTATGATGCTTTTCCATCCTGAGGACGAGCCAGGCATGAGGTTAAGACTGGGCCAGGATAGGATGGCCTAGGCTGGGAATAAATGCTGGTTTCCGGCAGAGGGCACATCCCCACAGTCAGGTTTTGGCTTGGCAAATGCCTGATGCCAACTGCCATGAGGGTGAAGTGGTGTCGGCAGTCCTGCCTTTCTGTCATACTGTTGATTTGAAACCTTTATTTCACCAGCAGCTGCCCTCATGGCTTTGGGCTAGAGGAAAATGTCCAAATTTTCTTTTCTTTCCTTTGGACTTTTCCCAAGAAAACAATATTGACTGGCCTCTTAGACACTATGTTTCAGTGCTTTGTTCTCACAGGGTATGATCTGGGAAAATTCTACGTACAACCCCAGTAGTGAATTCCTGCCTCTGTTGTGGTGTGCAGAGTTAATATTCCTCTTCAGTGCAGGAGAGGTCCCTTAGGTCACTGCAGGATTAGGACAGCTGGAGCCAATTTTTCTTCCCGGAAAAATGTGATTTGCTAAACTTCTGTCAAGTGAAAACATAAGCATGGATAGCCCTAACTTTACTACACTGAAGGGATAAAAGCTTTAAACTGTGCAAGGAAACATTAGTTTCAGTGAATGACTGTAAAGTATAAGAATATGATATAATTTTATTGCTACCACTGGAGATGAGCTTCCACTGAAATATAAGGCATGACCTCTGCCAGCTCCTGCACTGCCCCTTTCCCTTTCTGAAATCATCATCTCAGCACTTCAGTTAAACTCTGTGACCCTGCCATGTTACTCAGCAAGTTCTTGATTGTTACGATCTAAAGCTTTATTTCAGGGTAAGTCCCAGCTTTAACAGAACAGGCCTGTCCTTCAGCACAGCTCCACACAGAAGTCAATGACATTAAACCAGCAGATAGTGAACGTGACACAAGTCAGCTGGGAGAAACAAAGCAGGAATTTCAGGCAGCACAGGAGGACTTCTTGTAAATCCTCCTGGTTCATGAAACCAGTTGCTTTGTGTATAAAAAAAAATGACACACAGCTTGGGATTTCATAGTTTTATTGATTGAGTGGTGCTTGTGTTTGAATGCATTTAGAAACATTTTGATAGGTTTGGGTTTTTTTAAAATTAATTATCAATGTGAAAAAAATTGTCAATGTATAAAAAAGAGGCAAAGAGAAGTTATCAAATATTCAGAATTCATACTGCAGTTCAAGAGATCTACAGTCTAACTATAACTCATTATCAGTAAAATCAGTAATACTCAAATCCAGTGATATTCTACACTTTTGAAGGAGATAATATTACCAGATAGTAACTTCATAACTAGATTTAAAATTTAAAACTGTAAATTCTCAAAAGCAAAAGTGAGAGCTATGCATAAGAAAGCTAGCAGGTAAACAAATTTCCCTTATCCACAGCTCTGACACTGCAATATCAGCTCTAACCTCCTAGTGTGATTCCTCCCAGAAGTGATCAGTGCTGCATGAAAGCTCTCTGATATTAATTTTCTAGTGAGGAGCAATATTGCTGGGGCATAAATGAAACTGAGTTGATTTTAAGTTGTCACATCTGAATTCAAAATTAGTAAAAAAAAAACCAATATTAGAAGATCTCGAGGGCTGAGGCAGCTTGGAGCAATTACTTCTGGATTCAAAATCATCTATCGGTTTTTGAGCTTTAAATGAAAGAGATTCATCTAATTTAAGTGGAGCTCTCCAGGAGTGACAGGTTACTATCTGACACACTGTGCCATTTGATGACCAGGGTATGACCTGACCTGTCCTCCATGACCAAGGCTTGGGATTTGTTCTTTCAACTTTCAACTTTGTCCTTCATTTTGCCCACTTCTAAAATGGAATGCCAACTTTACCTCCAACCACATGCTCAACATCCGTGTGCACAGGCTTGGGAAACACTAAGATATTACTGCAAAGGGACTCCCAAGTGTCCAAAGAGAAGCTAAATCTCAAGTCTTTACTCTTGGGCTTCAAGAAAAAGACATACAGACTCTTGAAGAAATGCAAAAACTTTTGTTCATTCCCTATTTCAAAGGTGCATCCCCAAACGCAGTTGGCTGCTTGCTCTTCAATAGCTAAATTGTGTTCCTTTACAAATTAACCTGAAAATGATGACTAGGATGCAGGTTTTTAAGACGAGAACTTAATGCTAAGTCTTTTCTTCCCTGTCCTTCAGGACCAGTTGCAATGACATTCTCCTATCTGTTGCCCCACTGCAGTCCTTGTAACACCCAAAATTCAGTTCACAGACAAGTTTGGAGGGCAGAGGTGATGTTCTGACTGCCAATTAAAAACCCTAGCAGGTATTCCTCCAAGGGCAAACAGCGGGGATTCCTTTCTGCCCTCTCTGCTAGACATCAGAGCACTTGTTTGACTTCAGATGTTGCATTCATTTGCCAACATATTCTAGAGTGTATTAGCAACTGAATTAGAGGTGCTAATATCACTGTGACAGAGGTTTTTCTAATGCAGAACAAGTGACTGTGTGGTATTTAGAAAATACACCTTTTGCAGTTGGGCTCTTTGCAACTAGCTCATTATACAGATGCATGACCAAAATAACACTCCCTTTGATTTCGTGGACTTGTAAAGTCATAAACTTTAAGATTCTCTCCCATTATACATCTTATAGCCAATATTGTCCAGATCACTAATCCTTTGGTATAGTATCACAAAGTCTTGCATGTCTCTAAAAATCAGCATCAGGAAATACAATAAAACAATCCAGGTGATAGCTGAATGAGTAATGCTCACAAAAGTAAGCAAATTATAGATCAGATAAACAAAGCCCATAAGCAAATGTGGGTTGGGTGAAAGCAGGTCTTGTTAGTACAGAGTGATTGCACTTTGCCTTTGGGAACAGTGCCAAAGGGAATGCCTTCTGGGTGGAAAAGCATGTCTCCTGGCTGGCTAGCTTCAGTACTGGCTTGGGATGAATACCTCCACTAGTTTAATCCTCTGGTGGGGAGATGAAATACCGGCAGCACAGATCTAGGCACAGCTGATTGTAAGAAATGAGAGTTAGCCCTCCCCTGGCAATAAACGCTAACCGACACCTGGAAGTGGCCAGAATATTTTGACCAGCAACACCATGTACAACAAATCAGTCCGTGTGAGCGCAGTTCAGGACATCGTCCTGCCGCCCCATGAACCACGATGTGTATCTGGCTGCACCTCGGTGTTCACAAGGATAATCAGAGCCAAGTAAAGATATAACTGCGTGGAAGCAACTATACTTAAAACCCCCACACAACAACATAGGGTAGGTTGTTGTCAGAGAACTTCAGCACAATAGGAGCTACCCAAAGGCAGATGTTGTGAAGCGGTGTGATCAAAACACAACGATCTCGAATTTACAAGCGCCTATTCCTCTCTCTCTGCTGCCCACACAGTTGCACAGCTTTTACCGAGCTACTCGCAGATGGGGCTGTTTGCAGAGGCGGGAGTGGGTGTGCGCCAGCCTCCAGCCCTGCCTTGACTTGTGGCTAAACTGGGTGTCACCGCGCTGTGTTCCGCTCAGAGCAGAGGTCCTGCGGTGGCTCCCAGGTAGCCTCAACGCATCTGTTTCTTTCGCACGAAGGGAATGGGGAGTGTGTGCCTGGATGTGGCACTGGGAGCCGTCCCGCACAGCACGCTCTTTCAGGAGAGCCAAAACCCTTCCAATTCTCCCCCCGCAATCTGCCCCTTGTAGGAATAGCTTAAGGGCAAGAGATGTGTAAGAGATTGTTTTGTTGACAACTTTCTCTTATTGCTTCTAATTAAGACTCAAGAATATGTCTTCTCACTCCATGATTTATTTTAATCATCCTCTGATAACCATGAACCACCCAACTTTTCCTTTGATAGTTAAACATGAGGAGTTCTCTTAATACTTCTTTTTCTGCCAAGTTCCAGTTCATTTCAAGTGTTATTCTTGAGCCTTTCTCTAATTTGCCAATTTGGAAATGATGCACATAGACTAAGTGCATAAATGTCACCTTAATTACAAAGGAAACAACAAGAAGGTTAACTCATTTTTATGAATGCAGCTTGATATATGCTTAAGAGCCTTTTATGTACTTACGCTCTAAGTTAAATGATGAATTTGTTATCCTTTGCTAATTGTGCCTTTTCATATTGATTGTAACCTGCTTTTCTTCTTCTCTCATAGGTCTCTACTTCAAAGCAAGTTTTTTTGTCATAGTTTGGTCTGTTTTGTTTTTTTCTAGTGTGAACTTTTCTTTATCCTCTAAACCGGTTCTTCATAGGCTCTTTACAGCAGTGCGATAAATGCTGGCTGCTCTCCATATAATTTTTTCCTGCTAGTTCAATAAAATGAAAGTTTACCTTGAACAAGGTGAGTCATTGTCAGGTAAGTTAGGGCTAGTGAGAAATCACATGAATTAAACAAAACTAACACTGAAGCCAGGCTTTCTATAGCTCTATTGTGACAAAGAGGAAGAAAGCTCTTTGTGCACCAAGGCGCTCTAATTTTTGTCTTCTGGGTATTTACAAGCTCAGACAGCCCTCTGAAAGAGAGCCAAGATTTCACCTAGGATTTCTGCTGAGAAATAAACAAGGAGAAATTAATTCTTCACTAACTAATACCTCTTCCACTACGGAGGCTTATGTATCTTCCTGTTAGCAAGCTTCTCCAGCTGTTAGTAAGCATATTTACTTGTGGAAGTTGATAACCTTTGGCATGTCTTTTCACAATTATAAGAGGTCTGTCGTCTGCTTTGCACCTTTTATTCCTCTCCGCTCAATTCTTCTATTGCCTTTAGTCCCACATTAAGATTGAATGGGGTAGAAACAACGTGAGCTGCTGTTTATATGGCACAAAGCACAGGGGAACGCAAGTCCAGAACTGCAGTTTGAAGGTACTACAACATTAAAAATTGTAACTTCTCCTAGCAGCATTTTTAAAAGAGACACTGGACTCTTTTTTTTTTTTTTTTTCAAAGAATAAGAGCACAGATCAGGCAGTTGCTGTTACTGACCTAATTCATTCATGTATAGCAGCTAATTTACCCTATAGATTTTATTTGGAAAATATCATCAGATTATAGAATTACCCATACTACTTTTGTAGCGGTGCAGTTTGTTGGGGGTTTTTTTGGGTTTTTTTGGTTTGTTTTTGTTTTTTTTTTTTTAAATGATGAATTAGGGAGATGATGGCAACTATAACACATGAGACAAAGCAAAAATTATAACCCCACCCCCCCCACTTCCATACTGCAACAATTGTGAACTGTAAAAACGGAGCTGAATTCACCCTGCTGGAAACATAGTCCCCACCGTGCCAGCAGCAGGAGGGAGATGGGGCTGTCGCGACGAGAGCTGTCGCGATGAGAGCTGTCGCGGGCCGGGCGGCGGGCAGCCTGACGGCAGGTGGCAGCCTCAGACCACCTGCATACGAGGGCTCTGGCCCTAAACTCAGCCTTTTACACCAAAAGAGGCAGCAATGGTTAGAAAGGCACCACCCACTCGAGAGGTTTCGGAAATCCGCGCTGGAGCCGACCCCTGCTGCCGTCTGCCCGCCCCAACCTTCCCCAGCAGGTAAATCCAGCCCCGGGGTGATGCTTTGGGTCCCAGGTGCTCGTTTCTGTTCGACCTATTCAGAGTTAGTTTGTGAATGGTGAGAGACGTGCCCAGTAAGACCAACTGGCTTCAGGTAGTGGAGTTTTCCATTTGGGGTATTAGACTAAAAGATGAGAATCCTTTTTTTTTTTATTTTCTGTATAGTTCTGTCATGCATTCACAGGTGATCCAGGAAACAGCTCTCAACTAACAATGAGCTTTGCAGTTCAATGAGTGAAAAAATTACTCAGGGTTGACTCAAAAGGAAAATATTTCTCAGAAAAGAAATCCCCAAATGAGCTAGGTCATCTGGAAGATTTAATTTGATCAGAAACCATGCATTACATAACCCACTCCAATCCATGTAAAAAACCCAGATGTCAGGAATTTACAAAATGAAAACAAAACTTCTGTATTTATTGGAATAGTTTTCCCTACTTTTTTTCCCTGCCAAAATTGTTCATAGGATGTAAGTAGTTTCATCCACATCTAAGAACAATTTCCCTCCCACTTCATTTGCCAATGTAAGATTTACCCGCCGAAAATAATTTGCCTTAATCCTTATTAAACATAGGATGATTTTGGCTGGATGCTCACACTCAATACGTTTATGCCTGTGTAACCTTACCTGAATCACTTTGTATTCATCTATTTACAAACTGGCTGAGACCACATGTTGAAGCGCAAGACCTAAACATTTGAGCCAGACAAAAGGTGATTCGCTATTGCCACCGCCGTGGTGACAGATCCGTAACTCTTGCGCTTGTTCGTGCTTACAGAAAGAATGCTCTCGGTCAATGGGAGCCTGTTGTCTGGCAGTGGGGGTATTAAGTGCCGCTACTGAAAATTCTGCAAATGGATTTGGGAAAATATGTGCCTCGCTAGTTACAAGTGAACGATGCAGGCAGCTGGAAGGAGCGCGGTCTCTCTGAATTACAGATGAGGATTCTTGGAGGCCAAACTCTCGCTTGAGTCGCATGCTGGCATTTCTCAGTTACCCTGAAAGCCGGTGAGAGCTGCAGGCAGATGATTGACAGGCAGGAGCTGTTCAGAGGAGTACATTCAACAGCATAAGGAAGAGATTTGGGAAGGGTGATGTTAAGGAAGCAATATCTGGGGAAAGAATGGAAAACTGGCAAACAGCATTTCTCATTGATGTTGTCTGCTGCAACAGTGACTCATTAGGGAGTGCCCAGAACGCTGTGTCTGGTTTACATTTCACTTTCTCATCAATCTGATTAGTAAGGTCAGCTACACATGTCATGGGGTGAGCCATCTCAACTAGCATTTTTTATGGACTTGGGGTTTTTTGGATTTAATCATTAGAGTGCTACTTCAGATATACATAGCTGTGTCATCATTTGGCTCCATTATAGCCCTGATAAGCTGTAAAGTTTATTGGTTTGCTAAACGGTGTTCCTCCTGCTACACCTGTCTCCTTCACGACTTCACACCTTGCACTTTTAGGCTTGGCATCTCCTTTTTGCAAATGCTGGTGTGTTGGTGAACACAGTGACCATTACAAATGGCAAAGGTTGAACCACAGCATGTATGAAGCTAACATTTCAGAAACCTCCAAAGGAGATTGGCTGCCACATGAGAAAAAAAATCCAGGGTAAAGATGGTAACTGCTGATGTGCTTTTGAAATAGTGTAAAATATAACATTTCAGGATTTAAGACAATCTCTTACTAGGGTTCAAGAGACCCCTAATAAGGAAGAGTGTGTTTGGTACCTAGCTAAGACCATCTTTCTCCTGCCTTGCTTTGAAGGTCTTGGATCATCCCTGGAGACAGTGGGATTGTTGACTGACCGAAGGTCTCACCTGGCATAGTAATGCCAATGGTTCAATGGTCTGATTGCTCAATAATTTAGATGGCATCTAGGTAACTATAGTAAAGAAGAACATTCCTAGCAACAAGCCATTTTCTTTCGTATTATTTCCACCAAATGACACTATTGTATCCACCAAAAAGTTCCATTGTTCCAGCAAGCTTCAATTTTGTCCATTATTTGTATTTTCTTCCAATCCAGGTTCAAGTTCCCAGAGGACATTACAGTGATTACAATCTGAGCGTGTGGACTTCTGGCCTTCTCAACTCATCCTGCAGGTATGACTTTGGAAGTTTGTCTTTTCAAACCTGTTTGGTCTGGTTCATAGCTGTCCACTGTGTTTATCTTTGCGTAATTGTTTTGCAGTTAGTTTATGAATTCTGGATTAGAAAGAACTCAATGCCTCAAGTGAAGTCCTGTTAAAACCATGAAATTTTTTCCAACCACTAAGATTTGCATAATTTCCCCAACAGAAACCACCTTTCAGCCCTATGCTGTACTTGCCACCAAGCTAAAGGCCATCTGAAATGTCAGACCTCGGATCATTGGAAACACAGATTTGGACTGTCTGGGAATTTGGCAGAGGTTACCTTCCCATGTGATCTCAACTCATTTGGCAACTGGTATAAGGTAGTCTGAAACTGAGTTTGCTGAATCTGTCCTCAAATCCCAGTGTCAGCAAGGGGCTGAGGTTCAGGACATACTTTACACAACTTTTCTGGCATCTGTGTCCTGCAACTTCCATTGCCAGAAAACAAGCCATCCCCTGCCTTGCCTTTTCCTCACTGATAGCAAGTGTCACGAGGCAATCAACCACATTTTTAAGTTTCTGAACATATCTGTGACTGGAAATGGGGTACTCTCATGCAGTGTCGTGCCTTCTAACTCTTCACAGGTACTTCAAGCCACTTCCTCCCTCCTGTCAGGGAATTTTCTATCTGTTCTCTTTTGCCTTCAACCAAGGACAAACTTGTCTGATTAATTGCACATGTATGTGCGTGTTCGTACAACTCAAACTGGAAGTGGCATTTCTACTCTTCAATCACCAACCCTGAAAAAGACTCATCTTTTTAAGCACTCTGTTTTTATTTCATGCTGCTACAATGCACGCTGTTTCCCTTGTTATTAAAATAGACAAACCGTGGTGACTGTGGTGACTGAATGGAGAATTTGGCTGCAAAATAGCTGTTCTTGTCATGACACAGTCATGGTCAGGTCTGTTTTTAGCATCTGTAGTAAAACCATTAAGTGACATCTGTGAAAATAATATGTAGGTATCATCAGGTCAAGGACATACTCATACATCCTTTAAAAATACTAGGTACTCCCCACAGCATGTTATCATTTTAATTGCCTTTTAAATAAAGAAATACAACAAAAGCCAGGAGAAGCTAAGATTTTTCTTTGACACTTGGCTAATTAAGAGTAACTTAAACATATCTTTGACTATCAAATTTCTCTCTTCAGCATGAACAGGACAGGACATGAATGTGCCAGCTGTCATGATCAACTCCTTGGGCAGCCAAACTATTTCCTATTGTAGCTTCATTCCTTTGTTCTCATTTTGAACAAGTCCAATTTAGGCATGAGAAACCTTCTGAAGATGCATCCACCTTCCCCTCTCTTCCAGCCACAGCCCCACTCTGTGTAAGCCATGTCATGACTCAGGCTGCCTCTCAAGCCACACGACTGGCTATGTTTGGTCTGAACTAGTGTCACTCTAAAGTTAGCTTTTTTCAGATCAAGTTTTTGTGTTGTTAAATTTGTTCCCTGGGGTCATAGAGTCCATGCTGATATTTTCAGGTGGGGTTAATGATTTAATGTGACTCATATGTCAGTGCTAACTCACTCAGGTCTCACAACAAACCCAACCGATGACTCAGGAAGCCTTTTTTATCATTGTATTTAGATGTTGTGTGCTTACAGTGCCCACGATTTCTAAAAGAAAGAGAAGTAATATATATTTGGCAGGTTTTTTTTGTCCCTACTATCTCTTTTCAACTTTGTGAAGTGATTAGATAGCCCTTATCAGAAATAGACCACATCTCCCAGAAAACACCAGGTTATGGCCTCCCTGCTGCTGATAGTCGGTTGGGTTTAAAGAGGACGTAGTGGTTAATGTTTTTGCAGTTAGCATGTGACTTCAGCCAGAGGGGACACACAAGTAAGAAGAGAAAGGGGATCTGCATATCATGTGGCACTGGCAGGGTCGGTGAGTGCAAAAGACAGAATCATTTCAGGCCTCATCTAAGCACGTGCAAATCCAACAGGAAGGAACCCACCAATTTTATCAATCTTTGGAAACCACCTTTAATATTTACGAAGATTAATAACAAGAACATTATAGAAATACTGTTGTGTTTTGCAGGTGATGGTGTGCGCAACCTTGGCACTCAGATTTGTGCTCAAAGAGAAGAAGAACACCCCCAGCCTAGATGCACGAGTGCATCCCAGGTCCATGCCAGGATGAGACCTTTGCACAACTCTTTTCACCCTGCTCCTAATTTCCCTTGGGTATGGTACAAAAAGGAGCCATAGGATGTTCCAGGTAAATGTCACTACCACCTGCCCTGCAGTTTAGATGTAGCCAACAAGAACACCTAGTTCCACTGGAGAAACATTTATTCAGTAGAATACCTTCAAGTATATTTCCTTCCTCATTTCTGAAAACTATCTCTAATAGCTTTTTCTGGACATAGCCAAGAGGCTATTGAATGCTGCAACTAGACACTGAAAGCTTTCTTAGGACTTTTTTTTTTTTTTTAACAACTACAAAGTACAAACTTGGTTATGTAGCATTGAATTGAATTAATTTTTGAAATGGCACTGAGCAGGGATTATGGTAGATATGATTAACTTATGTCACTGTCCCTGTTGATTTGCCAGAGGCAGTGATAGTATAAATAGAAGCCGATTTTTTGGTCAAAAGTAAAGAATGAGCTTGAAAGGTTGTCATGATAGATACCATATAGGAAAAGTATGGGCACAGAGGCAGTGACCTGGGGGTGGCTCATAAAATGAGACTTCTTTAGCAAGTATTAGTAATTAAATATTGTGTTCTACAAATGTAAGTCTTTGTTATGCTGGTGAGAGATAGGGACTCCTTTTTTCCCTAGAAAAAAAATGGTTAGGAATTCTAAGATCATCTTCATTGCATTTGTCGATCCTGCAATTTCATATTAAAACACTTCCGAGGAGTGATCTTGATATTTACCTAACTCCGGATTTTTGCGAGTTATAAATAACTGGTAGGAAGTACTACACGTATCACTAGTTTGTATAATATTTAAACGAGGTCAGTGAGCAATGAACTCTTCAGGTAACGGAGTCCAGTAGACAATTATTGCCTGACACTTCAGTTTTCTATTTGGATAATTTGACCTTTTAATTGAGCACTTAACCTGAAAGTTTACACAGTTTGGGGCCACTTTCAGGGAAAAAACCCCTCTATTATATATATTCTTCTCTAAATTTCCAACTAAAAGGAAAAAAACCTGAAAAAGTAAAAGCTTTCATTTAGGTGACAACTGGTGTTAAAGCTCACAGGAAAAATACAGGGGGTTTTTCTACTTCAAGCAGCAGTGCCCATATTTTCCAGCAGCGCAGAGTGGATCACGTACTCCTGTCAGTGTTTGGATAGGCTGCACTCTTTGGCCTTTCCCTTATCGCGTAAGGGATTCATGCTGTATATTTGTTCTGCACACACATAGTAGACCCAGTGTGAGCTAGGTTTGCTGTGCATACATAACATGACTATATTTCATGTTTTCCCCAAACTCGATGCTTTCCTGGAAGCACTGGATTCACCATCTATGTGCAGTTAATTCACTCAGCAAATTCTTAAGGACCTGCTGGGAAAAGGCTGGAGGAGGCAGCCGCCAGGACTGGGCTGTTCCTCCTGCTGCAACAATTGAGCCTGCATGCAACTTGCTCCCTGTGAGTTCCCAAATTGCCCCCAAGAAAAGGCGTTTCCAAGACTGGGCTGAGTACTTTTTTAATTGTCTTGATGGTCTAGATACGGCCTGCAAGTTGTAGGCTGAGTTGCATACCTAAAGATTGAGACTGGTTATAAAAGAGAATTCTGATGAAAACACTGTTTGTTTAGAAAAGCAATGTCTTGATAAAAAAAATAATTCTTTGTGTACTTTTTGCAGCAGCTAGTTAATTTTACAGCTCTTGTGGGCTGCTCAGCTGGTGAAATGGTTTGTAACACTACCAAGGAACTAGCATGGGATTTCTGAGGCCTCAAATTCCAATGGTTTTTTTCCACCCTTAATAGTGTCTAATAAAAGATAAAGGATGAGAAAAAAACTGTTTTCCTTTAGATCAACGATTGCTGAAAGCAAGGGCAGTGCTCTTACTCATAAGCAATCTCGATAATCCCAGCAAACTCACTCATCCATTCTCTGAGATGAATATATTCCAGTTCAGATCATGGAGTTCATTGCTGGTAAGAAGGAGGGACAAACTTTTGCAATAAGTTCCTGTGAGCCGATCATCATTTTCTACTAGCTTTTTTCTAACAGGTTGCCCAAGTAAATGAAAGAAAACCCCAACTAGACTTTTGCACACCACTGACTACCCAATGCTTTTGTTGGCTGCAACAAACCTGGACTTGGAAGACTTTGTGCAATATCTAGATGGAATGGGCGGTGGGGAGAATAACTGAAAATGCAAAGCCAAATTCAGGGTTTAGGATGTGGGATTTAGGATGCTTCTGCTTTGGGTGAGAGAGAGAAAGAGACTGAAAGAGAAATGTTTGACACAGAACCAGTTCTAGCAGAAAATCCTCAGTAAAATTGTAGGGAATTCAGAAAGAAATGGTTGTGGGAGGTAGTTTTTGTAACAGTTCTCAAAACATTGCCATGTCCAAAGAAAAACAGTGGCTATGAAGAATTCCATGTCTTTGTTGCCAGTTAGAGTCTGAATATTTTCAGTATCCTCTGTGCAATAAGAAAGTGGTCTTGACTCAATCCTCGCTGGACAAGATGTCCACAACTGTCCATATTGGCAGTTATAGCTGGAAAAACAAGCAATTAACACGCAAAATCCATGACATTCTCTCTTCTAGAACAAGACCCTTGAGGTAAAGGCTAATGGAGCTTTAACAACATCTACCCAGAAAATGGAAATGGTCATTTCCAGCACAGCCAGCCATATCCCTTTTACCATCAAAACCAGGAAAATAATGTTGTGCATCTGGGGTATTGTATGTTGTCATAAGATGGAGGTATACAATTAATGGAGACATAAGCTGTAAATCAAAGTAAATGTAAAGAGTCTTGTGGAGCAAATATAGTAACTCGAACCTCCTCCTCATGCTGGGGCTAGTGACAATGACCACACGCATTTCCTTGTACTTAGTAAGTTTCTTTAATAATAAACCATCAACTAAACCATAAGTGGAAAACAGGTAAAATGGCTGAAAAACACTTTTCAAAGAACAGCACGTAGCTACATTCCTTTTTTCACACACCACTAATAAATAACTTACGCAGACTTCCCCACTGAGAGTCGGGATCCTCTGGGCTGGCTCAGAACGGGCAGGGGCTGTCTGTCAGTCCTCTGGGTGAGGGCTAAATTGACTCCTGCTTAATTGATCGGAGCCAGAGGAGTTCGTATGAGCTAGCAAAGGAAAGTCATAATCTGCAGGTATTTATTATACTGTCAGCCAACTCATTCTGGCTCCAGCCTAGCATCGAGACACGGCCATCCCAAACCTTGTGCTCCCACTATTCTGGCTGTAAGAGCCTTTTCACCTTTACCCAAGGAATGGTATCTATGTGCCCTGAACTGATAAGAGCTGGTGGAAATCTTGCTCTGAGAGTGCCTGTGAGAAGGAATGTTTAACTTGTAAGAGCAGGGAAGAGCAACCAATTATTCTGTATGCTTTTATTATTTGTGTCTGAATCCTGTCCAGTTTGGAAAATTTAAAAACAAAGGATACTTTATTTCTTATGTGAGCATAAATATTGATTAATCCCTCTAACCTTACAGGAAAACTGGGGGTGTTGAGAGATCAAAAGGAGGGGAAATCCACATGGACCTAGAAAAACGTTAACAAATTTTTTACAAATAAACATACTGTGTAGTCAGGTGATCAAAGTTGCTGGATTAGTTCAAATATTATTCTTGGAACAGAGTAGCAAACACTCCATTTCTGTTTTTCACTTAACCTTTCGGGTGAAAATACTATTAGACATGAGAGTGTCATAGATTGCCCTGAAATAAATGCAGCTCTCCTGGCCTGGTTTCCTACTGTTTTCCCTCCTTTCTTCTGAGGCCAGCCAGCTACAATGTGCCAGTTACCCACACGCTGACACTGGCTCCCACTTCGGGCACCATAACCCATGGCGGCATTTTGGGTTTACACGTGACCGGCGTTATCTTTGCGCAATGAGACATCTCAAAACGAGCTGGATCTTTTGCTTCCTCTTAAATCGTGACTCCTCCCTGCTTTTCAGACCCAAACCACCTCCACACGTGCAGCCGAGACTTGTGAGCCTGCATCTGCCACTTGTCCTCGCATCCCCGCTCCCTGGGAGCCATCGTCCTGACAGCCCCGCGTCGCTCCTCTCCTACATCAGCGGGGGGGGTGAGGCAGGAGGCGTGTGGCAATTTGGCCAGGATTCTGAATGTTGAGGCTGCTCGGTCAGCAGCTGGGGGGAAGTTTGGCACCCCGGGACCAAGCCAGCGTGGGGCGTGGGGCTGAGACATGGCCGTGCCGCCGGCACCGCCGCAGGCACCTGCTGCTTCTTGCTCTGGCATCCTGGCAGAGCCCTCTATTGGTTTGTTTTTTTTTTTTTTTTCAAGTGGGTATCAAGTCATAAAGTTCACAGAAGCAGATCGCAAAGAAGTGGGGATGTATTATCATGCACTGTGAGACCGGTTACTTATTAAACCCTTTTTCTATTAATAGTAAAACATCATCAAGAGGTTAGGAACCCAAGTTCAGCCAGTGTGTTTTTCAGCTGAAGGATGCCAAAAATAGACACGCGAAAGTCCAATCCTGATAAAACTTTAATTTTTTTTTTTAGTAAAAAGCACATACTATACTAACTCTGTGAGCCCTGGAGGCAATGATGCCTGATACTCACTTGCTAGTTCCTCGGAAGCTATAGAACAAACATTATGTTAAAAAAAGCAGGTGAGCATCATCTACTTTATTTATACTTTCTCTTTTGTTAGTATTTCCAAATTAGTAAACATCAAAGGGTTTTTTTCTGCTTTTCAGCTTATGAGTTCAAATGAAGTTCAAGGTTGTTTTAATTTATTTTATTAACTGTAGTCAAAATGAATACAAAGTAACTTTTAAGTCAATTCTAAACCAAACAAAGCATTAGATTTCAGTTTCAATGTTATGAAGCTGCCAGTATTAATCCTGTGACTGCAGTAATCCCTAGTTTGGCATGTGCTGATGTAGCTGAGAACCTACCTGTTCCAGAGGATATTCAATTTAGGACTCAAACCTACATTTCTTGGACGCTTCCCAACTTACAAGAAAGTTGACAAATATTTTCAGCATTCAAGAAAGACAGGATTGAACACTGCAGTATACAAAGACCAATCCAAAAGTTGTTCTCCATGTCTGAAGAACTGTTCACTGTAAACACAGGGGAAACAACATCAGATAAATGAAAGAGAAATTGCCATAAAACTCTCAAGCCAATTAGCAAAGCACAACTAAGTAGCAAATTGTCGACATGAGGGAAATTCTTCTTCCAGCTGGAGCTCAAAGCAGTTGCAGAAAATATTTTAGAGATGGCATTGCCAGGCATATCTTCCTTCAGGTCTTCCTTCACAGTTGACTTTAAGGTTGACTCACTCAGTATAAGAGTTTTGAAATAAGCCTCTTAGGACAAAAGAATTCAGCAGGTGACACTAAGTAGTGTCACAGGTTATTTTAGGAAAACATTCAGCACAAGTCAAACCTGTTTAGTGAAGAAAACCTAACAGATGTGGGGTTTTTTGCTGGAGAGGAAATGTACACCACCCCAGCTCACTCAGCTTAGCCTTATCACATGGGAATTAGAAAGGAGTTACCACCTGTATCACTAGCAACATCATGACAAGCTCAAAATTAAAAATACAATGAAAACACAGTATAAAGTCTCATGACTTCTCCATGCAGCTGAGATGCATGGGTGATTGTCTGGCTTTCCAGTCAGCAGCCCTTATCACCTGTAAATAAGAATCTGTGATAGTTAGACTTTCAGCCAATAATTAATGCCACTACAGCACCTTCTGTGTTTATTCAGTTGTAGGCCATCCAAATGTATTTCATCTCAATGGCAATACTTACACGTGGAGTCATGCCTCTCTCCTCTTGAAATTCAGTCGACCATGAGACCCAAATCTAATGAGAAACAGATGACATTAGTAATAGCTCTCAAACAACTGGTTCATTATTATCTGAACTTTCAGGGATTAACTGTGAAGTAGTTAAATCCCTGTTTCTGGGATGTGCTGAATAGCACAAGTATTTGGTGTAAGAGCTGCTCCAGATCCCTCCAGCCACAATCCTGACTAATTTTTCTCCATGCCCTTCCACAGGAAGAAACAAACAGTGACAAAAAACAAAAAGCAGAAAGAGCCTAGGAGAAAGGAATCATACTGCCTATACCCTGTCTTTCCCCAGCAGTTGCAAGAAATTCCAGAGATTATGAATCATCACTTTGTCTAGACACATTCTGTAAATTTTTCCTCTCCTTGAAGAAGATCAAAAGAGATGCTATGTGCCATATTCCCCCATTTGTTTGTTTTTTGGTTTTTTGGGGTTTTTTTGCATCTTAGCTACTGGATGTCATTCATCAATGGCAACAGGTTCATATTCTTTTGCTGTCACTCTCCGCGCGGCTTGCTGGGGCAATAACTGTGCTAAAACAAGCCTTCTGGCCATAATTTGATAGTCCAGTCATGGGCATGGGCAGAATGTGTTATCTTCATTGCCCTGTCTGGTTTTGCCCAGCTTGTCTCAAGGAAGATATGGTGCAGGCTGAGAAAACAGCCCAGGGTTCGCTAGAAAGTGAGTAGTTACATGAAACACGCATGTGGGGACTATCCAGGAGCGAAGGAGAAAGGCATCTGACAGGCTGAGATAAGCACTGAGGGTGAGAATTGATGGATCCTCGATTTCTATCCAACGGCATGAGATAAATCTGGAAAGGTGCAGCATGAAATGAGAGGATAGTACTCTGAGGGGAAGCAAATGCCATGATAGAGTCTGCCTGCTTCTGAGAAAGTGCAGAATTAATTTTGAGTCAAAAGCTGTTACCTGGGCTTTTAAAATACCTGCCTGCTTTAAGTCACTAATAATACAATATTATGATTTGTATGCAGGCTAAGAATATTATAAAGTCATGCACAGGGTGTTGGAAATGGTTCAGAGGACAGGTTTCCCCCACGGATGACATTGCCTAATTAAAATATAGTCCTCCATGCCAGGTGTCATATAAGCAAAACCATAGCTCTGGATTACCAACTGAAAATAAACTAGTTGATTCTGTGTGCACATGTTAAGACAAGAGCATGTAGGAAAGGAAGCAATGGTTGCATGTTTCTGAAGACTTAGGTGTTATCCACACACCAAAAAAAGGTGCAACCTTTGACAGAAGTCCAGTGTGAAGTGTTCTGATGAATACCCTTACGCAGGTCAATGAGTGGTTTTTTTCCTGCTAATGCAAACTGTGTTTGTGTGAAGACTTGCATATATCTGACAAGCATGATTAATAAACTTTCCTGCACCTGATCACAGGCTGTGTTTCACTAGGGTCTTCTCAACTGTATGAACAGAGAAAGGTTTCAGGGGGCAGGTTGTCTATCCAGTCAAGCAGAACTTTGGTGCAGAAGGCACTAAGTATACCAAGAAAATATCTGTGGAGGTGTATAGCGTACCTGGTCTTTTCACACACAAAATATCAATAGTTTAATCAGCATCTACAAAAATTCAGATGGCTATCATTCATACTGCAATCATAAATCAAGGGGTAAAGGAGTGTTTACCACAAAGCTTGCAGAGATTTTAAAAGTCTTTGGGGGAAAAGGTGTGTTTTAAAAGCAGGCTCAAGAGTTTCTTGGACACCTTCTGCTCAGAGCGACTGTCCCCAAGGTTTTTAGACAATTTAATGTTGCTGAATTGTGCCTGATGATGCTGGGCCTGAAGATGTTTGGAAGGAGCTACTTTCTTAAAATTAAAGCGTGCCATGAGATTAAGGCAGTTTTCATGAAATACCCTTTCAAAATGGAAATGAACAGTTGTTGACATACTAATGTTGAAATCTGCCTAGTAGGAGCTTGACTGAAAGAAAAATCTTTGTCCTGGCATAATTTCTTTTAACAGCTCTGCTGCTTCTTAAAAACAATTGCAAGTTTTCTAGAAGATTCCTTTCCATAATATTTGCCTTCACCCTGATGTATTTTCTCTTTCCCAAACCTGATTTTGCTAAAAAAATCTTCATTTTCATTTCATTTCGTTCCAATTCCCAAGCACAAGAGAATTTTAAATGTCAAGATTGCCCCCCAAAATAGCAAACCTAGTTCCCATTCTCCTCCAGCTGCAATAAAAGGCACCGGCCCTATACAAGGTGTAAATCCAAGGAGCTGTCAGCTTCAACACGCATCGCGCAGAAGTACAATGTCCCTCCAGAAAGACAAATAACAAGCGAAGGATTTGGAGCACGGCCAGCGTTAGGCGTGTGGCTTCACAGGGCTGCGCGGCCGCTTCGTTGCCAAATTTCGAGCATCCCGTGAGACCGTTAGGGAAGGCGGCAGATGTTCACGCTGTGAACGCTGCGTTCCGTCACGACCGCCCAAGCCCGTTTCTCGGCACTTTACCTGCCCCCGCGTGTTGGGGCCATGCGGGTCCTGCACCCCTTCCCGGGGCACCCTGCCCTGGGCCCTGCCGCCGCCGCTGGGCGAGGGGGAGCGGGGGGAGCGCAGAGCCCGGCGGAGGCCGCCCCGCTCGCCAGCTGTGCCCCAACACGAGGGCTCAGGCTGCCGGCCGAGGCAGCCAAACACGACAGCCGTTTCCTTTCATAACCCCCATCATTCCCGTAGCCGGTCGCTCTCTGTTGAGACGGAGGTGTTAGTGATCGCTGTGCCGTCTGCCCGAACACCCTCTGCTTTAACTTCCCTTGTGAGCACGTTATTTCCATCGTGCAGAATTCACACCTTTGGTGATTTGCCCAGGAGCTCTGATTTTCCCCAGAAGTGCCAGTTGCTCCTTCTACTGTTTCTCCCTGGATCCCATTGACTTCTATATATAGCACAGTACTCTGCACGTCCTCAAAAATCTGTTGCCTTTTCCAGTGAAGCACATGGGGTGCCAATCACAACCCAAGAGGGGCTTGGAGGAAACAGTGGCTTCCCGAGGGGCAGAATATGCAGAAAAATGTCTGCTCTGTTTTTCTAAGGGCACCTGCCAGAACCCTGTTGTTGGATCAAAGCACAGATCAAATATTTGGCATCGGCCATATCCCTTCCCAAACATCTCCACCTGCAGGTATTATAATATGCTATTTTTAAATATTTATTCCATTCATTTGTATCTACACATAAATAAAACTCCCCTCCACCCCCGTCCCTGCAGTGAATGGTGAATATCTGCATGCTGTTGGCTCACGGTTCACTCTTTGATTCCTCAAGCAATGAGCTGATCTCATTTCTCTTTCAGTTCTGCCTTTGGGCAAGAAAAACTTTGCAAGACTTATGAATCAACTGTATTTGAAGCTACCCCGCTTCCTGGAAAATATCCTTAAGCACATCTTCCCATGCATTAGTTTCCAGATTTCCCTCTGAGTGTGCCCCTTTGCTGGAAATTTGTTTTGCTACGGTTCAGCAACATGGTCATCTTTCGCATTCTTCTTCTTTTCTGACTTGTTCGAAACAGAAGGAAAGTTCCTGAGAGGTTCTTGCATATCCAAAGTGAAACTTTGGCATTTAAAAAAAAACAAACCACCAAATCCTCCTGGATTTAGATGGCTTAATTTCACCTTAACATTTAAGAACCTGAGGGTCTGCATCTCAAACTACACGATCCAGCACCCACATTTCTCTTAAGAGTGATTATGGGAATCACTCCCTAGGTCGATCTGGGCAACTACAGGTACAGTTACATGGCTCCTCTGACAAATACAAAGCTATGCTGCAGCTCAGAAAGAGTGGTCTTGCCCTTCCCAGCTCCATGGTGTCATCCCCCAGATACATGTTCATGCCACTTTCCTACTGTTGACTCCAGCAATTCTGTAGCCAAGAGGTGAGTCAGAGCAGCTCTCTGATCCTACTAAAACCAACCCTACAAAAAAGGTTTTTGTCTGGATCCATGTCTCATGGCTGAGAGACACCGGGATACATGGTCATGAGAAGGGTGGAGGACAACAGCCCGTAATTAGTCTGTGAACCCACAAAGTTCTCTTGGGGTGCAATCTCCACAGGGCTTTTATTGCAGGTTAGCTAACCACACCTAAAAAAATTCGCACAACTACCCTATCTGTTCTTTTGAACTGGTGTGAGTGGCTTCTAAGGACAAGACCTTTCCATTTTCAGAAGAAGCTGCAGAGTTTAACTCTCACTGACAGCTAGTTAATGTAATTGAAGCCCTAGATGCCTAAATCAATGATGAAAGCATCATTTATAAAGAGGCCTCAAAAAATAAAATATCCTTGCCATTATGGGCCTACATTCTTCTTATAACTCTACTGCATTTTCTCTCCCTGAAAAGTCTTTTTCAATCTGCGTGTAAACAGGTATTTAATAGACAGGTAGGTTGAGCAGAAGCCTCTACAAAGATGCAGCACTACTTCTGGATTTAATAAAGCTGATAAAGCAATATTTCACTTCGCTGCAAATATTTCCCTCAGTCTGCACTTTTTATCAGTCCTTTCAAGAGAAAGCACTTAGATGTGAACTTTGAAATATGGAGCCAAATTCCCATCATGTCTTGAGTAACATATCTTTCAATTTCCCTCTTTTCTGCAAGTTGGTGAGAAAAAATACAGTTATTCTCAGTATAATTAACACTTCTTTTTTTTTATTCAAGTTCTGAAATGGATAAATCATGTTTATTGAGCATTTTTACAGAGTACCGTTTTGAATTGAGCTGGTTGCCATTAACTGCAAAGTGTACTCCTTGTTATTTAGAATTGTAACATCTTTTCACTAAATAAAACATTCATGGCCAGAAATTATCTTTTTCTTTGTAAAAATCCAATGTTTATTCTAAGGCTTCTCTTCAGGGAGGTATACTTTTGACCTGTACCCAAATGTGACTTTTTAATAGCTTCCTTGATGACAACCCAGCGTTATTTTGCGTTATCTAACAAATTGCTGTTCCTCCAATGATTTGTCTATGTTTTTCAAAGCTAAATGTCAGACACTGTTGTACACCTCCCTTACTAAAAACGAACACCCTCAAATTCCTTTACTTATCACCTCACAAGTAATCTCTTCCTCATTTACTGATGAATAATTTGTAATAAAATGTAAAAGTGAAAATTTTTAGCAGAACCTTCATTTCATAAAGAATTTTATTTGGTCAGTAGCCTTACTTAGAAAAATATCCTGGGTTTTTACTAAGTATTTTTGGAGATGTTATCCATGCTTCATTATAGGCTTTCGAATTTTTTAAACACACATACAAATGTTTTGTTCACTGTGATTTTCAGAAAATGTCATCAGTGAAACACTGTTATAAGAAAATACATGTTTGTTTCATCCTGTAAAAATATTTAAACAGAGCATTGGTTTCACTTTAATTTTAAAGCAGAAAAACTTCCTTTTTTTCGGAGCTAGAAATTACAGTTAGCACCCAGAATTAGTATGCTACTTAATATAGTGAAGGTATATTGATATATTGCTGTGGATCAGATATCATTAGCAATTCAAGTACGTGAAGTATCTTTTTTTAAAAAATGAGCCATTAATTTTGTCTTCTTTGAAGTTATTTAAAGATTTCACAATTCTGCAAGCTGCACAACCTGTTTCCATCAGGTAGAAAATCCAAGATGCTCCAGGGTTTAGTCTTTAATGATTAAAAACACCTTTCTGTGGCATTCCAACCTCTTGTACACTTATTAAAAGGGAGAACCTACAGTGGAAGCTCCCAATAAGAATTTAATAATATGTCCAGGGTGTCCAATTACTTGAGAAATTTGTATCAGTGTGTTCAGTGACTGCATACAAGGTATCTCCTGTTTTGTCCTCTTTGTTGTTTTGGGTTTGGGGTTTTTTGGGGTTTTTTTTTGAGTGGAATGTGCTTTGAAGCTTTTCACTTGCATTGAAATGAGATACTGAATGTGTGTATCAAAAGGAGCAATGTATATTTAAAGCTTTTCTTTTCTATTGCTCTCACTTTCAAACATAGCCAGAGGGAAGACAGAATTGTTCTGGAGTACCAAAACTTGGCATGTCCTGAACCAAGAAAAAGATGGGTGTGAACCCAACTACCTTCACATCTTCCTGCCCAGAATCTTGCTCCCAAAGTCTACCTTATTCTACTTATGCTCTGCAGGTCCCTGAGTAAAATTTGGATCCTAGCCGAGGCCTTCTCCTGTGCCTTATGGTAGGACAGGCAGTTTAATCCTATCAACTTGCAACCTCAACATAACGAGTGTGTTGACAAAGTGCCGTTGGGTATCTGCAGCCTGTGGTTGAAGGTTCCTGCAAAGCCACCAAAGCAGCTCCCAGTTTTAGGACTGAGAATGGCCTTTACCCATGAATCAAGCTGGCTCTTGGCTGACCCTGGATCAGATATGTGGGTACTTTTGCCCTGAACCAGGTGGGACTGAGCTTGATTCAGGCAATGACCTCATCTGCAAAACTACTTGTGATTCCCATTGGTATAACTGAGATAACAATAAGGACTTTTTTCTGGGAGCTTGAAAGTCTAGATAAGTGCAACCCGTACTGCGTGAGGTATGAGTTTTTCAAAGGCTTCCTTCCTTTATTTCCATTAAATTTGGAGAATATCTTTCCTTTCTTCACCTTGAGCCAACTCCATGCTGCTGGAAGTCCATCTGACAGTGAGGATACCCTTTAGTTCAAGCAAGACCTGCACCATTCCCCAGCTTCTCTCCTATCACCTCCTGTGTTTATGTGGCACACAGTTCAATAGCAGGATGAATCAGATGTGATTTGTTTAATTTACTATCAAGTTTCTGGGCACCTAAGTTGATAGCGGAGGTTAAAGTATCATAAACGTGCATACCACTTTGGGAAGACTGAGGGGTAACTCCCGTACTCAGAGTTCCCCTTTATGGCCTTGTTGTGCTCCCTGCCAGCAGCTGCCTCCGCTGCCTTCCCTCCTCCTCTGACATGCGGTGCCTGGAGTTCATTCAACAAACTTAACAATTAGAGGCAAAGAGTTCGAACTTGTCGAGAGGAACATGCCCAAGAAAGCAAAGTATAATTTACCCTGATTATAAAATGCATTCCATTCCACACTTGTTTTGACATTGTCCCTTGGAGAAAAATATTTTTGTCTCATAAAGAAGTCTCATTGTTGCTTTCCTTGTCAGGAGGAGGATTGCTCCATAAGTGTTCAGCTCCATCCAAACCCCACAATGTAAAGATTTCTAAACCTCCTTCTGGATCTGAATACTATAGCTTAAGTTTAATTTTTTTTATGTTGTTCCAAAGCCACAGGCTACTGCTCATAGAGCTGAGACAAAAACTATGGACAAGAGTTGAAAGTCAATGTAGTCATTCCTCTGCTAGCAAAGAAGAATATAGGAATATAGAAGATAAGGGCCAGATAGGTATTGTATGAGGTGTTAATGCACTTCTGGATAAACAGACAAGAAAGAAGTGAACAGTAATATTCACGTGGAGAGTTGGGCTCTCTTGGAAAAAGTGCGCTGTGATGTTGAACCAGATCCCAAGTGTGGTCTCCATCCGTACCAGCTATACTACCCTGCCCAAAGAATTGTACTGACTCTGTAGTGGCTGATGCCAGTTTCATGTTAGTTTACATTTCTCAGTGTTAACAATTGTATTCCTGTTTCTACCCCGGTGTACGAAAGGGATTTAAGGCAGTGGGTTTGCAGCCCTGAGCTACAGTACAAGAGAGTGAAGAGGCAGCAGTATTGGCAGAAAGGTCAGGACGTGTGCTGTTTCTGTGACAAAATAATTTAACATCTCTCTGGTTTTTACTCTCTTGAAAGCTGATACTCAGAAATACCCAAGAATAAAAGTAAGTAAACGAGCATAATCCTCAGTTTCGTAAGATAATATTCATACTTTTTTCCCAAGCCATGCCTGGAAAGACACATCAAAAAAATTTGAATGAAGCCACCCACACTATGGTATATCAATCCACAAGTTATCAGAACAACAAACACATCCAGGGCAAGAGATTAATGAGACTGCTTGTAGTTTCAATCTCAATAGGCCCTTTGTTTCAATTATCTGAAGTAAAAAGGCAGCTTTTTCTTCTAAAGCTACAACCCTTACATGAATTGTGAATATGTGTGCCACAAACAACATGCTGGAAATTGTTAAAGTTTCTTCTTTTATAAAGAGCATTAAAAGGCATAAAAAAGCCACACATACACATGCAGTCCCACTGAGGTCAATATGATGTTTCACATATTTAAGATTAAGCACTTGCTGAGTTGTTCTCCTAAAATTTGTTCTGAAATGAACTTCAACTATGAACATTTTGCAGAATTAGTTTTTCAGAGCCTTGGTTATTTTGCCTGATCAGTTAAAGTCAGCATTGATTTGAGTTCTACCTCTAGTTGTCGAGAACAAAGATCCTTCTCAGTATGGAAGAAGACAAACTAGAACAGATTATCTGTCATCTAATCACAGCACTGAAAGGTGTATGCAGAGACTGACTCAGAGCATACTATATAACAGCCAGCTTATAACGAACAGAACATATATGAAAAATGCCAGATTGTCAGTCCTGAAAACTGGCATTCTTTATCCATAAAAAAAAAGCACAGATTAGTTGGCTCCAGCTTTGTCTGTACCACTCCCACTAACATGCCTAAAGCCTGAACAGAATTAACTTCCTTTTAGATAGCTAAACCTCATTCACTTTCTTTTTGAGAAAGTTAATGTGGAGGACAATGAATTCCATTCATTTTATCATCCAACTATCTCCCTCTGAGGAGTAACTGTAGGAAACGATAATAGAGAAGTAGTCTTGTCATTGTCTTTCTAATAAGTAGTTCTGAATGAGCAAATCATTCCAAAGAAGTAAAGAACCAAACTGAATTTATCCAGCTGACCATTGGTGAAAGGTTTCATAGACATTTATTAATCTCAGAAGCATCATACTGGTTTTCATACTCCTGAAATACGAGAAAAAGAAAGCCATGTGGGTTTCTTAATGTGAAAGTCTGGCTTGGTCATTCATTATCTGTGTAGTTTGATAATTACCTATTTCCTAGGTAAATTGCTTTGGACATTTACTTTGAGGTAGCAGATTAATGAAGTTCTTTGAAAACTTCAGGACCTTGAAAATCTACAAAGCTTCCGGAAAAAAATTTTCCAGGTCAGTGGTTATGGTACATTTAGAAACCCAGAAGACAGCACAAATTTGTGCCTCTGCTTGTATAGAGTTGGTCAAAACCTTACTGAGAGCAACACTTGTATAGGTCTTTGAGTCCACTAAATTTGAATAGTGAAAATAATAAGCAGTTCAGTAAGCATGAACCTGTGATTTACTATACAGAAGCAATAAAGGATTTTGAAATAGCTGATAACTACACTGCCAAGGTCAGTTCAACCAGATAACACTTCTTCTCTTTGGTTGTCTTTAAAAGTTAAATCATCGGAACATTTGTGACCAGTGTGATACGCCTGGAGTTGAACAATAGTCCTGACTTTCTGTTAACACTTGTTTCACGTTGGCACAACTCCATTGGCTCTAATGGAGTAATATTAGTTTACATATACTATATGAGGTGACTTAGTGTATATTATTGTTGTAGCAGCTTGGGTAGATGTCCCCACACAGTCTTGCAGCTTAGCTGCCGAAGCTCCCCGGGGATCGGGTAAGCACCTACGGTCTCCCACCCACCCTCCGTGGGCTCTGGGACCCAGCGCTCCCAGCTCTCAAGATTAGTTTCAGCAGCACAAACTACCGTCGCTTTAAAGTACACACTGCAATATGATTTTCAGAAAAGCGACATTCTCACGTAGTGCTGTGCGATTTTTCTTACACCATCATTCGCTCAGCCAGAGGCAGCCTTCACTTGGCAAAGACAGTATGGTTTTGATAACTGTCAGATTTGCTCTTTGTGTAACCATCAGGCTGTCAGTCACAATGCTGGGTGGATGTTTTTTTTTTTTATATATACATCATTTCTTTTGATCCTGCAAAGGTTCAAACTATTTTCATCCTTCCTCAAAACTTTCTATTGATTTTATCTTGTCATAATGGCAGAGAAATGTAACAATCCCATCCCTGGAGACCTCAGTACTGTGCACCCTGGGGAGAAACATGTTCAGACTGTGCTATGGATGCAGAAAACCTCCTACCATTAGCATTCCCTGTTGTCTGATAGGATTATACAGAGGCAAAGGGGCTGTAGGCACGGATTTAACACATTCCTGAACACGAGGGCTGGCCTGGATTGAAGGAATGGCTGGATTAGTGGCACAAAAGGAGTTTGGCATCAAGGTTCTGTGCTGCAGAGCTTAACTCCCCTGCCCTGGCTAACCCAGGACGCACCTCGCCGGCGCTGGCCGGGTGCCAGGCAGTGCCCGCTATACCCTTTCGCCAGGAGCTGGGCTTTGCAAACTGCTTCCCAGCTGGAGTGTCACTGTAGCACGCAATCAAGCGACTTGGGGGGTATCATAAAGCAGAAGATTTTCCCACTGTTGAATTAAAGTAACAGGATTGTGTAGAATTTCAAGTTCAAGCCCAGCGAGGATGTTAAGCAGAGGGATGAAAATACCACAGCAACTTTTTTGCAAGAAGTTACCATGAAAGACAAGATTTTTGTAAGGCTATAAGGACTTCATAATAAACTATAGAAGAGTATTTATAGAAAAAAAATAGAAATCTTTATTGTATTACAAAATTGACTATTACCAGATTGCATAGAAAGATTCAGATTAAAGCAATTTGTGCATTCACATTGTAATATGGCTACATTTACATGCCCGAGTACAACAGCAGAGGAAAACAAACAAAAAAACCACAGGAGACAGACCAACAAGTGCTAAGAACTTGTATCATTTCAGAATGTAAAAAAATAAAAATAACCATTCATGGTTATATATATAAACCTGTACTTGAAACTGCATCATGGGAAAAATACACTAGTGACCATAATAGTTAATACAGTATTACATGCAGGGCAGCAACAACTTTAACATTTAGATACAGGTATTAAAATCTCCACAAGAAATAGACCTCTTTGAAATGTTTAGGATACTTATGTCCTGTGGGTCTTTGAAACATACATTTTATATTACTCATCTGATGAAGTAACTATCCTGTTAGGATAATCATCATTTAATAGTGGCAGAACCCATAGGATTCCAGTGATTCCATTTATGGATAAGGCCTTTCATGCAATAAAAGACCACTACGGTTTTACAATAAAGGTGTTATAAAATGGCTTGTGTGGGAGTTGGAGGCATGAAACTCTGTGGGCATGAGCAGAGTATGTGGCAGGCACAGTACTGCAAGTGTTCAAAGTACTGTGCAGGCATGAGGAATAAATCCTGTTGTATACCTTTGTCCTTATTTCCCTTTTATTAAGGAAGTTAATAACATTAGGGAAGGTATACTTCTTTAATTATTCTAATTTTTAAGGCCCGTTGTTAGCCTTATTACAGATTGCCATCTTACTTCTCAGTTTAATTCATGACACTGCTAATTTGGTAAGGACTAAGTGAGTCTCTTTTCCATTAAGCTGACTTCTCAAAGTTCTTCAACTCTGAGCTAACAGGGCCAGTTCAGTCGTGACTGTTGTCCCCCCAGGTGTCCTATACAATACCCACAAACTGGAAACCAGCTCTTTCCAAGCTAGCCTGCTGGACAACTTGAGGCTATAATAATTTCACTGTGCACTAACAAGAACTACACATAACATGCCACAGCTCATTATCAAGCTCTATCCCATACAGCCCCTCAGCTGCACTAAATCAGTATTTTTGCATAGGTATATGAACGTGCATGGTATTTTTCTTTCCTTTTTACATTGCTAAGTACAGCTGACCTAACTAACCACATTTTTCCAATAAAACAGTATGGGAGCTTTTCTTGGTACTATTTCTAGCTCAGCAATTGTTCAAGGGACACACGTTGCAGTTTCTCCACTGGTTACCATAGGCTTTGACTTTCCCAGTTGATGTATATTTTCTCAGAGAAGGCAGCAGCAAGGTTGTCATTTATTTTCTGCAAGCTGTATTAAAGAGAAAAGAATGTATATAGTGATCAATTGTTTAAAAGCAAATAGCACGGAACAAACTTCAGTTAAAGGAGTTACTCAGATTATATTGGGTGATCTTTTTCCTGTGGTGTTGGCCAGAAAAAAAATACCACCCACTGTATTTTTTGCTAGCTTGTTTGTATAAGCTTGTGAGCAGAGAAAATCTTACATTCAATTTTTTTGAACCAAAAAATGTATAATAAGTTGCAACATTGCATGACTCTTCACAAATAGATATTTCTTTTCTTTGTTCTTCTGTCTAAAATCAAGTTTTCTTATCTAAACTCTGTAGTGCGCTGGTGTACTCTTCCTTCACTAGAGTATTTTCTTTTTAAACTGTACATTGAAGCTCAAAATCAAATACTGTTTTTCAGGAAATATTGTCTAGAAATGCAGTGGAGAAGTTATATTATAACAAAATAATGGCTATTATTTTCTCCTACAATATATAAGTTTTGAGTTCCCCATTTCTGATCCGCATCATGCACAGAAGACATGCTGTCTTGCAGTTTAAAACTAGAAAGCTAACTGCAGGGCCATAAGCTGTGCAAAATTTGTCTTCTTCATACATAGAATATTGTCTGTTAAAAGTAATGAAACATGATGGCATTTAATAAATCTCTCATTGTGAGAATAAAGCTTAGAAAAATATCTGTTCTCTTACACTCACAGTTCTATGAAAATTCTAAATGGTGTTCCAAGAAAAATGTCTTATGTACTCAGGGGACCCTTATGCACATACCTTATCGTCTGTGAAATGCAATGGGAAGCTCCCGGCTGGGAATCAGTATTCCTGAATGGAGTGTTTCTACTGGTTTGTTGTCAGTTGCTACAATTTGGTATTTGCGAATGAGCTGAAACACAAACATTCAGTGAGCATGCTTTGGCTTCTAGATCTTCTGATCAGGTTAAATGTTGAACAAGCAGGCATTGTGTACAAAATGCCATTTTAGAGTATTTACCCAGCAAAGGGCCAAGTGAAGCTGTAGCTCTGCTACGCGGCGCCCAATGCACATCCTCTTCCCAATGCCAAATGGAACATGAGAAAAAGGATTTATTAAGTCCTTCTGAAACCAGCGCTCTGGTTTAAACTGAGTCCAGCTATTAAAGTACTCTTCATTGCAGCCCAGGGCATGGCTATTTATCATTAGTACGGTCTACAAACGAAGCAAGAGAGAGAGAGTCTCATTATAAGTTGGCTTAGAGCTACCAAGCGAATCAGCCTGTTAATGGAAAAAAAAAAAATAATGCAACAGTAAAGGTGAGGTAATTTCCTCAGAAGATGTCGTGTAATTCTCTGAAGATTATTTCCAACACAGAAAAGGTCATAGTTTCCCCAGAAAATCATGGGAAAGTTTGAAATTTTTTTTTTAAATGGCACACCAGAATATTTTTGTCTAAATCAAACAGCAGTGCAGACAGGTATGGTTTTCAGTTTATGGGAATTCTTGGTGTGAATTCCTCATTCCTTATCCTGGGACTCATCCTTTGGCAAAGTCACTCTGAGACTGAAATACATCCAACTCCAGTGGTTTATGGGACAGTTAATAAATGACAAAATATTCTAGTAAGCTAAATTAATTGACTTACTCCTTGGGGCAGTACATAATCTCCCAGAACTATTTCTGTGTCGATGGTGCGAGTGGTAAATGGCACCGATGGTGTTAATCTACAGTGAAGGAAACAAAATGGGTTAAGATTTCCAGCATTTTTTCTTCCTGTATCTGTTAGAGTTTACCTTAAACAACAAGGTGAACAAAATTATATATACTAGTGTTGTGGCTTAACCCCAGCCAGCAACTAAGCACCACACAGCCACTCACTCACTTCCCCCCCATCCCCAGTGGGGTGGGGGAGAGAATCGGAAGGAAAAAGGTAAAACCTGTGGGTTGGGATAAGAACAGTTTAATAGGACAGAAAGGAAGAAACTAATAATAACAATAATAAAATGACAATACTAATAACAGGATTGGAACATACAGGTGATGCACAATGCAATTGCTCGCCACTCGCCGACCAGTGCCCAGTTAGTTCCCCAGCAGCAATCCCTCCCTGGACAACTACCCCCAGTTTATATACTGGGCATGACATCCCATGGTATGGAATATCCCTTTGGCCAGTTTGGGTCAACTGCCCTGGCTGTGTCCCCTCCCAACTTCTTGTGCCCCTCCAGCCTTCTTGCTGGCTGGGAATCAGAAGCTGAAAAATCCTTGACTTGAGACTAAACATTACATGGCAACACCCGAAAACGTCAGTGTGTTATCAACATTCTTCTCACACTGAATCCAAGACATAACACTATACCAGCTACTACAAAGACAATGAACACTATCCCAGCTGAAACTGGGATAACTAGAAAATTTTTTCTCCTTAGTGGACGCTAGCTGGTAAAAAACTGTGTGATCATTTCACTTTTTGCAAGTTATTTGAGAATTTTACCTCATGGATTCTTTCAGACATGCTTTTAGGTAGGGCATATTCTTCAAGTTCTCAGCACTTGGACTCTCATTAACAGCCAAAACACTCTGTATTTCCTGGAAAAGCTTCTGCTGAACATGTGGATTGCGTGAAATGTTATACAAAGCCCACAGTAAACTATTGGCCGTCTGAAACAAACCAAAAAGAAATGTAAGACCTCCATTTGTGGTGACAGAAACAAGAAGTTGCCAAAAGTTCAAAGCAACATTTACAGCTGGTCACTGCCTTACGGTATTTTGTAAGCCTAAGGGATTATGAGCCATCCCAGTTGTTCTCTAGGAGTAACGAACAGAAGAAATAATCTAGTGATTTCAGGTAAAAATTTACTTGCACTTAGGCCACTGAAGCAACTACAGGATTAGCTCACTCTCAGGTGTTGTGATGGTTAGGTTATGGAAGAAAGCAGGGAGCTGGAAGGATGCTAATTTTAACAAGCTCTTGGAAAGTTAGGCTTACCGTTTCAACTCCAGCAATCTGGAGCTCTGCGATAGCAGCGTACAGCTCCTTCTTGGAAAGTTGTCCTGCAGAATAGATGTCACACAGGAAATCCTCCTGAGGGTTTGCAGAGTGTTTTTCCAGTCGACAGTCAATTGAGTGCTTGGCTGAGGAGGGAGAAGCAGGAGGTAATTAATGGAAAACTACTAAAAATACTACAAAAATAAAAGCAAAAATATTTCTCACATGCAGGATTTTGAAAGAAGATACCAAGCTGTGCTCTTTTTTCAAGCAATGAGCATAATACTGAATAAATAATGGTATTTTTCACTTTTTAGACAAAAAACTCAGACACAAGAATCACTTCTGAACAGAAGGAGCTCCTGCAAACTATTAGGAATTCTGCTTTCTTAAATTAGGAAAGGAAATCAGTGATATGTTTAGTGAAGTATTTAGCAAACAGGAATACAAGTGTGTAAAATTTATTGGCTTGGATTTTCAAAGGGGATCAATGTGTTAAAGAATCAAAGAGACTTAGCACTCAGACTCCCCGAGGGGAAATTTAAGCCTTTGATTTACTAGGGGAAGGCAAAAATAGATGCCAAATTTCTACATGCTTTTTTTTTTTTTTTAAATATAGAGGACTAGATTTCGCCCACCCTTTCTCATGAATATCCCAATTGATAAGACCAGTTCCTAGTAAGGATCTATTCATGTCAAGTGAAGGTGTCGAACTGTTTTTTCTGAACAAAACTGGTTTGAAGTGTCTTTCCTAAAACCCATAAACTAAGAAGCAATAAAGTAATTGCATGTGTGGCTGGCTGACCAAAGGTCCTGAAGTATCAAGTACTCAAATACCCAAGAGAAATATATCACTCAGCATTACAATCATTCAAGTGCCAAAATCTTTCTTAATCTATAACTGTCACTGTCTAGCAAAATATTGAAAAATATGGACTTAACTCTGTATCTGGAGTCAGAGTAATTTTTGTAACCTCGAAGGCCAATTCCTCTTAAATAGAAAATGTCATCAAAAGGCCAAACTGTACTTTAAGGTTTAAATTGCTTCTGTTTTTAAGACTTACTACTATATCCAGGTTGTTCAGAAAACCTTTTTTTTTTTTTTTTTTTTAGCAAAGAGGCTTTTGTTGCATGTAAAAATTTTCGTTTCTCAAGAAAACAACTCCCTTTGAGGTCTCTTTGAGGAAGGTCCCTTTCCTCAATCACATACCTTGCCTTTAAAGGGATTACACACTTTCTGGCTATTTACTTTTATGGCAGATTAAAGTGGACTTATGTTCCTGGCTGCCAAATTTCTCAGGCTTCCTTGGCGATTGGGTATTGCCCCACAACCAGACCTAAGTGTTAGTCCTAAGAAAACAGTGCTCCCATGCTTGGAATAGGTTTGTGGTTAGCTGCAGCAAAGGTGTCTCAGTCTGTGCTGAAGGCAGCAATTAACAGCAGCATAGAGTAGCACCAAGTATGAAGAAAGTTAATTCCACCAAATAGGAAACAGATGAAGGGAAAGAAGAGAAATTGTGTTTAAAACAAGAACCTGTTTTAAATATATCATCCCATGCTTTAGTATGAGCTTGCCAGACTTTTGTGTTCAGACCCTTGTGAAGTTCCACGGGGGTCACCATCATCATTCCAAAAGTAGCCATCATCTGTGGTGGAGAAAGAGTTTTTGAAATCTTTCTTTAATCTATCTACTTGCAATCTCTGAACAAAATTAGACCATGAAGTAGGAGGCAATTTTCAGGGAGTCAAGATTCTGGCAGATTTTCCATCCTGGACAGAGAAGATGGGTCTCAACCTAATTAGACCATATCCAGCTAAAAATTAGGAACAGCTGGTGGAGGATAGGAGGCTTCTCCAGTGGGTGATTCATCCTATCTATTTTAGGCACCTGTTTTAGAATGGGACAAGCCATCCTTTGGCAGTGCCTCTCACTCCCTTGACAACAGATGGAGCTAAAAAACTAGGCTAGGCTAGATACCTAACTTTTAAATAGCTAAAATTAGGCAGATACATATCACCAGAGTCCAAGCTGCAGCAAAATGCACAGCAGGTGTGCCTGCAGGAATGACTAACCTCCAAACCCAGCATATTTGCATTGTCCCACACAACTCTGAGAGTCCCACCCAACAAACAGCAGTGTTGCACAACAGGTGTCTCAGAGGGAGAGGAAAGTTAACCAACCAACCTGACAACTCTATTTCCAGGATTACCTTGATGTCCATACAGCATTGTTCCCCTACTGATTTAGGCATTTCATTTATGAGACAGTCAGATATTCAGTACTAGTTTTGCACATATAAGTGTCACCTTGGGTATGCAAGGCTGCCTGCCAATACACGTGTGGCACAGAAGCTTGAGTTTCTTTTTTCAGGTGACCCATTTAAACTGGTGCGCTCTTGTTAGTAGTAGGGTAGAAAAATCACTACAGCCCCACTAGAGTCTCTTCCATACCGTTTTTACAGCCTTGATGAAGTTCAAACTTTCTTCTTCTACATCCTGCTGTAGGAGACCAAACCTCTTTCCATACAACACCAGACAGATACCTGTTGTTAAGCAAACTTAGCATTAAATTATATAAAAAGGGTACATGGTGTCCACCATTTATTGTCAAAGAATGGTTTGGATTATCCTATTGAAAAATGTTCTGTATTACACACCTGTGAAAGCAGCACTCAAAACACCCTCTGCACATTTGCCTCAGACCCAAGTAGCAGTATATCTAGCTAAGGTGCCCTTACAGTAGCACTTTCTTCACAAATAAGAATCACCACTGATCCCCTCACAAGCAGCAGGTCACTCTGCCCAACAGGGCTGGCATATTTGGCAAATAAGCTGTTAGGAAACACTACTGAAGAGAACTGAGTTGCAGAAAAACTGGGCCTGAAGAGGCCATCTACTCCAGCATCTCCTAGCCCTTTCCACAGCCAGAAGCCACCTGCAAACAGTGGCAGCATCCCACATGCCACTAGTTTCCACTTGCGCTCCCCCCCCCCTTTTTTTTTTTTTAAAGCTGTCACTATTTCTCCCTTTTCAAAAGTAGCCATCACCACTGACAGTGGAAAACCCCCCACTTTCAGGAACTCACTACACAGGTTGCCAAGATGAGCCAGCCAAGAGCAGACACATCTGGCAGAGCTCGTTCAGCTACATGCTATACCCAACCATCCCTCCTCTTGGGAACCACTGATGCAGTTTCTTCTGCCCTAAGTCATTCCTGGCAGATGGTTCCTTAGTGTACTCTGAAAGGTTTCTAAAGATGGAGGCTCCTGTGTTGATAACTTATTCCAGTGCTTCTCAACCCCAATATAATCATCGTAAGTGGGATTTTCCAACTTTCGTCTACAACAAATACTTCTTCACTATTATTGGATCATTTCATTGATCTTGTGCTGCTGATAATTAACAAATATCAGATGGACAAAACCAGTCATGTCTTATCTGATCCCACTCTAGATAAATGCACTGTGATTCCCCCAAGTTTTGGATTTATAAGTCACTATACTGTTTGAACTTTTTTACAAGCCACATAGATAACAGAAGAGTTTGTATAGCTGCTGCTGAATTTTGCACTTTTACTGATAGCCCCCTGGGTTTCCGGCAACCCACTTTCCATGATATTGTAGCTGATAGTTTGGAAATAATCAGCCTACACATTCATCACTGATCCTACTTTAACTGAAACGCCATGGCAGGTACAAGATGCATACCATTCTCAGGGAAAAACCAACTTACTTTCAAATGACCATTTGTTGAATTCTGAATAGACATCTTCCATTTGTCCATTGTGGTTACAAACATCATCTATTCTGTGCATGAAGTCCTCCAGGACCTAAGTGGTTGAAAGAACAGAGAAAAGGAGGGAATAAAATAACCTCAACTAATAAAAAACCTGTGTAATTTAGCATTTCAGCTGTCTTTTAAATAGATAAAAACTTCGCATAAGAGAGGAATACTTCTGTTTCCTGTTCTTGGAGCAAGATTCAATTTCCCTGTGTTAACGCATGTTTGTATTTTACACGACTGTCATGTTATTACTGTTTGTACTTTGACAAACTGAGTTTTCCTCCACAGGGATGATGCTCCAGTCTGATGCTGTGGAAACTGGAGTTTCCACAATAAACAGGATCAAGCTGTTTATCACAGATGCTCCTCAAACTCGATGAGGAACACAGAGGTTAAAGAGGGAAGTGTTCCCTGATGGGAGGAACATAAGAATGAAGGGGTTAAGGGCAAAAACCACCAAATGCAGGAAAAGTAAAAGTAAAAACTCAGTTTGCAGGAGCCCATATCATTGTGGAATAATCTTATTGTCCTGTGGAGACAGGCAATCTCAACTACAGGTTTCTGTGTGGTCTCATTTTTGGTCAGAGCCTGATAATCAGTTTGTACTTACTATTCCCTGAATGATTTTGAGAGTATGAACTCATGGTTTTACCACTGTAGAGCAAATCAACAGCTATGCAGGCAAACCGGCTCATTTGATCTGCTTTTATTTCCCAGGTGTCCAGGGGAGTGGGGATAGGGAAAGTTTCTCAAAGCACAGTACCTCATTGATCGTGGTATCCAGTTTCGCAACTTCCCTGGGTTTCATTAATTTCTTTTGAAAGGCGCTTCTTACCCTCTGCCAGTCCTTTCCTTCCCTAGATTGAATTAAAACCAGCGAGGATGAAAAGAGAAAGGCTTAAAGAAGAAAGACAGAAAGGAAAACAAACAAACAAACAAACAAACAAAAAAACCCAACCAACCCAAACCCGCGGCATGTGCAACGCGACATCTCCGGCAGCGCCGGGCGCCGACGCGCCTTCAATCGCACCGACGGCCGCAAACTTGACGCCGCAGCCGGTTTCTCGGCGGACAAGGGGATGAAACCTGCGGCTCCGGGCGGCAGCTCCGGGCGGCGAGCCCGCCGGCACCGCGGGGGCCCCCATGCTGGAGGTGCTGCGCGGGCGCGGGCTGACCGACGTCGTGCTCTACGTCGAGGCCGACAACGCCCCGGCCATGGCGACCTACGCCAGGCAGGGCTTCGTGACGGTGTCCACCGACGTCCAGTGGTCCCGGCCGGCCCACGGACGGTGGGAGGATGGGGCCATGCAGGTCGAGCCCTCCAGCACCGCCCCGACCACCCCCGACGTCACCTCCGGCACCGTCCCGGCCCGCCCCCGCTCCGCCGACGGCCGCTTCGCGCGGCACGACGACGCCCCGGGCGACGACCAGCTCCCCGAGGACCGCTTCCTCGACCGCGAGCTGAGCTGGCTGCAGTTCAACGAGCGGGTCCTCCAGCTCGCCCAGGACCCCGACGTGCCC
>JAVJGG010000009.1:25160585-25246709 GCA_035590195.1 Aviceda cuculoides
GGCGGCTCCGGAGCCGGCGGTGAGCGGGAGGCAGGTGGCGGCCAACGCGGCAGGTAGCGGCACCCGCTTGAGCGAACGGTATCGTAAAGCAATTTCTCTCTGTCTCACTTTTTTTTTAAATCGGTTTTTTAGGGGTGTGAGGTGGCCAGGGTGCACCACGTGAAGCGTGGGGTGGTGGTGGGGGTACTGTGGTGTTCATACTGCAGTGCACGGGTGGCTGGGTAGTTCGGTCTTCTCTCAGTATTTGCACTCTGAAATGATGGAATAAAAAATGCAGGGAGCTGAGAAATAACGAGTTTTGTTGGGTGGACTGCTCTTACCCTATCTGGCTGACTAACCACCTATTTGTGAAAAGGGCATATGAGTGCATCATCTTAGAAGGCAACATTCCCTTCACTGTTAGTGTTGGCAGCCATTAAAGTCTGACAAAAATCAGTTATTGCCACAGGTCTTAATCAAAAACTGCACAGTAACCCTCAGAGAGAACCGAAGGTTGTCATGCCGAGCGAAGGCAGGAGAGGTGCTAGCACAGACAAAGCAGGTCAGGACACCTGGGTACTCTGTCCTCTCCCTGCAAGAGAAGTCAGAGAGGCTGTGGATCTTGCTGCAAGACAAAAAGCTACCTGTAAACCAGAGGATTTCCAGGAAAGACAGGTATGCTACAATGAGGACTTGATTTTCTCCTACCCCACGCTAGCTTTTTTCATCTTTCTCAAGTTGTGTTTTGTGACTCAGTTCTTAATCCCCTTCATTGAAGTGTCTGACCGTAAGATGCAGAGTGTGCAGATAGATGGGTGTTTTACGCAAGGGACAAGCAGAGGAATAATCAGAAGATGGGTCTGACATGGAACCTGAGACGGCACATGTCTCAGAGTCAAGTTAATAACAATAAAAAGACCAAGGTAGCAGTGATCAATACAGAGAAAAATGTACAAAAGCATGACAACTCACTGCAGACTCTTCCTGTGATTTTTGTACATCCTTCCCAATCTTGCCCCTCTATTTCAGTGATTTTTCTTCTACGGGATCATACTATGTGGGCCACAAGATCAGAGCACTCTCTGGGTGGGCTTTACAATTAAATCTGGTTAAAAGTTTTTCAATTTTTTTTTTTTTTTTTTTTTTTTTTTTTTTAGGGAAAGTCCACAAGTTGATATTGTGATTTGTTTTCTTTGAACCAGTTCTACTGAAAACACATCTTGCTGTCCTTGTAGTCTGAGTGCAGTTTGGGCTTCATTCAATAAGTTCTTCTGAGAAACCAGACAAGAAGAGACAACTCGTGTGCTCTGTGGACACCTGTCTATTTAAGGAATCAAAATGAACTCATTTGAAGGGTCACAGCTTAGTGCCTGTGAAACGATCTCTTTAGAAGAGTCTGGAATGGGCAAGTCAAGACTAAACTGGGCACAGGTCAATTTTTCCATGTTCGTCGCTGCTATGGGGAAGAAACCACCCTGTTAATACGAAATCTTCTCTATTAAGCTGTTTTTAAATTACAGAATGGAAAAGGTTTTATTTAACTTCTGCGGTCGTGATGTAACTCTCTGGCAGGGAAGCTAGTGTATTTGTAGCTCAGCTAGGCCTGGAGCTGGGAGAGCTAATGATTGCCTCAATTTCTGGTAAAGTGCAGTTCTAAGGGCATTTTCAGCCTTCAATTCTTCCTCCCCTCCTTTTTAAGAGATCTCAAAAACAAGCCTTTAATTTTCAGCAAGATCTTTTCTTGTGACCTTTAGAACATATCAAGGGTTATCTTAAAATGACACCAGTTACAGGGTTCTTGAACTGAATTTTGAGGGCATATCCTCACAGGAGTATCACTCCACTGAGGCACCTGTAGAAGTAAAGATGTCACCATTGTCCTGCAGACGTCTATCCACAAGACTTCCCGGTATTTTCTAATAATTGTAACAGCTAATAACAACCGTGAGTGAAAATCCCTCTTTGCTTCTATACTACGGCAAGGAGTATTTTTAGGTCAAAGACTAGGAAATATCTGAAGATCAAAAATAGATAGCTTATAATACATATTCTTCTATGCTTCTCTTTTGCTACAGAAAAAAAATGTGTTTTGATTTCTGCAGTCTCAGAAGTCAGGAGAGAATGTTACTTGAAAAATGATCTGCCAGTGTGATGCTTCTGTAGAAGATCTGACAGGGACTGTTGCAGAGGTACAGAAAGACTGTATCGCAGCATATCTTTTTTCATCACTAAAATACTTAATCAGTACCTGAAGTCCAAGTTTTGGAGCTGCTTCCTAAGCAGAAGTAATTGCTAGTCCTACCTCTTGGGAAACAATAGTAACACATTCCTTAAATAAAGCTTGGAATTCCCATCAAACTAAGAACTCCTCACCAGGATTTAAGAGACTGAGGTGTGCTTGGAAATCTCATTGAAACACAACAGATGAACTTCAGTAAACATATCAGAAGCACTGAGCTCATGCAAAGTGAACTGACTGCTTTTCATGTAGTGCGTTTCAAATACACTAAATGTTACCAAAATAACTTCTCAGTGGGAAAGAGCTTTGGATTGGTAGTGGATTTTACTCCTTAATACCTGTAATTCCAGGAGGTTTTTGTGGCGTATTACACAATTCCTGTCTCCTGACCTCTACTCTTTCTCCTTGTTGGAAAAAGCTTTTTGCTGTTTTGGCCCTAAAAATGCCTTTGAAGTCTCCTGTGTTTTCTAAAATGCTGCAACGTAGAAGCGCTATAGGAGAATGCGTAGACTACACAGGGAGTATCTCTGTCATGAGAAGGTATTTCACAATGCTGGCGAAGACAAACTGAATGCAACTTGTAAACTCTAGTGTCAAAACACAAAGTTGTTATTCCAGGTTTTTGCTCATGTTTGTTTATACACTTTTAATTCTGTGTCTCTTTCCAGCTGAGGATCTTAGAGTTTTGTAAATATTGATGAATTTAACCTCAGCTTAGGAAATGGGAAAGTACAGTAATTCCCGTTCTACAGAAGAGAAACTGAAATGTGTTTTAAAATTGAGATCTCAAAGTTGTTGTATAGACACTCACTGTAAAATGAAAGCAAAAGAAATCTTCATTATATTTTTACTCAAACACTAGCTTTTTAACACTAAACTCTTCCAATCTCACTGCATACTAGATGATTATACTCCTCCTACAATATGACAGTAGCAATGTGGAAATAAAGGTCTGCTGAGCAAACTGAGATCAAGGTAATACTTGGAGAGGGATCTAGAAAACCAGAAAGGTAGATGAACAGCTCAAACTCCACCAGCCAAGGAATCTTCTAGCTGGCCATGACCTGTTTGAGATACCTAACTCTGCAATAAACATTGCAACATTCAACTACTGAAGGAGTCTCTAAGTAAGTACGTGGTTCAAGAAAATCAAGGTTTCTTGACTTAAATTAAGCACAGCTAGTGTTTACTTAAAAAAAAGAAGTTAAACCATCTTTTCTATGAATAAATATTTATTATCTGCTTTACATGAAAAAATAAATGCTCCACACATACTTCATTCTCTAGAGAGGTTAAGCTTACAGGGGGATAAGTCAGAGAGAAAGTAGTGACCATAGATCAAGAAATTGAGGTCCATGACACGACGTCCTGACAGTCAGCTTGGAAATATTCAGGACTTGACTGACTCTTTTCTTCTGCTAACTAGTACTACTCTCTAGGCTTTTAAAGTTTCTTATATCTTTTAGCAATCTTGTCCTCCTTGAGCAGGGAAGGGAGTTGTTGTAGCAAAGGATTTGTGCGTTAGGATGCTGTGAGAATGACTTACTGTCCCAAGCTGAATTTTTCTCTTTGGGCAGAACTGACAGAAGTCTAGAAGCTTTCTTCACCTTCCACACAGCACTGTGGAAGGCACATTTAATTTAAAAAGCAATAGCATTTAGGAACCTGTCAGAACATTTCATTTTTCAAAGCATATGGTTCACGTTCAGAAGGTAAGAATTTCACAAGTGGGTATTGTGCCATGGACGGTGATACTGGAAGTCCTGGTTTCTCTTTACTAGTCTTCAATGCTTCCAGGGGAAAACTGAGGGAATTCAGAGTGAACTGAATCCCTCAGGATGGCTCAGAAGTACCTACTGGAATCATGATTTTGTGATTAAGCAATAATCATGGGTGGATACCTTCATACTAAGCTAGTATAGGACAAGCCCTGTTCCCTATCTCAGCCTTGTTTCTCCCAGATGTCCATAACCCATCTTTTTCCTGTTGGCACCCATCCTATCCTTTTATGTTCTGCAATCTGATAGGCTTAATGTACATTCTAATTGTATTTTATATTTGTCCTAATAAATAGGGATGTAATTTGGTTATTTGCTTGCAAATGAATTATGTACATTTATGACAGTGTAAAATTGTGTCAATTTATTGCTGATGTTATCAGCATAACATGAGGTTACACAAAGAAAATCTTGGAGGACACAAAAAGGTATAATGTAAATAGTATTCACCTTACCACTTGAACAGGCTGACTTACGCTCTTTTATGCTGCCTAATGATCCATGACATGTAAGCACCGTGTCTTTAGATCTAGTCTTCACTGAAACATTTTATTTTAGCAGTATCAACAAAAGACTGTAATTATATAGATTCCATAAATTACCATTAAACTCCTTTATTTTTTGTGCTGGGTGTTAGTAACTTTAGATGATGTATCTAAGAATCAGGCCAGCTTGCATCCAATTCAGGTTAGACCTGCAGATGGTCCTGTGTAAATATGCAGTATCTAGATATCTCTATTAACTGATCCTAAAGGTATAGAGGGCAGGAGGGTCCTGGGAAGCATTAGGAGTGACTGTGAAGGATTCTGCCTGAAGTCTAAAGAAGCATTTGACTGGTCAAGTTATGCCTGAGATTCAGGCCAAAGGAGTCAGTTAAAATTTGCCGTATCACATGGAGACATGGATTGTTAGATCTCTATAGAGTTCAAAATGTAGATCTTCAGGCATCCCAAATCCAAAAAGCACCTAAATTCTGTAGGTATTTATGTATTTATGTTTCCAGATGTAAAAACTAGCAGCTTGTGTCTCTGCCAAATTTAATGTATACAGCTATATGTATTCTGATACAGTAATTCTTGGTGATTTTTCCCCATTGGGAAATTAATCTTGATTTTAGCTCTGCTTACAGAAACTGTGTACTTAAAAGCAATTGTGTATATTAATTTTTGTGTGCAATTATACATTTAACCTTCTGCTAAGACATTTTACATGTGCAGTTGCTTGGTTCACATGCCGTTAATGTGCAAAGTAGCACTTGTATTATGGTACTGAAAAATTATAAAAATATTTTCAGTTTTAGTGGTATTAATCACTCTACAATGTAAGAAAGTGACCCAAAACTGTTTGCCAAAAGCAAGGAAAGCTTTCAGAAGCAGGAAATGTTGAGTATCCCTTTAATTCAAACAACACTTGAAGTTTAAAATAAAGAGCTACGTTTATGAATCTGAAGCTTTTAGTTGTTGTCTTAATTGCCTAGAAAAATAGCTGTTGTATGGCTTCTTGAGAGAATTTGCTAAAGCTGGTTATACAAACACTTGAATCAGACTCAAACTCATGCAATTTACTGGATTTGTTGATTAAGCCTGTAATGTTTGCACAGATTACTTTACTTTCAGTCTGATGGATGTGTTTCTGCTGAGGTAAAACTGACCTCATACCAAGTCTGTTGAAAGCAAACAGATTCTTGTTACTTGCTAAGATTTCAAAAGCTCTGTTTCTATGAGATGCTACTAGCCAGTTTGTCACAGAAAAGGCAATAACAATATTGTTCTTGCACATTTTGCTTACATTTATCTTATAATAATAAATATTTATCTTACTGTTCCTGCACTGCCATGTCGTTATAAAATCTCATAAAGCATGATTGTGTGAATATAGTCTTTCATGTTATTTTTGTATTATACTGTATTATATTTCTAGAATTAGATTTTCACAGATATTAGTATCTGATCTCTAAATTCCCCTGAAATACCAAGATAATAGGTGATGCTCTCATGAGGTTAGCATCTTGAACTCATGCCAACATAGGAGAAAGATGGTTTAGGAGGTTCAGTTAGTGACTAAGTAAGCGGTGTCTCCTCCCTGAGCCAGCACAGAACTCAGAGCCCCCACCAGCTGTTAGTAGCTTCTGTGCCGTTTGCAGATAATACCTTCTGAATGATGTACACCACCACGGCTATGACCGTTTGCAAGTGTTCAGAGAGGAGGAGTGCTTGTTATTAGTATTATCACCACCTTGCCCGTGATTAGTTTGGTAATAATATCTGGTCTCTAAATTTCCCAGAAATGGCAAATAAATAGGAGATTTTAAATGGTTTTTACTAACTACTATGGAACACTGCTGTTTTATCCCAGGGAGGGTGTGTGTGGAAGAATCCTTGCCTGTGGCCTCTGGAGCATTTTCTGATGAAAGGTCTAATAGATATGTAAAAGATACTTTTAATCCAGCAGTAGTTCTGTAAAACCACAGAGATGAGTTTGAACTTTAACTAGTGAATTGCTGTGAACTGAGTGCATTTTGCTTCTATTGTCTTCAATAGAGCCATAAGAAAATATGAAAACTCTATCTCCCTTTACCATTAGTAAGCCAAAAGGCACTTGGGCTATGCTTCGCTGAACTCAATACCCTCTGGGCCACATCCTGGTTATTCCTATTCATTGCTTTTGGAGGGATTAGAGCAGACTGCATCAGTAGTTCATCAGATAAAGCCTTTGCCTGAAATCCTGCTGTTTGTTTCAGTTCAAATGCCTGGCCACAGACCTCTCTGGGGAAGAGTTTAGTTTCCTCAGATGTATGACTACTGAAAGCAACTATTGCCCTTGGGAAAACATTTAATATATTTATTGCTCTATTTGGTAAAGTATCAAATGAGCACATCTGATACCTCCCTGAAGAAAACTCTTCTCCCGAACTCCACTGTGATTCTGCCAACATTCCCCCCACCAAAAAAAAAAAAAAGGAAAAAAGACAAACCTGTGCAGATTAAAAAATGCTGAGTAACACTACAGAAAAGGCACATTACTGACAGACCTGCTGTGAGTTTAGAACCATCCTCCAGATTCAGTGGCAAACAAATTTGTAATGCTTTAAGATGAAAGAATCCAGCAGGGTGATGGTTAAGCAGGGAATAGGACTCTACCTATCCTTATGTGTATTTTTCAAGAAATACATACCAACTCTTGAAACTGGCACTGACAGTGCTGCTCTTAGAAAGGAAATTATTTCTACCTGTACAGGTGTAACTGAAGACCTGATTTCAGGTAGTTTGTGAGCAGTTCTCATTGAAGATGAGCCACAGAAGTAAAAAAAGAGCAAGACTGATGCTGCAGTTGTAGGCCTTGTAGAGAGACATCCAGTACAGGCCACAAAAAGTTCCTGGTAAACTGAGAGATGTTCCACCACTAGAAACATTCCTGGAACAGGATGGATTGTGGAGTAAGAGAAATACATGGCTAATATTTTGGACTCTGGTATATTCCCTGTTCATATTGAGATGCCAAATAGTGGTGGGGAAGGGCAGGGTTGCAGAGATAGCTCTTAATTTTTATTTTAAACAAAACCAGCACAAGGCAACAACTGATCTGCTGGGGCAAAATTATGGAATTGTAAAGCACTATGTTTACAGAATATCCTGTCCACAAAGGTGGAGTCAGGTCTTCTACTGTGCTTAACCATAAAGGGATTTCCCAGCAAAAGGGAATCTCCAGCTTCCATCTCAGGCACAAACAGCCATCAGAAACTCCCCTTGGTTTCATGGGTCCAGCTGATGCAGCAGAACTATCTGTAGAGCACTACAGAGAGGCAAAAGAGAAGTTTCCTTCACAGAGGTTGAAGTTTATTGGGATGACTTGCAGAAAGGAGCTAATGCAATTTAATAACTCTAATGGATATATATGAACACAGAGGAGGGCTTGAATGACAAAATGGTGATGTTGCTTTTGACTAATGGGGGAGTTTCTTTCTTTGAAAGAACAAGAACAAGGTTAGAAATCTGAGAAAATTTGCCTTCCTTTCCTCAGACCATGAAAGAATGAAAAACTAAGGGTATTTGTCCTATAAATACTTAAGACTTGTATCATTAAGAGCTAGCATGTCCTTTTGGAAAAGAACATGCTTAGAAAGGGATTTTTTTTTTCAACCTCCATTGGCCTCACGATGCTGGTACAAGAAGGGCAGACGTAGGCATGCTGACATAAGGACCTTTATACCACAGTAAGTCACATTGTCTCATGTTGGAAATGCCATGCTACTGCTAGCTCTGTGCCTACATGATATGGAAGCTGTACCCCTTTAGTATACTGGCACAATTGAAATAGTATAACTTTGTGCGGCTTTTGCTATAGCAATCCACTTCATAAAGGCTAAATCTAGAGAAGCCAACCACTTCATCTCCATTAAGTTTTCTCCATTTCTAATCCATCTTGTATTAACAAACATTGTTGATGTGTGGGTGTTTCAAGATGCTCAAAGGCTGAGAAAGAGCTCTGTGTAACTTCAGGGAAAAGGGTAAAGAGTTTGGCAATTCAAAACCACTCACTTAGGCAGCAAAGAGCATGGGAAGACTCTTTCCCACTGAGCTGTATTGAAAAAGGCTACAGCAAGTAATATGAAATGAAAATGTGAAAAAGAACCACAAAGGAGACGTAAGATGAAGGGCGTGGGGGTTATACACACTATGCAAGGGATCCCACCGAAGTGCAAGGTGAAGCTAAACATGCTTGCAACAACAACGAGGACCAGTACAAGAAAGAGCAAGTCCTTTTATGCAACTGAAAGAGAAATGAGGTCACTGAGTTCAATGAGTTTATCTTACACCACCACTAGATGTTTGCACTCGTGCACTGTTTTCACTTTTATTTACATAAGAAAGGTCTACAGTAAGTTACTCTTGGCAACATGCTCACACCACAAATCTTGCCTGAGCATGTGGGAGAAAAAGATTTATTTTCAAAGCCTTCAAGTCATCAAATTCTTATGAAATCCACTCCTTTTCTCTTGAAGGAAATTACACTGGCTCGGACCTAACATGTATTATTCAGTTAATCCACCCGGGGAAATAACCACAGTTTAGACTATAACCTTTCATAGTAGGAACTTTAAGAAGAGAGAAGATAGGTGACTTAGGGGAGAGTAGGAGAATGGCCAAAGAGATGAGAGTTTGTTCTCTGAGAAAAAGAGAGACTTAGAATTAGGTTTTTACATAAATTAATAATAACATAGTTCTCCAGGGAGAACTTTGGTGATTAATTTTTTCTCTCGGTGGGAAACAAGTCAAAATTATGCACCAAAATAAAATGGAACAGTCAGCCTGAGGGTCACTCAAAATATTTTCTTTTCTATTCTGTTTTTTCTACTAGTTTGTAACAGGAGTTTTGAAATGAGCAGTCATCCTGAACTGAAAAAAACCAGAACTTTTTCATTCAGTAAATACCCATTATAGAATATTTTGATAGTTCTGAATTTTTTTCCCTTAGCTAATTTTTAAGCCAGAAACCTGCTGCAATCTTTTGCACAAGTAGTTGTGACTTTCTTACAAACAGCAAAAAGCAGTTACTATAAGAGAGCTCCTAAAGCAGCTCTATCATGAAATGAAGCTGAACACTGTTGGTGTAACCTCCATCTCTGTAAGTAATAAAGCAGGAACCCAAACTTTTCCTTCTCGCAGGCAGTAGGGCTGCTATACAGTTGGACCAAATCAAGGCTGAGAGACAATGGTGTATGTGCTAAGACTTGAATGAAGCGTGCCATATTTCAGCTCATCCTAATAAGGCCTAATTGCAGGAAATTAATAGGAAACTTTAAAAATATACACCCATTCTTCTGTTGGGTGTTGTCTTCTATTGTTCTCCATGGATCCCCTTTGGAATGGACTTTTATGAGCTATCCTGGAGCAAGGATTCTCCTGCAGCTGCAGGACTGGACTCTCGCTCAGCAACAAGAGGTTCTAACAAAAGCAAATATTAGCAATCTGTTCTGCTGATTGTTCCTATGTTTTTCATTAAAACGGTCACTGGATAACATACAGTGTTATTTATGGTTCAGACATTAGCAGGTGGGTGGGAGACGTGACTTTGGATGCCATCAGACAGCAGGGAAGTGTACATCAGCCTCTCTGTACATCACTGTACCATCAGTAAGTGTCTGAAGAACAAGACCGTTGTGTGCAGTCAGGGTATTAGGCTTTTTAAAGCATAGCTTGAGAAAGAAAGGCTATAAATTTTGCCTTCAGGAAATGGTTTTGATCTTTGGACTCCAAACTGGTGGAGGCAATTCTCAGTAGCCAGAAAAGGTTCAGCGGTTTTGGCTGCCCGGGACTGAATGTGCTGACCCTAGACAGCTCCTTGGTCATAGCACTGTCTAATTTTCCTTCTGGAGACCCAAACCCTCCCCAGACACTGCTCAGTGAGCTGCAGACTCTAACCCAGCTTCCCAAATTCCTTTCCAAAGCCAGATGCTTTAAAAGCAACTGTCTAGGGCCCTGGACCCTCCGTACCCAGGTCTTTCTTTGGGTCTAGCTCTAACGACTTTCAGCTGCAGTTCACAGGAGGGCATAGCAGAAAGATGAATCACAGCAAAACACCTGAAGGTATTTTCAAAAACCTTTCTGTATCTTACACTGCAGGCTTGTTGCCATCACCACCTGACACTGGCACAACAGCGTATCGCTCAGAAATCTTTGTAGCTGAGGTGTATTTAAGTTTTTGAAAGCTCACAGGTACTGGAGATGCAGACCATTCTTCAAGAACGTCTTGGCAGACCCAAGCAGGAGCCGACCACAGAGTCCCAAGGAGTCTCAGCCAGCGTTGCCAGCAGCAGCGGCTAGACCAGCATCCGCCAGTGCAAATGCCTGGAGAAATCCTGTCAGTTTTGAGCCCTCGCATCATTTAACATCCACATGTGCCCATCCACCACGTTTTGGATCGTGGGCCTTGTACCCACTGCAGCTGAACATCAGGAGTGCACAATGCCAGGCCTCTCCCCCGCGATTGTGAAATGTTACGATGACTTGGTTTTTTTTTTTGTTGTTTTGTTTTGTTTTGTAGCTGTGAGAAGCTAAATAAACTTAAGCATGTGGAGGCAATTACGCAGCATAAATGCGAGCTATCCCTGTTTCTGCTTAGAAGCTGTCAACCAGCCTTTTCAGAAAAATTCTTATTTTTGTTTAAAAAAAGTCCCTCCACAACGATGTGAACTTGAAGGCCTTTTCCACCTCCGTTTCCAGAAAGGCGGCTGGTTTGCCTAGTGAGGGCCAGGGCCAGCTCGAAGGAGTCTCTGGCCCGGGTCTCAGGCTGGGCAGGGCCCGACCTCCCCCTGCTCCCCTCTCAGGGCCCCTTCTCCCCCCCGCAGGCGCCTCGTACCCCACCAGCTGCTGCTGCTGCACCGGGCCGGGCCCGCACCAGGCGCCCGCCGGGCTTGCAGCAGCAGCGCCGAAAGGGCGGGAAGCCGATGCGCCGTCTCATGGCGCCACCCGGCGGCCGCGCTGGCATCCTGCCGCCACAGGCCTCTGTTTCGGTCGGCGGAGGAGGCGGAGCCGGGTCTCTACTCCTTTAAACGGGACGTACCAAGCGCTGCGGGGATGGGTTCGGGTTTATTATGTGCTCTGTGGGCAGCCCGCCGGACTAGGGGTGGTAGGGAGAGGTTGAAGCTGTGGGCCGCGCAGGGTGGCCTCCGCCAGGCGCTTCTCGTCTTCCCTTGTTTTCCTATACTGCCAGCTCCTCCTTTGTGGGGAGGGTGAATAGTTCAGTCCCGCCAACATGGCCGCCACCATGAAGAAAGCGGTGAGTGCGGGAGGAAGGCACGGCGGGGTTTTTCCTTTTTCCTCTTCTCGGGCTCGCTCTCTCCGCTGTGGGCTCCCCCCCCGAGGAGGGTGCAGCTCCTCCGCTGTCTCCCGGGGCGGGCTAGCCGGGCCCTTCGGCCGTTGGGGGCCGTCGTTTCCCGGTGGCGGGGCAGCGCTGCCATGTCGCCTTAGCGCTGCCTCCCGCCGCCTCCCAGCCCTCGCTCCAGCCACTCGGAGGTGCCTCCCTGACCGCCTGCCCCCCTCTCCCAGTCCCCTGGGAGGCAGCCCGGTGTGGGGCCGGAGGGGGGGTGTCCCTTTACGTAGGCCGCTGCCGGGTCAGGCCAGCTGCGTGTTAGGCCCTGCCGAAAATACCCCGGTCGCTTGTGGGTGGGTTAAGGTCCTGGCGTTGTGGTCTGGGCTCTGTCGAAATCCCTTATCGTGCCGTCAAACGTGCAAGTGGGGCTTTGGTTACATGGACATTATGGAGCCTGCGCTGGTGCAATTTCTTGTAAACAGGTAAAAGCTTTTTCTTTGCTGCACAAAGTGTCAGTAAATGGAGGACCCCCGACCCGTGCCCAGCAGCGGCCCCTGCCCCCACCTCCACAGGTCACTTGGGGAGAGTCCGTGTGAGGCACGGTTCAGTGGGTTGAAAAATCTCCTGTAGCACCGTAGCACATCACAGCTAACCAATTAGCATAAAATGATGTTGCTGACAGATTACATCGACGTGTTATGCTGTGATGTACCCTGCAGTGATCTTGGAGCAGAGGTGTCTGGTTCAACTGTCAGTGGTGTCAACCTTTGGCATTAGGATGCCATGGATAGCCAGTGTTCTATTTGGATGTTACTAGCGTGTCTGCCCAGGTAAATGTGGGTATTGCTGGTATCCTTGAAGAGGCATTTTAAGGAATCAAGTGTATAAGCAGAATGTAGTGGCTGTAAGTCTTTTTCAGAAGCTTTGTAGGAGTCATCTTATAGTGAGATTCAAGTTAATGTAAGAAACGAAGTCCTTATTTTGATCTCTTTCTTGCAGGCTGCAGAAGATGTCAATGTTACTTTTGAAGATCAACAGAAAATTAACAAGTTTGCAAGAAATACTAGCAGGATCACAGAGCTAAAAGAAGAAATAGAAGTGAAAAAGGTATATTTGCTTCAAATATCACTTGTTCTTCACTGCCCTGAATTAATTTTCAGTTGTAACACAGAAAATAGGGGCTGTGGATTACTGTAAGTAATGCTTTGGTTCTAATATGGGATTCCTGTTACTTTGAAAATAGCCAGAAAATGTTAAAAGTGGAAAAAGAATTCATGAAAAATAAAGGCCACTAGCGTATTTCTGCATGCAGTTCTTGGAACTCCTTAGTTGTCATATATGAAGCATTTTCTATATATAATGGCTGTCTGCAGTGTTCTTAAAATTTCCTGCCTGAGATTGTTCATAGTTTATTTTTTTGAACCAGTAAGGCAGTTGTTTGTTATGTTCTGCTTTTGATGTGTTGACAGAGATGTCATTATGAGTGCAGAGTATTTCTTTTTCTAGGCTGAAGAGAATACACCATTCTAATTTTCTTTTTTAGTATTAATTCACTTTCCTTCAACATTAGTCATAGCATTTCTAGAGAAGTTTTACCAAGTTTTTTAAAAATGCTAGTACTGTCACTATGTTTTCTATAATTACTTTGCCAGATATGTATGTTGCAAGAACATTGCCTTTTTATGTTGATGTTTCATTGATGGTGTAAGATGCTGGAACTCTAAGCAATCCTACTTTTGCAATAAAGTAATTAACATTTGTCATCTTATTTATTATTTTTTTTTCTGTTCTCTAGCTAAATTAAAAAACTCCTGTGTAAAAGCATATCGGATATTAGTGAAGTTTAAATCTGCTGTATTTCCCTTGTCTAGACAGTTAATTATCCTATTAATGACAGATAATGAGTATTGACTAGAAAATTCTATTGGTACAGCTCTGTTGAATTTAATACTTATGCTAAACTACAGCTCTGGAACTGTTCTATTAAACATGTTGATATCATGCTGGTGGGTAGGATTTTTGCCCAAAATGTGGACTCGCCGAGTTCATTGTTCAACTGATAGCATGACAGTGTGTCTACTGAGGTAATTTACCTAGTGCAAAGTGATCACCTTTCTTATGTCTTGATAAATAGAAACAACTTCAGAATTTGGAAGATGCTTGTGATGACATCATGATGCTTGATGATGATGATTCACTTCTGATACCCTACCAAATTGGAGATGTCTTCATTAGTCATTCCCAAGAAGAGACACAAGAGATGCTGGAGGAAGCAAAGGTTCGTCTGGGCAAAAGAGAGCTTCTTTACTGTACTGGCTGCGGTAGTGTGATGAGCGTTGGAATGGGATGAGCTGTTCATCCTTTGAACCTTTTACTTTCTAAAGTTCATGTTTGATTTATGATTTGAGGAGGGGGATGTGCATGTGCATGCATGGTAAGTCATAACTGGGATGTCAGTATACAAAGTCATGCTAGTCTTTGTTTGGCACTGGAATAAGTCTTATAGTCTGACTTGGCAAAAAGTTGGCAAAGTGGTACCTCTTTATTGTTTGTATGTTGCTTACATAACTGGTTGATTTTTTTTTTTTCTTTTTCAGAAAAGTTTACAAGAAGAAATTGAAGCATTAGAATCCCGAGTGGAATCAATTCAGAGGGTGTTATCTGACTTGAAAGTTCAGCTCTATGCAAAGTTTGGAAATAACATAAATCTTGAGGCTGAGGACAGTTAAAGGTGTTCTAAATCTGCCATTTCCTTGTTTTATTAAATGTTTTGATAACATTGTTCCAATTACATTAAAAAAAAAAAGTCTACCACTTCCTTTTCTTTCTTTTCTTTTTTTTTCTTTTTTTTTTTTTTTTTACTTTCCTGTCTTGGGTTCCATCTATTTAATGATAGCTTTCTTATTTTGGTTATTGCAGTTATTTATTTGTTCAGGAAAGCATTAGCTTTGTACTATTGGTAAAACATCAAGATTGGAATATTTGCATTGTTATTAAAGTAATAAAGTCAGGCACATATTGTAGTTTCCTTGGTCTTGTTTTCCACTCATGAAAATGCTTAAGAATAAAACCAATAGAAATGGGGAATTTTTGATTTGCACTGTAATGGCTGTTTGATAAAAGTTTCTCTGTAATACATAGGATATGATTCAGCTGTAATGTTATTTAGCTTTTTTAGCAGCCCTCCTGGAAATACTACATCTATCCTTTGTCTTTCAGTCTTAGCTCAGATAGCATAAACACCGTTAGCTCAGTGCACAACGTGGCAGCAAGTTGACAGGGGAGTAAGGAGGACTCCTTTAAAGCTCGCATTGGTATTGAAGAAAAGCTTTTGGAATCACAGTCATATTGAGTCATTTACTACTTTGTATTTGGGAATCACAAAAGGTGCTGTAAGTCAGAATGGTAAGTCTTAACTTCTAAATTTCCTGAACAATAATTTTCTAAATCCACATTTATATACCAAATTAATGTCAGAATTGGTCATAGATGATGTTGCTATGTCGCATCAATCCCTGGAACTATACCTACATTACTACGTGGAGTTGAATGTAATTTTTAAATGTCTTAATTTGCTGACTCCTTATGTCCTTGAAAAAACGATGTACTGTCTCGCTGTAATTCTGCTTTTGGACTTTTGCGTGCTTTGATTAATGTATTGTTCCATGGAAATACCTGTTCATTATGACTTCGTTTTTAAAAATTAAATCTTAGCATACTTAAATTATCTTTTCAAACTATTTTCCAAAACAGTGTGGACAGAGAATTCAGTTGGCCAAATATTAATCTACAGTCGTTGTTCTTAATAATCAGTGTGAGATGAATATATTTTTATAAAGTGATTAATACCTACTTATATGTCAATTGTGTAGCATCTCTTCTTCGAACAGTGTGAACGTGGAGGAAAAAAACCCACTTGTTTTCTGTATTATCAAAGTAGTTTTAACAGGGTAATGATATTGAACTTGATCTTTGAACTTGTTCTTCTATTGAACCTGAGCAGAGTCTCACCAATGCATTGTTATTTATGAATTACAGTGTTGTAACTTACACAGTTGTTTACATAAGTTTATTAATGTTGTATGTAAGGTTTAGCATAGCCACAAGAGAAAATTGTCTTCAACAGTGAAGACCTAATACCTCAACACAGGCACTTGGATTATAATGCATATTAACTGATGGCTTGAAGTCTCAAAAGCTGTGCTAATGTTCTGTCTAGCCCCGGCATTTCCCAAGTTCCTTTTTGGTAGAATTCCAATGGTTTGTAAGCTTCTGCTGCTGGGCATATGTACAAATACCCTGGCTATAACTGTACAGATTTTTTAACCTTGTTTTCTAACTGGTTGCAGTTTTAATTCAAGCCTATGCCTTATGAAAGAGTTCCAAGTTTTTCCTTACTTCCTGAGTGAATACTTCAGCTGCTCTTAGGTAAAATGTGGATATGGTAGCCGTGGCAGCTCTGCTGCTCTATTTGCCAGCCAGTGCTTGTAGCAAGTGAAGTGTGTTGGGCTTTTAAGGAGATACAGGTGTTCCTCTACATAATTTCTGAACCCTCCATACAATTTTCTGTGTTAGGCAGATGTTTGGCACCAAACTACTTAGAGCAGTTCTGGGTTGACCTAGAGTTGTTATTTTAGGCACTAAAGGGAGAAGGTGGCCAGTTATTTGATAGAAGCTGATACGAGTATTGTGGACTTAGGTGACTCAGCTCTGCCTTATCCTGTTTTATTAGATACAGCTCTTAGTCCAAAACTATCTTAGGAGGTGCGGGTATCTTGAGGTTTTTTTTTCTAAACAGCCAAGCCATTCATTTGGTATGTTAAAGTAAACCACCCAATGCGCTTGTCTTTATAATTATAAACCAAAGAATATGTAAAAGACTTCTTTTTCCAGGTGAAAACTGAGCTAGTAGTGGAGTTTGACCCATAATGAGAAGCATCCAGCAGATGGCATCAAAGAACTGGGAAACCCATTTTATGGTAAGAACATGCCTAGCCTGTGAGTGCCAGTGCTGATTTTAGTAAAGTGAAACTTTGGCTGCAATGATCACTTCTCATTAATTGGTTGGTAACACTTTAAAATTCACTCCTAAGTGACTGCTATGCCAACTCTGCTGTTCCGAGCATATGCACGACTGTGCAGACTGCAGGTATTTAAAATGATTGTGATTTCCAGATAGGCCACAGTATATGGCTTCATTACAGAAAAGAAGGCAGCAGCTAGTTAGGTTTAATTGTGATTCCAGTAGCAGCTGTGAAGCCGATGAGGACCTTAGTTCAGTGAAGGACCCGAAGGGAGAATGGTGGTAAGGTTTGGAGAGCTTGCATTATCCCTGGTGTTCTTTGGTATCCTGGAAATAGAATTGTCCATATATACAGCCCTGGTGTGTAAGGAAAAGAAGGCTGTTAGAGTGTTCTTGTGAATGCCAAAGGTCTTTCCTCTCTGGTGCAGAATTTCAGTCCTTTGGGGTTTGTTTTGTGACCCCACCCCCTTATTTTCTTTTTTCTGGTTGTGATGGTGTTGGTATATTTTAGGCCATTTCACTAGGCCTTCCTGCACTACTAGAGTTTAGGCTTTTACGTGTATGGTGTGTCTTTCCTGTTTGCTTAGTCCTTACAACAAATTGTACATCCATGCAGCCTTGAAAATCTAGGTGCCTTATTGTGCATGTAGTGTCCAGTTTCTTTGTATGGTTTGGAAAATTGTGTTTGCAGGTCAGGCAAGTAATTATTCAACAAACTTTTTCAGATTAGTCTCTGGACTTTTGTAGTTTACAGAACTACTGTCCCAGGCTATCACTTGGTATTTTTCTATGTGTGAAGTAGAACATGCAGGAAACTCTTTTTTGTTCTTAAGTTGTCATTGTGGAAGGTGATTTGCAGATCATCCATCAGTTGCTTGAAAGTATTTGACAGAGTCTTGGTTTTTCCTTTTAATAACCTTCTCCTCCATAGCGAATATATGCAATTGTTTTTCAGTTGGCATTTATTCTGTTTAGCAACCCGTCTTTTAAGTAACTTTTATTTTTGGTAGATTAGAAATTTCTGTTATCTCTAATAATGTTTGCTTTACAGTTACCTTGTCAGATAATGTAAGTCCATGAAAAAAACCTGATCCTCTGTGCCCCTCCGTACATGTCATGAATCATTTATTGTTGTCAAAATGCAAATAGTTTACTGTCATTCTCTGTATTGTCAAGGGAGTGACATTTGTAAAGCACTTGAAAGATGAAATGAACCATAAAAGTGCTAAGTGTTATTTTAATCTAAGGGCTTCATTTAGACCGTTGGGCCAATGATCTCTTATGATATCTTAGTGTTTGAATTAGCTGTTGAGCTCCATCTTTGTATTAAAATACAGTTTCCTTAGTGGTTTTGTTTTGCAAGTCATAGAGCCACCAGCAGCTGGCTTTTCACTTGGTTGCGGCATTTAAAGCAGGTAAACTAGCAAAGCTGCAGCCAGTGAAATATAGCTTATTTCAGTGCATGGTGTCAAGGAGGCTGAACTTAACAGTTCTAAGTAGCCTGCTAAAAACTCTGTAAAACATACTAGGACACGATTATTATACTTACTATATTTTCAGAGCCTTGTTTGTGATTCTGTATCTTGTCAGCTGATACAAAAATGTTTTCCACATGATCATCTCTGGCATAACCTTCTCCAGTGGACCCTTCATTATTGCTCATCGCTTTTGTATAGAAGATCCTCGGATACCATTACACTCCATAATATAAATGTGGTTGATAATTATTCAATAATTATAGTAAGTGGTGTGTAGCCAAAGTACAGATAATTTTGTGGTATTAACTATCACTTCAAAGAGCATAAAGAGATTGAATGCTGAATACTAAAGCCATATTTTCTGTAGGAGCAACAGAATTAAGTAGTCTGGTTTGCATGAGTCAGTGGTTCAGATAGTTCATCTAAATGCTATTCTAATAATCTGATTCATGAAAGAGAAACAAATGTGGTTGTATATAGGCATCATAAGGCCTGACAAATTATTTACAACCAAGTTTGTCCTTATATTGATTGTATGAGTCATACAGAAAAGCAAATTATTTTGTAATTAAACGTTAGCTGCTGATCGGACTGCACAGAATGCAGTGCACCAAATGCAGGCATAAATGGCTATGAAGGATTTCCCTCAGCAAGAGAAGAAACAGGTTTACAGTTAAGGGGGACTGCATCCAGCTGTTAGAGATTAAAAAAAAAAAATTATAAACCTGAGTAGAACATCAGCCATTTACTGCAGATTTACAAAAATCCTTTGTTTGATGCTGCTCTCCAAAGCTAGTTAGTGTCCTGTGACTTATACCTGCAGTTTATAAACTCAGATCACATTAGGTGGCCAGGAAACCCCACACTTGGGCATGCAGAGTGGTGGGGTGCCGGGCTATAATGTAAGTTCATCAAAGGATTGCTTCAGGATAACCACTGTAGTCTGGTCTGGCAGTGTTACCACTTGTACAGGAGAGACAAGATGTACTTGATGTTGAAATACAGGCTTGGCCAGTACTGTACCTGACCATTTCCTTAAGCTATTAGGGAAATATCCTGTTCGCTTTCTCAACATAGCCCAGCACAAGTGAGGAAAAACATTGTTCAATGGATTTTTAGATTCTTTCAAGTCTTACCCCTTCAAGCATGATGGAGAAGTCCATCGTATCATCACATTTGGATGATTTTCTTGCCTTTTTAACTAGCTAATAGGATTGTGCATACCAGAGTTACAGTGCTCTGGTAAGGTTACAACTTTTTTTTTAATTATATTTACAGTTGAAATTCTTACTGTCTGTTAGGCGTCTGGATAGAAGTGTGGATTAAACCAGACTCATTGGTAAGGGCTAGTCATTGAACAACAACAACCCGTAGCACACAAGTATAAAAGCTGACTGCCTTTGGGTACACAATACTGTTAAATCAACTCAGATAAAAATTATTGATCTCAATGCACATGGCTAAGGACTGATGGTAACTCTACACCCAAGACTGTTTTTTATTAACACTTTGGGGGGGAAATAATAAAACTTTGTTTCATTTCTGTTGTGAAAGCCCTTTTTTCCCCAGTTGCACGATATTGCTATTAAAGGTTCATCCATAAAAGCTTTAGTTTGCTTTTCAAAATGTCTCCCAGCACCAATATTAAATGTGTCTATGCTCTCAAACAGCCTTTGGGTAAGTTTTTAAACTTAAGACTTGTCTCCCCTTTGTAGGGGTTGGAGAAGTGTTCATACGTTTTTCATGTATGTGCTACCCAAGACAAATACATTATGATAATTTATGCTCTTGAAGAGCAATGGGTGTGTTTGAGATGTTCAGGTTGACTTTTGATGAGGGAAGCAAGGATAATGTTAGCCACAGATGGAATCTGGCAACTCCTCTGCTGCTTATGTAGACGTATTTTTACAGGAGGTTTATAATAGCTGTCTCTGCCATTTTACATTTAATTTTTTTCTTTTGAGGTGCAAAATCAAAATCATGTTAAGGGTGACAGTACATTTTTCCTGTCCTTGGCTCATGCAGTTGTTTACATGAAAGAAACAGCAATTGGGAGGTAAGAATTGTAAACAGATACATGGTTAGGTATGTTAATACAAACATCTCCCTCAAAGTTAGTAGCTGGAGTCATGCATAGTCCTTGCTGTAATTATTCTGCAGATAGAAATGTTAGCAAATTGTTCATTTCATGTTTGTGGCCAAGATACTTCATGAAGGCAGGCCTCTTTAAACTCTACAGCATTTCTTCTACCTTGTTCTCCCCTCCCTGGCTACTTTTCCCACTGCCGTAGAGAATATACCTGGTAGGCTTATTGAAGCAGGGTAGGAGTACACAAATACATACAGACTAAGTGGATGGGACTGTGTTGGTACACTATGCACTTTGCAGAAAATGCTGCTACAGTGCATATGCAGACAAATACAAATATTAACTACTATTTTTAACAAAAAGGAGCAAAATGGACTTCACTGTAGAAGAGTTTTGGCTATGATTACACATTTTATTGTGGTCATGATCTTTGATTTTATGAAAGTCCTAGCAAAATCAACCGTAGAATTTATTTTACTAGTTAACTTGCTCTACAACATTTCATGGAGCTACAGTTGAGGATGTTTTTCTTTTTGTTCTCTTCACCCTCCAGCTCTGGACGTCAGTGGTATGGAGTAACCGTATGACTGCTTGCGGATGTTACTGAGAGATCACTGTTGCAGAAGTTTTGCAGTTCTTTCCCCAATTATTCTCCTCACTGTTCATTCTTATGTGATGTAGCCATTGAGGAGATAGTGATATTTATTAATAGCCAAGGAGTGCATTATAGCGCTTGTGTTTACCTGTACAGTCACTTCTCTGGCACCTCATTATTGCAGGTACAAAGTACCATGGGATGAAGAATTGGATATATGATACTCTATAGACAAGTGTGGGTTGGTTGGTTGTGGGTTTCTTGTTTTCTTTTTGGTTTTTAAGTTCTTGAAAAAGTAACTAGAGGGCACAAAGTACAAGTTTATAGTCAGCTTTGCATTGGATACAGTAGCTGTCAGACTTTAACGAAGTTAAAAAAAATGATATTTTTACCTGTATAGTATTGTTACTTTCTACCCTGGTAGTTACCTTTATCTCCAATGACACATGGAACTTTTGTACTGTTAATGCTCACCAACCAGTATTTTACATTTCAGCCATGTGTACTATAAGGGACATTTAGCTGGTGCTTTGCATGTTTTACCTCTAGCTTGGACTTTGTATGCTTTCGCTTTTCCAGACAACAGACTGCTAAATAGCTGTATGTATTTATAATGCTGTTTGGTGACATCAGCACAAGAATTTCACATCAGGTTGACTTTTATTTATTGTTACTGGCTAGAACTTCTTGACACATAATTTTATTGCTTCTATATTTGATATCACAAACATACAATAAAATAAAATTGCATTTCATTTTATATCAAAGATTTATTTAATGCCATCATGAAGTTTCAGCTGATGCCTGTTGCTATGACAACATGCAGTAACTTTGTGGTTAGCATAGGAATTACCTCAAGAATTTCCTGAGTTTCATGTCAAATATGAATAGCTTGCAGGCTTTCCTTATACTAAACAGGACATGTGGGAGAAAGATCACAGGCTCTTTCCCTCTGTTCCTTAAATGCTGGTTCCAATTCCTTCTTATTTCAAAGGTGAAGTTCTCCTTGATGTCAAAGTTGATATAAAAGTTTGGAAGTTTTTCGGAGTAATTTGCTATTTTAATTTGTCCTTTGTACTGCAATGGAGAATACAAAGTTGGCTTTTTATTCCACAGTAGATTTGATGCATTGATAATGAGCTCTGGGTCAGGCTTGGCTGTAGTTCACACACTTCCTAGCATGCTGAAAAATATGCATTTAGGCTCTTACTCTTCTCTACTTACATGGTGACCTGTAGCTTCATGTTGAAATATTTATATTTCAATTAATGGAGGTGTATAGATGCTAAAATAATGAACACCATTCACAAATTAGAAAAACAAATTAATCATACAATTAAAATGTAAAATGAAAAAGTGATTAGAACCAAAAGAAATCAATTCCGCTTAGCCATAATGAATTCTGAAAGGAGGAAGTAAGAGAGTTTCCCTATAAATGTAACTTTTCTGAAAAATCTCAGCTATTTTCACTGACTACTTTTTCATTAAGGTGTACATCTAAGTTTATTCTATACTATTTTTCAAACAAGGCCAGAGAGCTGGTTGTTATGCATCAATGTACCATTTACAGCTAGCTGAATTGTATGAAGCAAATTGTGTCACATTCTATTCTGTTAATCATGATAATGCAAGGAGAAAGTTCTAGTTCAGCTTTGAAAATGCTGCTGTCTTGGTCTTTTGGTTGTGAAATAGAACTGAATTAATGAGCTATAGTAGTCTACATAATTATATAGGAACAATTTATTTAAGGCACAAAACAAACATGGAAATTTGCAACAACTCAAAAAAAAATTATTTCTGTTTTGCAGCTATTATGGTTTGTTTGCAAGCAATGGAGTAAGAAAGATCTAAGAACCAACCTATAGCTTGAAGGTGACACCAGCAATGTTTGAAATGTCTATACTGTATTTTATAGACAACAGAAGTACAGTAGGGTTTTTATGTTCACAGTGCATTAATGAGTTCCATTCTAGCTTTTTCTAAAGGGATTCTGAGCACATGTGGAAAAACAAACAATGTTTTGGAAAAAACACCTAAGCTTCATTTTTTTATGTAGACTTGTGCAGATTTCCTGAATTCTTTGCTGTTGCATTTGTACAAAATCGCTGTGTGTGGAATTAGGAGTGGAAACAAAATGAGAAAATAAGTTCATTTTTGTTTCCTGTGTTTTCTGCTGGGATTTTGTATTGGTGTTAGTACCTTCATTAAAAGTCATTGAATTTCACGGCATTGGGACTTTCTCCCACACAAAGAAATCTGTGGCTTGCCCTCTAACTTCTTTTAACCTAGATGTGGAATTTTACAGAGTTTATAGGGAATCTTGTGATGGTAGTTGGGAACAAGAAGAGATGATACATTCAGGCATCCGAGCCTTTTGTATATCTGAAACAGCTTTGATCTTAGCCATTACAGAAACAGCAGTGTAGAGCAGGAAAATCCTCAGCAATCTGCTCACTTTTCCCCATGGTTAACATTTCAGTTTTGTTGAAGAATTAGAGTTGACCCTTGTCTGCTAAACCATTACTGAGTGCCCCAGACGCATTAGGCTAGAGGAAGGAAGTGAATTAAACATCAACTTTATCGCTATCTGTAGTGTGGTAAATGTAAGACCACACATGGAAGGATCTCAGCCTTAGTAGAAGCAAATGTTGTTGACTCAAAGTCTGCAACAGTTGGATGTGATTTGCATCAAGCAAATAATTTACATTTTTCCTAGACTTTGTATTAAAATTGACTCAAAACTAGTACCAAAGCCTGTGAGAAATACTGGTTTAGAACAAAAAGCAGTAATTGGTCTTATCTTTTAAGAGAACAGGCAAAAGCAGAAATAGGAAGAAAGGTGACTGGCATATGTATACATTTTCAAGACTTTATTATTATTTTTCACAAATGGAAACTCTGAAAAAGCACATGTCATTACTCATCATATTTTCTTTCTTCCCTGTGGCTTAAAGAGGGGTACAATCAGTAGGCAAGGCAGCATTACTGTGAGAAGAAAGGACACAGCCATTTTATAAAGAATAATGAGATGAAAAATACAGTAAAGCCTACAACTGTTCCTTCCTTGATTATTGATATTGAGCTTTATTAGAGCATTTAAAAGCTTGGAAGGGATTATAGTCATAGTACTGGCTACCGTGGAAATGCCACTTCAAATGATAAACCCCTTAGAGTGACACTGGTATTTCAGAGGATATCAGAAGTAATTATTCAGGTGAAGAAGCGAATTTTTTAGTAGCTTTTTGGAATTGATTTCTTTATTCTCCCCTGCCCCCTTTTCTCCTGTCTTTTAAAAAGAGCTAATCATATTTCATCTCTGTTCTCTGTGAAGCACGTTTTAGGAATGCTTATCTCGGCTTTCCAAAGCAGTATACAGTACAGTGATTGCAGCTAAAAACATACCTGTCCCTAGTGCCTGCAAAATGTTAAAACAGAAAAGCATGATTGTTTCTTAGTCCCTAAGGAGAAGAAAATTCTTTAGCTGTTGTAACAGTGTGAGTGGAATAGAGCCAGACAGCTGTGATGTCCAGTCTGTTGTAGCTAAAGACATAAAGTGCATGTAGTTGTGCTGGTTTCAAATAACCATTTGTCTGAACTGGGAAAAGCTGGATTTTGAGCATGAAAGTATGGTTGGAAGAGCTGGAGCTTTGGATGCCTTTTTTTTTTTTTTTTTTTTTTTTTTTTTTTTTTTTTTTTTTTGACAGAGCCTGCTAGGTACAGCAGTCCTTAAAAGGGGAAGCAGGGTAAAGACATGCTGACATTTATACACTAATACTTTTGGGTTTACTTTTCAGAGGCGGTTCAAATTGTGTTATATTGTATCTGAACAAGTTCATACAAGTTGAAGACAGACAAGTATTCAGGCACGCAGAGCATATCCTTTCGTGTACAGTGCAATTTATAAACTGAGGGAGGTTTCAGCTCCATAATTCTGCTGGCCGCCTTCTAGAGGTTGCATCCATTATTCTGAGATATGCAAAAGATATTCTTTCTATGATTAAAGATCCAATCAGTGCTAGAAGCTTCACTAAAACAAAATATTTGTACTTTGTCCCAGGGACATCACAGCAACTGTCCAAGTAATTTGCAAAGCTGCATACTAACATTCTCCAAACCAAGAATTAGTCATGAAAAAGTAATTTTTAGGCCAGAATTACAGTTAAGAAAAAATAATCTAAATCCATTGGAGGTATCTATTTTACAATAATTTCATCTGGTAACTTAGAATTGAAATTTCTGGGTTTAAGTGAAAGGGATAAATCATATCGGAGGGACTTCCTTTCTGTTATTAAACACAGTCCACTTGCAGGTAAGTGTGGGGCTGAGAATTCACCATTGTACAGAATTTGGAAAATTAAATTATGGAAATGAAAATCCTTATGGCAGGACTTAATAATTCCTCCATTATCAATGCAATGAAACCAAGACTTAAAACACAAGTGAGACCTTGAGCTCCTTAAAGTCACTCTTACGTCCTCAGCAGCAGCAGAATTCCAGCCATTTAACCAGGAGCAGGGACAGGTGTATTCTGAAACTTCAGGAAGAGTTTTGCCTGACATGTACTGACATAGCTTTCTGGACAGTTTACCTACAGAGGATTAAAAAATGTTGCAAACAGTCTTCTTGGCACATAGAGTAGCTTTGGTATATTCACATTAGCCATTTCAACAGAGACTATGTAGGATGACAGAGAACTTTAACTTGCTTCTTCACTTATGATAAATGCAGAATTATGTGCTGTTTTAGTAATGTGTCTGCTTACACTCAACACAACTGAAGAAAAGCAGCCCCCATGAACAGTTACTAGAACTGAATAAATAATTCATAATGAACAGTTTATTCAGACACATTGTTTCCCATTCTGTTTGTAAATTGGCCACAAATAGAGTGACTTTTTAATTCGATCAATTATTCAAGATATTCACTAAATAATTCTTGGTCTCCAATGCTGTCATGTCTGCTTTAGTGAAAACAGGAGAGATTTGTAAAGTAACCTGTTTAATTGGACACAAATCTCATGCTATGGATCTTGTTTGAATGATAGGGACATGGTTTAGTGGTAGACTTGGCAGTGTTAGTTTAACAGTTGGACTCAATCTTAAAGGTCTTTTCCAACCTAAACAATTCTATGATAGCAACCATTAAGTTGATTTGAACCAGGGTTTTAGTTAAAATTACTTTGCTTTTTCACCTGGCATTTGATTTTTGTCTAGGCAGCTCTGTTATTTGTTTCAAATTTGCTTCTTTTCTTATGGCTACCAGTATTCCTGAAAATAAACTCATTCACAGTGGCAACCTCCAGAGGAACACCACCAAATTCTCTGAGATAAGAGCATTACAGGTGGAAGAATTAAGACAATTCCCGATGAGACCACAGAGTGTACTTAAGATCAAGAGTCAGTCCAACTCTTACCATTAACTTCATGTTTTAAGGCATAAGCCAACCATTAACACAGGCAAGAGAATATTTCTCTCCAGATAAGAAAATCTTCAGTCAGTGACTTCGAAATTATCTATGTTCTACATAAAAATCACAAAAATAACACCTCTGATTGAGGAAGTCAGGGCAACAGTCCTCCAGGCTGAGGGGCTACAAAAAGAAAACATTGCCATAGGTTACTTCTGTTCTCATACTCACCTTTGTTTTGACCACAGTGGCTTTCTCTCAAAGGAATGACATGGGCTAGAAGGACTTTTAAGCTAAGCTGGTGTGGCCTTTCTGACACTGTCACGAGCACAGGACATTTCAGGACAGCATGCTGACTCACTACAACAACAATAACTGTTCATTTTGATTGGATGCTATGAGAATATGGAAAAAAAGCTTAATTTCTCATTTTTTGAACATTTAACCAAAATTAAAAAATTTTAATACATTTTAATTTTTTTAATGAAGTTTCTGTTCAGTTCTTTTTCTCCTCCTCAGGTTACCTAGATGTAGTTACTTGTCTCAGCTATTGCAAGGGTGAATTAGTCAATGTTTTCAGAGCTTTGTAAAGCATCATGTAGGTGTCAAGATTTTAAATAATCTCTCAGATAGCATTTATCACTATACTTAATAGGCTTTCAATTAGAATGCCAATTAAAAATGATTTGTTTTAAAGAAACAGACATATTTTTAATTACAGCATGCACAGACTTGTGTTTAATTGCAACAAGATTTCTGAAATGCTGTCTTTATTTCTGAATGCACAAGGACAAAGCTTTTACTCAATTCTCTGCAATTAGGATGAAGTAGGAGCATTATCTCAGCAGGTGCAGAATAGCTCAGAAGGGAATTGCTGAGGAGTAGATTTTTGTGCCCCTGCTGGCTGAATGGCTGTAATATCCTAGAAATCTGCCCTAAGCCAGGATCTGATTGCCTGCATTTATTGTGCTAAAGTCTACAAACACAGGCTCAAGAGAAGCTGGAATTAGTTGTGGTAGCCAGATCTCTTTCTTCTGCTGCAGAGTTCACCATCCTATGTTGAAATTCATCACAACCAGTATGACTAATGCCTCAGGAAAGTGGTACTGTTGCAGACAACCATGGCACGGATCCTTAGCTCCCCTTCAGTCTGCTCAGTGTGACTTCTGTGGGACTGTAAGGTCATGATGCTCTAAGACAAGAGAAATATTCATCTTGTCCATCTGGGGCTAGCATAATCTGCCTTGTGCAAAATGCTCTTGACCCTGCTGGAAAGTAATGTTGGACTGTAGGAATGGTTTAAATGAGACTACTTGAGTTATACCGTATTGTGCCCTGGAGGCAAGGCGGGCAGGCTCCAGCCCTTAGATTCTGGTCCAACAATGGCCTGAAGAATGCATGTAATCCCAGCCTGTAAGCAGTCTCACTGAAAACAATAGGACTGTATAAATATTTCAGAAGTTTGATAACAGCAAAATGCTTCCTTAAGTTGGGTGTTTAATATGCAGTATCTGCAAAGCGGAGCCCATATTCATGTTACTTCCTTTCCATCATGCTCTCAGATCTCACTTTGAAGGTTCTGTCTGTATTTTCTTTTACCTCGGAACATGCTATACTGGTATTAAAAGGTGGTCTGATTTATGTTTTAGATTTTTTTTTGTCCTTTTGTAAAGCAGCGCATCAAGTCTTAATATGTCATCTATCAGCACTGTAAATCTCATGCTTCTAGATATTCTGATGTCAAGGCAAACTGCAGTCTTTGAAGTTTTAATACAATAATCCCCTTACCAGCCAAAGGAAGGGTTTTCAAGATATTAATTTCCTTCAGTTTTTCAGTGTGTTATGACTGCGCACAAAAGCTGTGCTTCACTAACTAGAGTTAGAGGAAGTGCACCTCTTGTGACACTTCTCATACTTAAGGATTTTAAGTGTAGATTTGGAATATAGCATTATAAACAGTGACACTGATCACTGCTGTGATCTGAAGTATCCTGTAAAAATAGTTAACTATCTTCTCACAAACACAAGAGCCTGAGTTTGTCTTAGTGACTTGTCAGCTAAGCCAGGATAACTATGCATGGCATTTTGCAACAGCAAAATAAATCATTGGCTTAAACCGCCACAAAGCTTTCACCATCAGTCATTCACATTGAAAACCACTTGACTTCAGGTTAGTCTTCTTGCTACTCAGTGTTAATATTCTCATATTCCTTTAGAAAATAGTGGGTAAACATTGAATTCATAGGTTCTTAGAACTATGCACAGTATGGCATTATGTATAGTAACTGTAACGGTGGTCCATTCCCACATGAGTATTTAAGTACCTCTTTTCTGTAACATCTGTAGTCAAAAAGCTGAAGATTGAAATAATTTTGAAGCAGAATGTGACAAATGTCTGGACTGTGTGCCACATGCAAAATGGAACAGAATAAGCTTTTCAGCCACTTCTATAATTAAAGTAAACAAGGCTAAAATAAACCTAGAGTGGAAAATAAATTGAACTGAGTATATGATTACACCTAATTTTCATGGGCTTCATGTCATTCTGCATTCACATCACAATTCCCCTTTAGCAGAATTGTAAACATTTTTTTCTCATCTGGTCATTGATTCCTCTTATCCTAAGGAACAACTTTATCCATAAGCATCAAGAAGAATATGAATGTCCAGCCCCTCTCCATGATAAATGTCATACTTTCAGGGAAAAGCTGCATTTGAATGCTTTCTCCCCACTACTATTATATTCTTGGCACTCACTCCAAATTTAAGCAAAAAAGATAGACCTAGTCTTGTGAGTAATTTTCTTGATTGATCTAATTTACCTTGAAGGTTAATGTATTCTAAACTAATTCAGAGATTAATAACCATTTAAAGATATATGAAAGACATTTAACTGTATACTAGACGAGTGTTGTAACCTAGTTTATCTCTTCAATGACTTTGGGAGTTCGTTTGACAAGATTTAAGAGTTGTTTGATACACAGAGTGGCATGTGCAAAGCAAAAAGTTGTTTTCGGAACCCACTAGTCAATTCTGAAAACAGGGATGTAATTCTATTTGCTTATACTGTATAATTCAAGTAAAACATTTATGTTCAAGGTGATAATTAATATTTTTTCTTATGGCATTCATTACAATTCTTTCAGTGATTAAATAATTAGTTGGACCAGACCAATGCTGGATCTGTCCATTCTCCAGCTTGCTTTTGACTTCTAGGACAACAGCATTGATGATGATGCTCTTCCTCTTTTTTTGCAAGACTACACCGGAATACCAATACAGAGCTTTGCCTTTATCTTAAGGAACCATATATCAAGTTTAGGTGTTACCTTTCTGAAATATTAAAAAAAAAAACCAAACAAGTCTGTTGTATGCGTAGTGTTTTTGGATGTGTCCTCTTTTTGCAGGAAAAAATTGTCCAGTAATTTTCTGATGAATTCATGTCTGACCTGATAGAACTAGCAGATGGAAAATGTGAGACAGTACTGTATGTGCCCAGGAGCTCTCACTGGGCTGCCATATGTTCAAAGTCTCGGACATTTTCCAGTGTAAGTGGAGATTCCACTTGTTGCTTAGAGGTATTTGTGCTGAAGATCTGCATAGTAAGTCCAGCATTTGTGGGAAGCACTGTACATCTGCACTAAACAGAAGCATTCTTGGCTGCATCAGATATATTGTGCATATAAAAAAAAAAAATATTGCATGACATACATGCAATAGGTCCAAAGTTTTTCAAAACCCTGGACAGAAATATTGTGTGCTGGGGCTGTAACATACTGTATTTTGGCCTGGCTGGTCTCAGCAGATCAAAGCTGAATGAAAGCTGAGATCTGTATGTCCTTCTGGTAGTCCAGTTCCAGACTTCTTCAGATCTGGGGAAGGAACATGGGCTGCATAATCTGTACTACATAGACTATGTGAGAGCTTTACACGTGAGCTTGTAGCCTAGGTACTTTTCTGAGTGGTGCTAAGGATCTGCTCCCAGACCAGGAACTCAGTTCTATATAAACAGAGGACAGAGTTGTTTGATATTTACAAATGCTGAACGTCTTCAGCTGCCAGAAATTGGTGAGAGTTGCAAGTATTAAGCAGCAGCAGGGAACAGATCAAGCAAATAGTGTCTGTTTACTGTAAATATTTTGCTTTATATTCACAGCCAGATAGGTACCAAAATTGTGAGTGAACTGTTAGGCACATCAATACCTCTGAATATTGTGTGTGTGGTCCCATTCACTGACCTTTAAAAATAACAAAGATGATATACAAGGTGTTTTGTTCCCAAGAGTATAGTATCCTACTGTTTATAGAGCTTGTATCATGTTTTATCTGGGTTTTTGTCTCAAACCAGTGTTGCATGAACAACAAATGCACAGTGAACCCTGGCTATCTGATTTATGTCTGCAAGATCCTGGTGACTTCATAGCTCATGAGTGTCAGAGCAAAATCGACCCCAGATTGATTTGTGAAGGGTCATCAGTAAGGAGTGGAAGAAAAGGACTGATCTAGAATTAGGGCTCCATATGCAACACTGGGCTAGACAGGTACCCAAATAAAACCTATTTCATACCTAATCCAAGCCAAGCAAACAGTTACAGAGTTATGAAATAGTTATAAATGAAGAAAACCCACCATAAGCTTTGTGGAGCTTCAGGTAACATTATGGGGATCTATGCATAAGTTCTATAAATAATAAAAAAGCTTTTCATTTTGAGGTTCTGTTGGGCTGTCCGAGGGAATAAAAGACCTAGCAAAAAGAGACAGGTATGTTCAGAGTCAGTAAAAACCTTGACAAATACTAAGAAAGGATCAAGTGGATGAACTGATGAATAGGTACACAAATCTATTAGAAAGTGCGGTGTACTGGTGCCTTGCTTAAGACACATCCCGTTAGCAATTGCTATTAGTTGTATGTATCCCTCTACTCCTTCAAAATGGTCTCTCAGGGCTTGCTTTGTGCCCTCAAACTGGAAAACACAGGGAAGGCAGGATTTCAAAAGTCCCGTTTTCATTACCATTGACAAGTAAAACCAGCAAAAATTATCCTGTCTTGGATAGCAGAATGCTTTCTTGAGATTAATATAGTCCAGTAAATGCTGTTTGACTCATGATATAGCTTAAAATGCAGAAAAGATGCAGCTAGTGGGGTATTTGTCAGAGAAGTATAGAATAGCATATCTGTTCTGTTTCTTATCAGTGAATTTGACCAAAGCATTTGACACTGTCAAGACCTGGAATTTCACAATGACCTGCAAGTTAAGTTCTCAAAGAAAAAAATCCCAACCACCTGTAAAATTCCTTCAGGAGCCTTGGGGTTTTAGTATGGCCCGAGAGGGAGAGGATTGTTTCTCAAGAATGCAACCAGAGACAGAATCAGATGCAAGCCAGGAAAGCACCCACAGCAAGTTAAGATGAGTAGCTGTGACAGTATCACGAGGTTGTTCTGTGACAGAAAGCCTGGCAGATGGCGTGAGCTGATCCTTGTATCATCAATGGGCCAGCGCTGTTTTGTGCTATGAAGTTTTACAAGCTCTGAATCACATTGATTTGCTGATAACTGCCCCACAGAAGCAAACATGGACAGAAAAAAAAATCATGAAGCTGATTATGAGCTTGGTTTGAGAGGCATGGACTCATAATAAACTTGGGAGAAAAGGACATTACGCATGTCATTTTGTATCACAGCCTGTCATTAGTCATTTTAATTTGCAACATATGTTAGCCATGAAAATTTTTGCTATTTTGGAAATACATTATTGGAGGGTGTTCTCTTGGACAAAGAACTGTCAAATATCATTAGCACAGCCTGTCCATCTTTTGTGTTCTTTTTTAAGAAATAAAGCTTGGAAGCAATATGGTATCAGTCTCTAGATTAAATTAAAGGTCTGCAAAGTGGATGCTTTATCTAATTTTCTATACAAGAAGGCACAGATTTGCTACTGATAATGCATAAGCTCAGGAGAGATTTCATCTGCTTACCACACTGTGCAGTCAAGGTAGGAAGAAGTTTTCTTTTAAGTCATTTTAGAGCATAGCAGTCTTCAGGGAGCTGAAACCCTGATCATTACAGCACACTTAACTGGGCTGGTCTTATATCTGGAATGGAAGACAACAGTTAGAGAAGATTGCCAAGTCAGATATTATTTGGTGAACTTAAAGAGGGGGAGTACGTCACCAGGGCAGTCAGATGAAAATCTTCAAGGAAATACTGAAGCACCTCCTCGAGCAACATGACGTTGATATTAACACAACTGGGAACTACTGACAGCAAAGAGGGCATGCTGGAGTTGGCAGTTTATGTTGGGATGGGTTGGTCTGACCAGCGACACAGCTGATATCAAAGCAAATGGCACTGAAAACTGACAGGTTCACAAGACACAGGTTCCAAGATTTTCTGACTTTACTTACACCTGATCATGAAAAGAAATGAATGTCATTCATACACTGGACTTTTCAGGATTTGATGACCCAAGATGCAACACAACAAGTGTATTGTCTGTGATTCAAAAGTATTTACTGCTATAATGCCATTGGTTACTGCGGTGTCTCAAGATGCAGCAAAATACAATATGATGCTTATCAGAGAAGAGTGGTCCCTTCAGAGGTCACCATGCGCCTCTGAAAGAAAACTGGCATCTTAAAGACTTCTAACTTTTTTAGTCTTACTGTAATCCAGCATTGCTCCGCACTTTGAGCTTCTCTTTGCTTTTGGGCTGCTATCTTGAAGGCTAATAGCAACAACTCTGATGGTCAGCTAGAGTATCAAAAGACCGGTAGTTTCTGCTGCCAGTTCATGAACGAACATACAGTTTTTATTGTCTAAACCATCTTAATTTATCATTTTTTATTTTTCCCCGTAGTATCAATTTGGTTTTGATGGCAGTTAAACTAGAAGCAGTTGAATCAATTTTCTGAGTGTAGACTGTAGAATTTAGCTGGAAACAAAAGCAAACCTATTCCCACTGTCAGAAGCAGGATTAGTGTATGTCTTTCATCCTGTCTTTGGTCAACCTTCAGATCAGTTTCATACTTTTGGATTCTTTATAAAAAGCTTTTAAAGTTTTTATGAACAAATCACTTTTCAGTGAGAAAAAGGCAACTTTTTCTGAAAAAGCAAGATCTATTTTTTCCCAGTTCTAACAATGTGATAGTAGCTCGCAGTATAATTATGAAATCAAACTATCATTTGTTAGGCATTACAGACCTAACAAAAAGACTTTCACTGTATAAAGAAATGTCAGTAACAAATGTATTGCAGTAACATGTAGTAAGACTTTCTCTAATGTCTATGGACTTTGGCTCAAAATCTTGGTTTCACTTTTCTCAAAATAGTTACGCTGCATGAGATCCATACACGGGTATATAAATTGCAATTCTGACATTTCAGGATTAACACTGAACATTCTTGACTATCTTAGCTACCAGTTTAAGTTCATTATTTCATAAACTTTGTAACATTTATTTCCTTGGTGACTGTAGTCATTTACCAAGTTCACTTATAGTTTTGAAGTGTTGGTTTAGAGAGCCTGTAGATAGGATTGATTTTCTGTTTGAGGCCAAGTATTACCATGTTAAAAGTCTGTCTCTCCCTTCAAATACAGAACACTTTATGTGGGTTTTTTTTGTTTGGTTGGTTGGTTTTTGGTGTGCAGAGCTTTAAAAAAATCATCCAGCTACACAAAACTCCATGTCCATTACTTGAGTTCAGTTGATGGCAGTAAGTTCTTTAGTCACTTCAGAATTGTAGATCAACAGACCAATTTTAGATATTTAGTTACAGTAAATGTGCAACATTTAGGAGCACACGAAGGTGGTATTTACAGGGATCTCATATTTCACCATTTGTTCTGATTGGTTGACAAACATGTTTAACATTTTCTGTAGAATAGAAAATTACTTCTTTTCTTTGTCTTTCCGATTTGATTTGCTTTGGTATATATGTCCATTGCATTTTTTTCTGTCTAACTTACCAGAGTGATTCTGTAATTCTTATGATTAAATGTGCAATTAAGGCTTAAGCACTATTAGCGCAAGGAATTTTGAAACTGGGATGAGACGGCAACATTGACATCAAATTTAAATGTCAGCACTACTGGAATAGGATGTGTGACTTTCATCTTTCAGTTAAGAGCTATGTAGCTCTGCCATGGAAATTGCTAACGGGTATAAAGCATGACGAGGCATCAGGACTCAATGTACCCAGCAGCAGTACTTAGCCGACCTATAATGGATTTACCCATGGTAATTTTTAGAATTATATGTACGCTGACAGCATACAAATGACACAGTGCAAATTATATTATTTTAACTTGTTTATCAACTTGTCATCATAGCCCTTTCTTTTTTTTCAGTGCAGCATTGTAAATCTGACTCATGCAGAGAAAGTAACAGAGATGCACTGGCCTGTCTAGATTTCCAGCAATATTATTATGAGAAATGCATTAATTTGTCTGTATGGAAAGGATTTAAAGGTTGTTGCATTCATTTGTTACCAGAGACTGAGCACTTAATCACAGACTCAGTTCAGCAAGCAAATTATCTCTTCTTCTCAGGTCCATTAACAGTACTTTTACAGAGTCTTGAGAAATATAAATATTGGAGGATATTAATGAAAATGACATCTATACCTGACGTATTGGTGCCCCAAAATGTGATTAAGTGCCCTGTTAATTAATTTTTTTGCTGTGATACTTGTAAAAGTATAGTAATTTTTTAAACCTAACTGAACTGCCTAGAGAAAGGCCAGTAGTCTGATCTGGGTGAACTGTTGTCCCATCAATGACTTAATTAATGACTTAATTATGAATAACAGCAACATATAGTGCACCCCAGATATATCACACTGTGTAAAGCAAAACGCTGAAGTTAGTATTTTATTACTACAGCAGTACCTCCATAAGCATTCCTGCTCTTCCTATTTTTCTGCCACTGAGCAAAACTTTGTTGCAACAGTGAAAGAGAAAAACCTGTGTTTTTCCTTTTAAAGACTGGAATTTGAGGCATAGAAAAATTAAGGGTCACCAAAAGAGTATAGAGAGACCTCCTACTAAGCAGTTATGTTTTTCGTGAAATCAGGACAGTGGGAGTGGAGCTGTTCTGAAATTCTGGCCCTGAAGAAGAGCTTGGGCAAGGATGTTCAGAAGAAACGTGGCATAGCCAAGGACTGACCCCAGGTCTCTTGAACTCAGTCTGTAAGGCCATCCTCCTCACTAGAAGTTATCTTAAGTCTATCTCCTGGCCTCAAATGGACTTTTAAAAACAAGACGAAATCAAATAGCTCTGAAATAGTATTTTCTTTGTGAGATCTTTTACTATTCGTTCTTAACTGAAAGGGTTTTCAGTGAGTTAAGTGGAAGCTGAGTGAATGGAGGGTTTGCAGGATCAGGTGGCAAGATGCTTGTCTTCAACAGATTCCTCAACTGGCACAAGCAGATCTCAAATTTGAGGAAAAAGCCCTCCGACACACATTATATTATGCAACTAGTTATTATGCATAAATCATTCCAGTTTTTCTGCCTAACCTCTGTCCATGTTTGTCAAAGTTCTGTTAATGGGATAATCTCGACAAAAAGACACAGGTAGTTTTTCCTATATTATAATAGGAAAAAAAGGGCAAGATTAGTACCTTTAGAAACAGCCCTTTAGTTCAAGAAAGTAGAGGGAATAACATTCTGAAATGTATCTTTTAGATTAGCAGTTCATTCCCTTACTTATCTGGTAGCTGGGTTTGTTATTTAACAGTGAAATAGTAATTCCTGTTAGCTTTTTTTTTTTTTTTTTTGAGGAGCTTCTTGCATTGACAGAACCACTCTAATAGCAGTTGTAAAAAATTATCACCCCAGCATTGGAACATACTTCACAACCAAGGAGACATTAAATTCACTCGACTTTACTGCATTTGCATTCTGCAGTTATTAATGAGTTAATGATCTGTACAGTTTTAATGAATAGAACATAAATGAAGGGACAGGAAAAGATATTAGTGAGTGAAGCCAGTGAGTGAAGGCTTTAATTACACTCCCATCTTCAGGTCATTAGCTGCATAACTACCTGTGGACAATCTGATAATTATTCTCTCATGGCACTAATGAATTTGCTTTTTGTTTGCATTGGTAAAAATGTTAATATCCTTTCTATGAACAATTAAACTCTCTGACATGAGGTGTATAAAAAACTGCAGTCAACATACTTGACTGTACCCTGCATGTCTTCCTGCACCCCTCATGCTGCTGCATACTGGTTTTAATTAAAACATTTCCAGAATGACTTCCAATTAACTTTACTGCAATTTGGATCGGAAATCTTTGTAGTGCCTTTCAGAAAGACAAGCAATAAGCATTTCATTTCTCAAAAAATTTGCTAAGTGTTCTGACAGAATTTATAGATACCAAAACTGGTTACGCTATTCTTGAACTGACCTGTTTAAGATTGTTTTCCCCCATAAAAAGTAGAGGTATATTTCATGTCCTTTTTTTGGTAGCATGTAATGCAAGGACTACATAGAAACAAGTTCTCTTCAACTTTGTAAATACCAATGAGTAGTACTCAGCTAGCACAGCCCCATGCCAAAGGGAAAACATATTTAAATATTGGATAAAAAATAACTTGCTACATGATGCAGCTTTCCAAATACTTCATAAGCGGGTTTGTTTTGTTGTTTGGGGTTTTTTTTGGTTTTTTCTTAATTATTAAATGCCTTACAGAATTCCTAGGCACATGACAACTTGGCCTGAGTAAGAAAAAGGCCATAAAGAAAAAGCTACATCTTCCACAAAGTAATGCCCTTATGTTTTCCAACAAACAGCAACTGAATAGTATCGTATGAGTAGCATCTTGAAAATAAACAGGCTATACTGCTCTTGTTTTGTAAGATATCGTTGTATTAAGCATAATATATATTATTTTGTCGCCGTTAAGACAGAAAGTCAAAAGACAACGTTTAGCAGGTATATAAAGATCTTGGAGATAGTGAGGTCCAGCCCCCCCAGGTAGGGGCCCCTGCCCCAGAGCCCTGACGGTCTTGGATCAACCAGAGACTGCCCGGCTGTGGGCCAGTTCTCCTGTTGCACTGGTTGGCCCACGCTTGCAAAGAGCTGAGCTCGCTTCTCGCTGTTAACGCCAGGTACACTGTTAGTTTCCTACCGGCCTGTTGTGCCAACTCCAAGTCATAAAGCATTTGCTGCCTTGAGAAATTACTTTTTTCCTAAACAATCTCAGTCTGAATTCTTGAGGCTTCAGACCCAGGGAAACTGAATGACACTAGAAACTAGAAAACCATTACCTCGGGGTCAGTTTTGAAGACCATCACGAATGTCAGTAACTAAATTAATAAAGTTTTGTGAGCTTGAAAGAGAGGTGTTAGCAACACATCAGGATGCTCAGAAAATTCAAAAAAAGCTGGCAAAAACAAACCATCAACTTCCACCTGTTGTATTTATAGAAACACCAAAGAGCATAATCCTGCTTCTCATGATTGTTATATTCTGTGGACACTTAGCAAAAACTCTTAACACTTTTTAAAATAGCTTTCATACTATGGAAGTCCTACATTGAGCTGAAAACTGGTGTTTCATCACTCATTCAACAAGCATCAAAGTTGGATAGATCATTTTGCTAGCCTTTGATCTCGTATTGGATCTGGTAATTTATATAGATTATGAAAAAGGCATACGACTAAAAGCACGATCACTACAGTGTTTGCAGACCTCCTGGTAGCATTTAATAACTTGTAGGAGAGCATAAAGCATAATATGCTATTAAATTATTAGATACACTGATCATTTAAAAATGCAGGATGGAACCTCATGACGTTTTTGCTGACTCAAATTAGGTCTGGTTAATAACTGAAGCAGATTATTGCTCATAAAAGTGATGCCTGCACTGGATAAGAAAAGACAACAACTAAGTGTTATTTCTAACCTAGAAATCAGCCTTGCCAAACAGCTCTTAGTCTGAATTTAAAAGGCTTACTGACATAATTTCTGAAGCTATTTTGAATCTATTTTACAGTACACTTGTTTCTATACTAGGGCAATCACAACAGGCTTAAAGCAAATATCCCATCTGTCTCCATTTATTCAAGGTTTTAATTTTTTTCCTTTTAAAAAACCCCTTTTCTGTTTAAACTGTTAGTCTGCTTTTTTACTTAAACATTTTGTAATGAAGCTACAAGTTAATCATGCCGAGTACATCAATTTTGACTAGAGTTAATAAGGCATTTGTGTAACCCCAGTGACTCAACCAAGTCCCCTTGGGAGTCCTACTGCGCCCGCTACAATTTACACATACAAAAAAGTACTCTTCAAAAAGGGAAATGGCAGTATTAGCATAAAGTTAAGCATATTAGGCTTTATTCAAAAGAATTGTAAACTTTAACAGGTAGCTTTTGACCAACTACAGAGATTATTTACCCTGAAGGCACAGGGCTGAACTCGCAGCTTTGACTGTGCTCCAGTTTGACAGTTGTGACGTTGGGCAGAGGAAGGAGGTGAGGCAGCAGCAATTGTTTAGCAGGTTACTGAACTGAGAGTACATTTGTTATATGGATACTGGAAGCTCATATAAAAAGTTAATATACACTTTCTTCCATGACAAATATATATATTCATAAATAATCTTGACATAAAAAAACCCTACTGTGACCAAATAGCACTTTTGTTCTTTTGAGACTTTGTTCTGCATAGTATTTTTATGGTTGTGAAAAGCAACCAGCCCAGACAGCTGCCTTTTCTGACCAGTATGTTTTAAGTCTGGAGATATTTCATTGTATATAATTTAGCTTTTCTTCCAAAAAAAATAAAGAATACCTGAGAGGTTCTGACTGCTATAAAATTCATGATGGTTCAATTCTGTATTGACTTTTTAACTTCACAAGTGTTAAGAACACAGCCAAAACATTGAATAGAAGATTATACCCTTTCTCAGGAAAATCCATAGGCATTATTATTTTGAAGTTCCATAACAATTTTTTAAATCTGGGCTTTGTAAACCAGAACAGAAACAAGTTCCAGGGAACAATTTTTTAATTTATTAAAAAAATGAATATATGAAAAAGAAATTAAAAGAAATGTACGCCTGTGTAATTTGTGTATTGGATTGCTCTTGGGGTGACGCCAGTTGCTTTGTACATACATACCAGATGTAGCTGACTACAAAATAAAGCTAACTGCAGCATATAGATATGTAGCTGTCTTCTGAATTGGTGTAACATAAGCTAGGCAAGTTTTACCCTTTCTAATTCAAAGAGTTGTGAGTCACTTAGAAATGTAAAGACTTTGATCAAGAGAAGCTTAAAGAAGTAGAGAAAATTACCCACTGAGATGAGAATAGCTACACACTTGTAAAAACAAATAGTTACTTAATTAGTGAGCTTTTAAGGAGACACATGTTGCTCTGGCCAGTAAAATATCAAGTAACATAATCTATACATTTTATATTTTTTTATTGCTATAATTAATCCAGTATATGTGTGCAGATCACTATTGCTAGACAGGTGGTTTTTACAGCCAGCTCCTATAGCTGTTACCACATACTGTGCAAGCTCAAATGCAAGCTTATTACAACTGGGTTTATTAACAAATAAAACCACGCAACAGTATATCCAGCTCAGGTTTTCATTAAAGGAGTAGTTAATTCTAGGACCCCTACTTGGGATCTGCTCAGTCACACATTACATGTGCTGCTCTGAGGAGGACTTCTCAAATCTCTGTCAGAAAAGGTATAGAATGGCACCAGCTGCAAAAAAACAGCTCAACTGTCTTCACAGGACAGCTAAATAGAAAAACGGGTCCTCCTGGCCTTTGGATCCCTCTTATACCCCTTGGCCAGGATGATCCTCTGCAAAACGTGGTCTTCCCCATACTGCACAACAGGGATAACTTGGGGACATTTGTTGTGATGAAAAAGAAACGAGATGTGCCCGTGAAGTAGATTCACCTGAAGTAGATTCACTCAGTATTATTACTCGAGTAGTAAAAGGCTATTAGTGAAAAAAATTAAGCTGCACTTTTGGCTTATTCTATGTGATTTTATACTGAATATATACCATAGCTAGGTCTCTTTTGGACCACTAACATTGTTCCAGTGATTTGTTTAAATGGGTTATATAGGCAAGTAGTTCATCTGGGAGTTTAAGTGACAGATGTTTTGAGTTGAGCTATTTCTCACCTAGTTAAGCATCTAAAATACTAATGACCAGGTCCATACAAAGAAACTTTATGATGTGACTCAAAGTATTCTAAGTGATGTTCATGAGTTCAATTCTCAGATCCATTTCTGCAGACCAGTAGACCAGTAATTGTTTCAGGGCATTTTGAAATGCTAATGATGGCCCAAATAAATGGTTTTCATTAATGCTAGAGAACATTCCTACACTGTAAATGAAGACGAAAATTGTGAAAAAGCATCATGCAGGGAGCATAGTATCCAGGATTTCAAAGAGCAGTCCAAATAGAGGTTCTTTTGCCCAGCCAAATTGTATGTGTATTGGGTGATTGTACAAGGCATTTTCCTGGTTGCCTGTGCATTTAATCCTCCTGTCATTTAACCTGCAAACCCAAGCAGATGTATTGGAGGGTTTGGGTGTTTTATTTTGGTTTTTTTTGGTTTGTTTGTGGTTTTTTTTTTTTTTTTTTTTAAATTCAGACCCGAGGAAGATTGTTTCTGGAATGAAAGTGTAGTAATATTAGTAGGAAACCGGACAGAGTCAGAAGCCTTTGGAAAGACAGCGTTTGATGGTAACAGGACTACAGGGGCTTTCCGCAGCAGCGTGCTGTACAGAGCGGAGCACGGCCACTGTGCAAAACCAAAGCATCTCCTCTGCCTTGTACCGGCCAGCTCAGCGGACCAGGCTGGACCAGAATCATAAGCACGGCTTCAAAATCAGCCACCCTCCTGGCAATTTACTGTCCAGAGAAACCAAGCACCACCACCCCAAAGGAAGAGTGCTGCCGCCCCTGCGTGCTCCCTACCTACCCTACAGCTGTTGTGTTTGTTCTCCATCACAAGACCCCGTTTGTCCGAGCGGCCAAAGCCTTTTTGAATTTGCTTAAGCTTAGTGCAGCAAGATCTGTGTAATATATTAGTTTAATATAAACTAATCGGAAGTGTTTACTTACAAAAAAATTGAAGTCAAAGTGTCATAGAATAATAATTTATCCCAGGGTCTTGGTTCAATGATTCAGAACATGAAGCATAAAAACATACTAAAGGGCTCATCATATTAAAAAACCCCCCAGCCTTGAGGGGATGTAAAATTAAAGTAAAAAATTGGACTGTGGAGTAGGGTCATCAGCTTGTGTAAGCTGATTTAATTTTATTACAATCAAAAGGCAATATCTAGATTTGTTAAGAAGCAAGCATAAAATTTATATGGACAAGCGGCTGCTTCAGCATCTGTGAAATACATTCCTGGTTCAGTGACAAGAAACTTCAATGGCAAGAATATTTGGGAAAAGTATGACCCAGGAAAAAAAATAATAACGTAACCACAAATGTGGTCACACTTAAATGCATAGTTTAGGATTATCATCGTGGTCCACTTAAAAAAAATAAAAAGCAAAATATCACATAGGTTATCCAAAGTCATGAGCTGGAATTAATCCAAACAGTAAATCTCCAGTAGATTCAGTTGCATTATTTAATAGAGCAAATCAGTATTGCTTTAAAAACTCTACTAAAATTCAAATAAAACATTCATATTTTGATCAGCACTAATTGTTAGATTTTACAGTTTAAGTCTGTATGTTTTTAATTGTTTTGTACCCAAGGCAGCAGAAAATTTTACACCACTGACTTACCCAGCAGATGCCAGACTGGCATTAGATCCTATCAATCACCTTCGATAGTCATATTGATAATACAGTACTCCAGTCAACTTCTTGAGGGAATGGAACATAGCATGCTCAGAGTTACTTCAACATCTTTTTACTTCTGGGAAAAGAAAGCACTCTGACTCTGGCAAAGAGTCAGAGTTCCTTCATTTTGGCTGAAAAAATACCTGTATTGAGACAACACTGCTGAAATTAGAGGTTAGTTTTTCCTAGATCTGGAAAGCATCTTTTCTTGTACTTTCTTTACATCCTTACAACATCATTTCCTTTTTCAGAGCCTTACAATGATTTGTATTTGTTCTGTGATAACTTGAATCCGTATGCAGCTCCAGTGTCTGAAAAACTTTTAGTGTGCAGTTCTTCTATGTGCAAGTACAAATGTTCTCATCTGTGGCTGTTTTGCAAGCGTAGTGGTATTCCCTCATGTTTTCTTTCACTGCAACTTTGGTCTCAAGAGAGTTGGTAAAAGTTCACTTTCATGAATTACAATAAATGGTTTGGAAGAGGCAAAGTGACAGATAACTTAAACACTAAGTATAAATAGTAAGTATGAGCAGCCTTACATATGGTATTAGACATGTTCACCTTAATATTCTGGCGGTACATAGAACAGCCCAAACGAGGACTAGGAACACACAACACGACAGGACTTCAGTAAGGACATTGGGGATAAAGGTAACTGCTTCAAAAATCAACAGGGGATCTTCAGTGTCCCCTGTGACAGGAAGAACATCTGTTTACTTCTCAACCCTGAAGAGGTAAATTATAATATTATCAGCTTCAGCAGCATATTTGGCATTTAATAGATCCCATGTTAAAAGCCCGTTTAGGGAAAAATAAATAAAATGAGTCCAAGATTAATGTTTTTATTTAAGAAAATGCTATATATGTAGAAAGTGTCATGACTCAGTCCTGGCTGCAATCATCTAGCACTGCTGGAGCCAAATTACATTTGTACTGTTAGTACTACTCCATCCTTATTCTTTCATACAAGGATCTCAAAACACTTTAAGCATTCCACAATTATTTTTTGCATCAACTGAGGGTACAAATTCCTTTTCTGTTTTATTTCTTTCATCCTTCGTTTACAGACAAGGAACAAAAGAACTTCATTTACTTTGCTCAGGGTCACTCAAAACAATGGAGAAGAGCTCAAATGTTACAGCTCCCAAAATCATATGTAAACCAATAGACCATATTCCCTCCACTGGATAGTTCTGGAGAGAATGCTTGGCAAGTGTAATACACTTGAGTAGAATTTATTGTAGCTGTTCTGAAGAGGCTGGTTTAAAATACAGTAAGGGTGAATTTTTTTGAGAGGTTCCAAACCTGACTGATCCATTTTTCTTTGCGCTTTACATGTCTAAGTGCACTTCCATGCAAATAGCATTTGAGTGAATGCACAGATCAAATAAGCTGGCAGCTCACATATACAAATCCTGTTTGCTTCTAATAGAGCTACAGGGCTAAGAACTTGCATGTACAAATATGGCTAATTTTTAAATATGTGCTGAAGTTACACTGAAATCAAATGGTATCAATCACATTATTAAGAGTTAATCATCTCCTTAGGTCTCTTTCTATGAAGGGCAATGGGATATTTTAAAATAATCCTTACAGAATGTCAAATATTTCAACCAAAGAAAATAAATAGACAGGGAACCACATTAACTAATCTTCCACCCTCATAGCTCTGTTGGTTATCTGAAATAAATGTCAGGGACTGAACCGACTGGCAGAAATTGTGACAGAAACCAAAACAGCAGCCAAGACATTCAGTATACGACCTTAATTGTAATAACACTGGCAAGAAGCAGGCGTCACACCAGCCACTGCATGGAGAGCCACTCTGCAAAGTCATTCAATTGTATCATCATCTTCCCATCAGTGGGAAAGAAAATCTCTGATAACTAGGCTAACTGCTGATTGATTGCAGGTCTAGTCTTCACATTAAGTAAATTATCTTGAAGCCAGAAATAAATAAGAATTAATTTGCCTTCCTTAAATGATTGCCTGATTAGTAGAAGCCATAATTTGTAGAGTTGGGGGAGTAAGTTAAATTAGAATGACCATTACATTTTCCTAAGCTCTTTCTGGTTCAGTGGGACTCTGGAGAGAAAATGATTCTCCAGGCAGTATAATTTAGATACTTCTGTATTACTAATTCTTATTGTAACACTCTTCCTGATTTTATTGTCTGGGGTATGTCTGTGCAAATGTAATCTTCCTCTCTATAAGTTTATCTTTTCCCTTGTTTACATGTGCTGCATGTTGGAGATCATATGTGGAATTTAAGTGAAGTATTTAAAAACCAGAACTCTGTAAAATCCTCCAGGTCCCAACCTGAAGGATAAAGAGATAGTGACTATCTCCAGATTACGTCTAACTTTGAGACAATAACACTAATTTGAAGCACTGAGAATGGATTCCCCAAATGAATTGAGGTTAATGTTTAGCATGTATTGAACATAAAAGTGGTGATGCTGTGTTTGTAGGCTATGTCTTGTGCATCTGTATAGTCCAAGTTCTGCCCTTGTATTTCTGTCTTTCACTGCATTTTATAGATCTCTTCTGGAAGCCAAAGAGAAAGGAAACAGGCACGAGTTGATCCTGGCTGAAAAACATAACCCTCTGGAAATGGGAGAATGAAAAGGCTGTTTTAAAAGCAAGCTGAAGTATATTCTCTTCAGGTACACTGTTTCCCACTTTTGTATGTCAAGATGAGAGAGCCTGCTTACTGTCTGAATTTTGGCGAGATGCAGCTGCATCCACAGACATATAGCTTTCTATACACCAGAGCAGAACAAATGAGAAGGAAAGCAGATCCCTGAGCCTAGACTCTTTCCTCCCTCCTCCACCGCCTGTTCTGCCCAAGCTACTACTTTCAACCACAACCTGTAGCAGCAATAACCTTTATTGCTATCTTTTTAGGGGAATTCCTTGGCCACAGTGAAAGATTTTCAAGAATAACTCTTACCTGAAATCTGTTGTTACTCTTTTTGACTTGTTTGGTGGAAGCCTAGCAGGCTTCATATCCCTTTAGGAAAGCTTAATAGAGAAGATAAGAGATTTTTTTTTTTTTTTTTAGCATTCCTTAGTTGAATTCATAAAACATATAATGTTGGTAAACCTAATCCATATAATATATACAGAACACATTATGTTTTATAAAAACTCCTTTTGTATAGCTAAAAGTATATGTAGCTGCTTCAAGGAAAATAGGGATGCATACCTAGAAGTTGAAATAGTTTAGTTCTGAACCTTCCAAAATGGCACATCCATTTTTATTCTTTTTTTCCCTAGTAGATATTATCTGGAAAGCTCAAAACAGAACAAAATTTCTTAGTCTGAAAATATTTGCATCACATAATAGCTAAATAGTTATAGAAAATTCATTGTCAGTTTAGAAGTGTTAGTAGTATATGAGCAGCATTTTCTGAAAAAATTACTTTTCTTAATTATATTATAAGAGCAGAAAGTGGTTACTTACAAAGCAGCATTAAGAAACCCTAAAAATGCAAATTTTTTATTTTTACTGATGATCTGGCTTTTTCTTAAAGAATGAATTTGTTTCCTTATTAGCCAGACTATGCACAAAGAAAGAACTTATTCGTAAATTAACTTACTAAATACAAGTCACTTAATTAACACATCATCTAATACTACTAAAGCTCTTCCCTACATTACTATAAACTAAATTTACTCTACAGCCTTAAATATCAGAGGAAAAAGTTTTGTTGTTTTTGTGGGTTTTTTTTAAGCAGGATGTATTTATAGTTAGTCCCAAGTTAAGTGATCCCAGCTGAGCAGATGCATCACCCCACCCCCTTCATTTTTGTCCCTATAAATTGTGGTCAGATGAGTATATGGCTGCTTCTTTTTTTTTCTTTAAAAAAAAAAAAAACAAGCCACAAAAAACAAGAATGGAAGGGAATTTGTAGTGTGGTGAATTACTTTCCTCTAAAGGGGAAAATAAAGTGCAGCAAAACAAATATAGGAAATTTTTTTTCAGTATACATTTTGTTCAGTTGAAGAGATTTTATTTTTTGAAGAACTGTGTTTTAAGGGTCTGATGTAAGTCTCTGATTACTTTTTTTCTGCATAATGGGGTAGTCTACAGTTAAGTTCTTCTATGTAAATGTTTAGCTATGTCTTTGGAGTCTTTTTTCTAAAGTCTTATATAAATAGAAATGCCATACCATATTCTTTCTTTGTGTCTATCTGAGAAACAGCAAGATGTTAGAAAGCTGCAGTATAGATCTTGAGTGGGGAAAAAAAAGACAGTTTACTCCATTCTTATAATAAATTCTGACTTCTCTCAATAAGGAAATGTATTTTTTCACTTTTTGGCAGAAACTTTTTCAAAAGGTTCTCTTAAGATGTTTTGTTACTGAACAAACAATTATAAGTTCACTTCTATAAGCTGTATAAGAACTTATAAAAGTCCCCTTTCTAGTAGCTGCTGAGGATACTTAGTCTGGAGTTTGTGGAGCAAGTTAGAAAAGAAGGGAGTAAAAATCACAGTTTGAATGCTGCAGAAGATGATTCCAGATTTTTTGGTCTGTCCTGTATTAAATACCTTATCATGAGATAAGGCATAGGGGAATTTTTAATGTTTTGAAAGACAAGTCTATTCATGTTCTAAACTTACAGCCTGTTTTAGAAAATATGAAAACTTTCAGCCAACTGTTTGGCACTGACTTATATTTGAGCTATATATATATATGGAGGCTAGTAAACTTTGTTCTATCTCAGTCTTGTATAAAATGTGTAGCACTTCTTCACTCTTTTCCCTGGGTTATTTGTATGTGTTTTAATGAGCATTGGGATATATCCTGATAACCACATGTGTGTCTCCACTGATCTCTCGAAACCTTGACTAAAACTGTTGAATTCTTCTCATGGAAGCAATTGGACTTTGAGGGAAAAGGAAGGGATGCCTTCTGTGCATCCCAGCAAGGTGTGGCTTCGCTGGCTGTTAGCGAGAGATTTAGGGTGTGTCTAGCTAGTTTTGTAGGTCTGAAATCCTAGTGATTTGATACTAATGTCACTCTGCAGTCTTGGTGATGTCTCATATTGAACATCTGGATTATGTTTGACTCAAGCACGGAAAGCTTGTATTTCAGTAATTTGAAATGAAAATTGGATGATATCTTACAACTTTTTTGTGAAAATCAAGTGCCTTTTTGGATTTCCCCCAGTCATAGCTGGGACGCTTTGCAATTATACTCTAAATCTAGAGACAGTTTTCCCTTAAACCAAAACCTGTCAGTCTAAATAGGTATAATAAAGAGGTTGGAAAAAAGGTGGAGGGGGAGGTGCCCAGTGTCACAGAGCAGGTCAAGTAGAGCCAGTAAGAGGACCTACATCTCCTTAGGTAAGTTATTTACCAACTGTACTGAGATTTGGAATTGCTTTCTGCTCCATAGGGGAGGCCTAATTACTCACTCAGGCCTCAATTGCTAGTGAATTATGAAGCCATCTGTATCTCATGAATATAAATTCCATTCTCTCTGGTGTAGTTAAATATAGTTATATCATTATGGGGGATAGCATATTCCATATATAGAGAAGGATAGGGGGACATTCTTCTCTTTAAAAAACAGGAATAGTTTTCTAGTAACACAAATGATCATGTGTTCAGAAAGATAGATTATTTCATTTTACTCCTGCTGACATGCAGTATGTCAATTAAAATATTAACATATTTCTTAATTCAGCAGATTGATTTTCACTTTGCCATGTTTTTAAGTAATTTGTCTTTGTTCGCTGTCTGAAAGAAACGTGGTATATTTATTCATCCCCTGAGCCAAAATGGTGACCACTGCATGAAATACTTGTTCCTATCCTCTGCTGTTTTGCCCCAAAACCAACAGTGCCATCAGCTTTTACTCCTTGGAGGCAGGAAGTATAGCAGAAAAAAAAATATTTTATGTATTGTATAATGTTGGTTTCTGGATAGTCCTATACCTAGTGTATACAGGCAATATGATGCTTTCTTTCCATTTTTCCTTGCTGAGAGTCCATCAAAACTGGCAAAGGTACAATTGAGCTCCAACTATTATGCCTGAGATGTGCTATCTTCGGAAAATAACCCGAAGAAAGGGCTGCTGTTATGCTGGCTTTTGTGTAAGAAAGTGGTTAACGACACACGAGAAGCTTCCAGGCACTAGAGCAGGAGGCAGGGAAATGGGATTCTGAGCTGAAACTGCCTGGTTTGGGACAAAGCGGGGAGCTTGCTTTGGACCTTGTGTCTTGAAAAGTGAGCGAGGATGCAGCTTTATCACTTCACAGGACATGAGAAAAAAGCCTTTCTGCTCCTGTCTGCAGTCCCTTGAGATGTCTGTGCTGCTCCCAAGCCTTTAAACTTGTTTATCACTGACTCAGAGGCCAGTATTGGGCTGACATTTTCCAGGGCAGATTTCTGAAGCTGTGCAGTGAGCTGGCACTGAAATAATTGGCCTAATTTTTCAGAAGTGACGAAGATCCCACTGACATCTTCATTATATCCTGAGACATTTAAGAAGATAACGCCAGGCACCCACATTTGAAAATCCTAGCCTTTTACCTCACCAGAGATTTTACCTCAGAAGGAATTTGTGAAGATTACTGTGTTTCTAATGCCTTTTGAAATCCTTAAAAGGTTTTGCGAATGAAGAGTAAGTACAGCAGCAGTGTTACAATAGACAGTCTTCTGTGGCTCTGTTTACTTACCAGGTCAAAACCCATGTTGGGCAACCAGTGATACCATAAACCAGAAGTCTGGGAGGTTAGAATATAGGAGAATAAGATCTGCCCACAGTATTATGTGTACAAACACCTGCAGGTGATAAGCTGCGTTTTGAACTAAGTGTTATAGCAGTAATACTGACTAGACTTCTCTGTAAATCTGATTTCAAAGGCATAATTATTCCCTTTTTCCAGACCTAGAAGATAATGGGAAGTGACTTGCTTCAAGTGTGAATGGAGCACACTGAACTGAACTGCCTTCTGTCATACGGTAAGAAGGGTATTAACTGGAAATATCAACAATGAAGTGAACAACAGATTATCTCCAGTTTTCCAGACAGAGATGTTTATCATTTATGTAGGTACGGTTTTATTCCATGTCCATTGAAGTCAAATGTTTGTTCTTTCCATTGCTTGCTTTGCACAGCCAAATAGAAACTTCTGAATTTGTATTCTCTAAATTGCAGAATTTTGTTTCCATAAACTACAAGCAGAAAACAAAGACTATTGTTTATAATCTGTCACATTAGTATTAATTAACATCTTCAAATAATGTTAATTAAACTAATGAACATCTATACCTATTCTTTTACTCACTTAACTTGTGTTACAAGCAAATCACTCTTTCAGACATCTGAAAAAATAAGTACAGAGATTACTGAAGAACTGGCTAACAATTTTGATCTGAACTATACATCACTTTTAAAACCAATTATGAAGGTTCTTGACAGATGTTATATTCTAGCTGTAATCTTTTTAGTAGAAGCAGCAATGGTAAGACAAGTTGCGGTCTGGATGAATTTACTGCCAAGTCTAAAGTATTTATTTTTGGCAATACTAATTTTTCAAAGAGCAGATGGTTTAATTCTCTGAAGCAGCTGCTAATAAATAGAAGTAAAATCAGAGGTGGGGATTTAAATAACTGTTATCCACCTTTTAAAATTCAGCATGGTTTAAAGGTATGCAGGCATTCGGACCTCGAGTAATGGATTTTTCTTTTAGTTTCTTCAGACTGAAGTACTTACAGCCTCAAGTGATATAATATAATGAAGTTTGTAAAATGACCACTTCAAAACTAGTCTAAGCAAGCAATGAAAATACTCAGCTTAGATGCTTGAAACTTGGTTTTGCAGCAAAAAAAATGAAGCTTAGAAGGTGGATTAAATAACCAATTAAATAGCATCTAGCTTTGGAAAAGCGGTAAGGTTTGAACTAGTCAAGTAGCAGTCAGGTCTTACAGACGTTTGCTTCTATTACTGAAGTGATTCAGTTGCAACTTTAGCTGCAATATTTATTCTGACCACTCTGTTAGGTGGAACCTTTGTAAGCGATCTAGGTTATACAAGATATAATGCAATGGCATGACAGCTGAACCTTGAGAACAAAACCCATGAACTTCAAGACCTTGAATTGATGAATCCAACTTCAGTGGCTCTAATTCTTAAAAACAATCCCACAAACCTGGTTTGCTCTGACTGCATTGGATCCAAGGCTTAGTGGCTAGCAGCAGTACAGCTTGGAAATTTCTGAACAGATTCTTATTTCCTTCTGATTAGGCAAATAAAACTATCCTGCAGTGAATTCCAGCTGCATCTGTTCATAAGTTTTGTTCACTGAATGCTCCCCAGGAAGCCCACATAATGCTTATGATTGTGTGCAATTTATATCTTGCTCCTGGAAAACAGTAGATGCTGCCAGAGGTTTATTTGCACAAGTTTTGAGAATGTGTGGTGAGGGCATAGGATATATGAATGGCTGTTGCACCACTGAGCAGGAGAAATGAATGTGCTGTTGTCTGTGGGCATTTGGGTTTTTTATATAGTAATAGAAGATTGCTCAATATTTTTCCCTTCTTCACTTGCAAGTTTCTCCTTTTTTGTTCTCTTTGGATGCTAGGATACTCCACACTTGATGTTAGCTGGTCTACCACTTTACCTGTTCTTATTCCCTGTCATGCAAGTATTCGGGACTAGCATGTACAACTCTCTCCAGTCAGGCTTCCATTTAATCTTAGTTTGGCAAAAATGTGGAATGACTTCCTGAGAATGTCCTTCCACGAATCCTTGAAAAGTCTGCTGTGTCTTGAACATGTTATCATTGAATATTAAGCCACCCAAGATGAGAACTGACTTGTTCTGAAACCTGTTATTAGAAGCAGTAGTTCCTGTCTTGAAATAACTTGTTCTGAGGGTCAGAGTGCTGCTTTGGCTAACAACCATGTCTGACTGCAACCCTTGGTGTCATTTCGTTCAGTGATGGATCCAGTGGAGAGCAGGCAGGATGTGATCAATGTGTGCATGTGGTGGATGAACTCCCATAACAAGCTCTGCTTTCAGCAAACTGCAGTGATTCTGCTTTGAAACTTTGGTACAACTCTGAAAAGCTGTAGTACCCCAACACTACTGTGGTAAAAGGCGTATAATTTCATTTGGATAACACAGTCTGGAGACCCAGAGATCGAAGCAGAAATGCCAAGTGTATAACAAGTAGGGTGGGTGCAGTGTGTATGCAGTACTAAGAGCAGTAATGAATTAATCATGAGTAAAAAACAAAGTGGGAGCCTTAACTGTGTGATGCCAGAAGTGCCAGCCTTCAAAGACTACGTTGTAAAGGGTAAAGCAAGAAGATCACTTAAGGAAGCTGTGCTCATAGTAATTCAGGTAAACTTAAAAACCAGCCATTTGATGTTGTTCATCCTGGTCTACATAATGAATTACAATTAGTTCATACAAAACCCCACAGGTGTCTATACCTTCTCCTGTGTTGTCTTCTGCTATTTTCCTGTGTCACCACATCTCAATACTGTTATTTTCCCTTTGCACACAAAGCCTCACAGCAGGTACCAAAGACTTTTGAATGCTATTCCTGACAGCAGCAAAACTGAGAACTATGCTACTTTATGTCCTGTCCCTCATAATTTGGTGGCTGATGAGGATGGTATTGCTGGTGCCTGTGAGGATGGCTCAATTTTTCTTATCCTGTTCTCTAGCCTGTCTTCTGAGCAGCCATGGCCTTGGTAAATGTGCTCCCCATGGAACAGAACTAAGCACTATGCATCTGTATATCAGCAAAAATCAACATATAATTGGAAATGATACTACTTATGATGAAATAGAGCAATCCTTAAACAGTAAACAACCTTTCTGGAGCACTCATGGTGTTTCAATCAAAGCATCACAGCTGTAGTAGTGGTCTGCAGTTTCAGGCTTTCCAGAAGTAATGGCATGCAGCATGTTGGTTCTATTGCCCCATGGCAATAGACTCTCTTCTTGACATTTTCTTGTGTATTTAATAACCAGTTGTTACTTAAACAACTTATTAATATAGGACACCTGGCCTTCTTCATCTCCTTATTAATCAAATGATGGACTGGAAGGGAAATAGATGTATCTATCAAATTTTTTCCTAAGCAGAAACAATTAAAATTTTCTGGCTCAGGAACAAAGCAGACTAGTTTACTGTGAATCTTTGGCAGCAATGGTAATTCACTCAAAGTAATGAATAGCACAGCCTGGATTTTGATGCTCTGTCTGAAGAGCTGTTGAGGTTCTTTGGAGGTTAGAACAGGACATGGCCTAAACAATGTGACCATCTCAGAGGTGTAATCAAATTCATTATGCAGCTAGTCTGATGATGGTCTAAAAAAAACCCTTCGTTTGAATAAGCATTTGGAAATGAACTTTAACGATAGTGATGTTTCCTTCACCATTTTTCATAAATAGGAACCTGAAGTCATGTCTCACCATTACTGTAACTCAGGTGTTCTCAGTATTACATTGCCACTTGGACTTGTAGTTCATGCCTGTTTGCATCTGGTTGGATACTCAAATATTTGGGAGCATAGCATAGTTCCTTTTGACTTTCTTTTTATTTTGCTGATGTAGAGAGCTATATAGGGAGCAAGAAAATAGCTTCATTCATATCACCCTACTCAATAAAATGTCATTACTCAAGAGATATCTGTACTTGTTGAACCATTGCCTCAATGGAATTGAAAGGTGATTATGTACTTTCCTGAACTGAGATCTAAACTATTTACACTTCAGATATTGGCCATAGCGGACTGACATTCAGAAGCTATATACTTACTTATGGATCTTGTATTTTTGATTAAGTAATACATACAGATCTTTTAGTTATACTGATCTTTTTTCATAATTGCTTTAATATCACCATGATGCTTGCTGCCCCTGTGTCGAATCTGTATCCAATAGACAGATTTGGAAATAACTGAGGTATTAACAGTGTCATTTTCTTTAGAGCAGAGACAGTGTTCATGCCAAATTTTAATTCTATTTGAGCAAGGAAATGGCAAATGCAGAGACTGCATGGTTCTTGCTGCTCCTTTCTGCCAATAAATCATGTGGAAAACTGAGCAACACTGCTATCTAGATACTACCTGCATTAAAGTAATTCAGTTTGTGAATGTTATTGTCCACCTTTTTAAACAAATAGCATATAAAAGCATAATAGTGAAGACTTTAATTCTCTTTTCTGGTTGCCTTTCTTCAGTTTAATAACACTCTACCAGGAAGAGTACTTTAGCTTGACCTGGATAACATCTATCCCTATGGAACATATGTAACTGCATCCCTTGATAATAAGCAAGCCTGGTAAAAATGAAAAGAGTTCAATGGCCATTAATCTCGGAGGAAGACATATAAGCACCAACCTATGTTTCAATTACATACAGCAATTTACTCAAATGGTATGTTAGCACCGCCCCTGGATTATTTTTTATACTTAATAGATTAGAGATGTTTAAAAAGATAATGGAATTGGGATTATTTAGCTGTCCATAGTTGTGTTGAAAGATGAACTCCTTCAAGGGAAGCATCGATAGTGCCATGGTTTCCCCTGTGTTGTTAATTGTGTCCCTCTGTATCCTGCCCACTTGGATGACAGAACTCATTACTCGTGGAGTAGGGCTGTGACACACCCAAGTTTTAATAGCATCATGGGGAGCGGTGCTGAGAGATTTCAGCTGAATTACACAACAAAGGCTATTTGATTCATCATTCTCAATTTAGGGCTTTCATAGTTGGGTGCCTGTTATAAAAGGAGAAGGAAATTGGAAAGGGTAAGATTGGTTCAAAATGAGTATTGCAGTAGATTAAATTGGGACTTTCTCTGCTTCACTATTCTCAAATGCAGTTTTGAAGCTCTGTGGATAGGTTGGCAGCATTTCTTTCCCTTCTTCCTGAGAACTAGAAAGAAAAATGTTCTTTAAATTGAGTAAGCCTAATTGCCACAAGGCAGAAGAACATGGACCCGGCAGTAATTTTCACTAACTTACCAGTGGTGAGAAGTGCAGTTTGGAGTGAGTTCTGTGTGAAATTGCACAGACAGACTTCATTAGGAGGAAAGTTCCTGCTGGGTAAAACCGCACGTATTCATTCTTTCTCTGACTCATTTTCTTTCTGTTGTTATGAGCATAGTTTTATTTAGCTCCGCAGTTTTGCACACAGAGCTGGGTCGTGTGTGCGTTTACCCCTTACGTAGCTTATCCAGCTTTGACCTTCATTCCCCGTTGTGCCAATAGGTGCGAAGCGGTTTGCGTAAGGGTGAGGACTACACAGTTGAGAAGTAATCATGTATTGAGCCCTTAAGTGTTAGCTCATCAGCCACTCCAGCTCATTTTCTCTCATTTGAGTATTTTGGCCTCTTACCTCACTGGCAAATAGATCAATGGGTGTTTTATCCCATGAATTGAGCAATACACAAACCATAACTGAATCTCTGTTTTTTCCCATCATAATTTTTCCAAGAGAAAACCAGTGTTGTCAGAATAGAAGTATGTCACTGGATGTGTCAATTTTGGCAATGTTTTTGATAGGAATTTATGAAAACATACCATTTAGGCTTCCTGTGCTGATTTTGGCTGGGATATTTTGTTCTGATAATCTTTAATTTCTTGTTTTATTTAGTTTCAGGTTTTAAATGCAATAATTAATATTAGTCATTGCATATTGAATAAGACATGTCATAATTAATTTTGACCTTTAGTATTTTAAACATTCCCTACATGAAACAATATGGAATTTTTAGTCTGTGAAGAACATCCAAATGTTCACTTTGTTACAAAACAGAACAAAAATAAATGTCAAAATATACAGTACTCTGTGGAATGTATGGTTGATTTTCTCAGCAGATGTAATAACAATATTTCAACATGACTTAACTTTGAAAAAACCAAACAGCTTCAGTTTGCCATCAAAGCATTAAAAAAGATCAGGCATAGGTTTTTCTCACTCATATGCAGGCTTTTGGTTTTTTCTGTGATTTAGGATTGTTCAGAGGTGAAAACAAATCTAGACAGGGAACCTAAAATGGTTATAAGTAAACCATTCATAATGAGGAAAATAAGACTTCAGGAATGATTATAAAGTAATATTACTTAATTTTTGATGTAAAAAAATCTGGAGTTTAAACTTGATTATAGGACTGAAGCAGTATGTGCAAAACTGGCAGGCAGCAGTGTATTTAGCCAATCTGGATTTGCAAATTCAAGTCTATGCATACACATTTCAGCTTCTGTGGCCACCATGATAGAAACTTTTTCACAATTACACTGATATTTGGATATTTGTCAACTTAAGTTCTAGTTAAAACATTCTTTGGGTTCTGGAACACACAACAATAACCCTAGAAATGCAGATACTGAATATTTTGAAATATTCTCATTTTTGTAAGTGCAGGAAACCACTGTTACTCTAGGGCATATCAGAAACAAGTCTGGGAAGCTCAGTGAAAGAAGGAGACAGATGGATTGACAGAAGGACTAACATAGTAAAGTTTATTTTCTTTTGGCTGAGTATTTGCTTGGCATCCAATAGAGTGTTTGATTATTATTCCAATGAAACACAGGCTTTTTCTTCTTGAATGTCACTGCAGAATGTCTTGGCCTATTTTAGAAGCTATTTTCTTTGGTATTTGTTTTGCAAATTCTTTTCCATATCTGTGCATATTAATGGTTTTTATATCAGTTTGAATATACATCATTTGGTGTCACAGTGTGAAAATGAGGAGAATTATAAATAAGTTTCTAGGGAGCAGGTAGTGATGCTCATGGTAAATAATGACTAGGATGCCAGTAAATAATGACTGGTGTACGCCAGCTTCCTGAGATAATTTTTCACCCAGGTATGTAACAGGAGCATACAACGCAGAAGAGCAACAACCTGCAGATGCGCTTGCTTATGGCTCCATACAACCATTGCTGTAACACCCTGAGGGGTGAAGGAGGTTTCTCGGTGCATAATTAAGACAATTCAGGCTTATCTCAGCCTAACTGTTGGTGAATCCCTTTAGAGACTTCTTGACTTTATGGTAAAATAAGCTTCTGCTTCAGCAGTGGCTTGAGCAAAGTCCTAGAACGCTGTGTGGAAATTATCCAGGGAGATCATCTAAAGGTGGCCCGTTGTGTTGCTATGAAAAGGTGCAATATCCAGCCTGAGTGGCACCCTTAGTTTGAAAAAATTATTTGCAGTCCCGGAAATCCTTCTGATTTGAGTGGCTAGTGCCTAGAATTCAGTATGGCCCTTACTACCGGTGCTTGAAAAGACAGAGTAAAATACTTTGGCCCTATCATCACAGGGCAAATCCTACGGCAGCATTTGCCAGTTAGTCACATGTACCTTAAGGGTGAATATATCTTAATATAGGAGGTAGGGGGAGAGAAAGATGTGTTTGTGAAGCTGAGTCTAGTGAGGAACACTGGCAGAGAAAAAGCGACATCTATTTCCAACTAGCTGATTTTTCATTTTAATATTTTTTTCCTTTGGTGATATCTGCAAATCCTGGGAGACAGTTCCGAAATGTGCTGTGTTTGGATCCCATTCTACATTTGCCATAGCAGTTTTGATAGCATTTATCTAGATTTAGCATGGAGTAAGCGAAAGCTGTAATAGTTTATTAATCTATTCCCACTTCTTCAACTTGCTTTGCATGTTAGGCTGTTTATAAAATGCTGTATGGTTAGAAAAAAAGATTGGGTTAACAGAATGCTACATTAATTTCTCTCTAACTTCTAGGTCAAATTTGATCAGCTTACAAGTCAAAGAATGCTTTCTGCCATAGCTGTAAACACAGCTGAGATCGAAAGTCAAGCTGTGGGAAGGGAAAAAAGGCTCTAGTCACTTTTCCACATCTTTGCCTCATGCAGTTATATTGTCAGCTAAATTCTTCTTTCAGGCTCTTTATAACTGTTTGTGATACTCAGATGAAAGAGGCAACTTTTTAATTTTAGAAGGCCATGTTGTCTGAGCTGCAGAATAGTATGTGGCTCCTGTCAAATATTGATCATTCTCAAGAAATCACAGCTCTGCAAGTGCTAAGGGAAAAAATGTATTTCTTTAGTGAAGCCCAAAGATATGAATCAAAGATATAGGGGAAACAGATTTATTGTGTAAGGTGTTTTGGTTTTTGTTATGGTCCAGTTTTCTGACAATAATCAAAGCTGTCTGCAATATTGCACAAGATAATATCCCTTATAAAGTCAGTAGAAGGTTGGTCATTTATCATCAGTTTATCAAATTCCTCTCCTCACTGCTGGTGTACACAGTCCTCATATGGACTGGAAAACAACAGAACAGGGAAAAGGTGGTGTTTCATTTCATTGAGAAACTGGTTTCAGATTGGTTATAATAGTCCCAATATTAGGAGAGAGACTTCTATCACTTCTCTGCTTTGAATGTGATAAGATGCACTCACATCTATATCATGATATAGGCTGCATATTGGCCTTCTGTTTTAGAAACCTTGAATATCAATGAGGAATGTAGTTAGTAATTGAGAGATGGAAGGAAATAAGGAAATATTATATAGCTGAAGATTAAGGTAAAAGTTTGTCTGCTTTTGCTTTAGGCTGTGGAGAATTTGTGCACTTAAGTGCATCATGCACATGTGAGCTTTCCTATTTATTATTCCATAATTATGAAATAAATATGGAGAGAAAAGATCCTTCTGTCAAATATTGACTAGGAAAATGGAGTGATACAGTACAGAATCTTTCATAGATCTTCCTTAATTCTGACAATTACAATGTAAATTCTGTGAAGGGATCCATTTTCCTCTTTTTAAAAGTTGGTTGCATTTCACAAGAAGATATGCGATACTAAGACAATATGCTTTTTCCCAAATGTCCCATTGTACTTCTAGCCATTTGCATTTCTGATAGCTTAATGTAGACTATTTGTTTCTGAAATGAATATTTCAGATTACTTTCATTAAAATATTTCAATATAATTATCATTTGGTTTTATCTAATTATATATTCTTTTAGTTGTCCCTTGAAAAAAGCTAGCTCATTATCTCATTGCCATGATGATCCAGCCATAAGCAATTTTTTGGCTTTTTTTTTTAAACCTCTGAATTGGATGCAACAAAACAGCTCTGGAGGGCCCCAGTGTTGGCAAAAGCTGTGGCAGGGTTTATAAAACATCAGGGAACTTATGGACCTGCAGAAGAAATGGAAAGACATTTTTGGCTTCAGCACATCTACATCTTCAGTTCAGGTCTTGGCTTCTTGGAAGGCAGGGAATGCACATGGGAAATGCAGGACCTTTGTTAGCCCTTTTCTATATTCACGTGGACAGAAAGATAGAGAAGCAACATATTTGAATACAAAATAGTAAGAAATGAAAAGGCAGTGCCAGAAGGTGTGAAGTAAACAGCCTTGTTAAATTCTCACCACCTAGCAAATTGAGATCTTGCCTCTCCCTCTTCAGTTTTAAGAAAATTGTGAAGTTGCTTAGAAATTTGACTTTCTTTGACATCAGTGAGAAGCCAGCCTTCAAAATAACCATCTCTGCACTTCTCTTTATTTACTCTTTTGGCAGAATTGCTCCTTAATTAAAAAAGGAAGGTTCATTTCATCCTATGGGCTGCCAATAACATAAGCAGTGAGACAGTCCCCTTTTGTAAGCTTATCCAAAATGAACAAAACACCACATTATTTACAGTCTCGGTTGTTCTAAAGCTGTCACAGCATGAACCGCATCTGAAGGACCTTGTACTGAGTGAAGACCAAGAACAGATCAAAACCCATTTCCTTTAAAAATTAGGCTTTTTTTCAGGCTGAGTGGCAGTGTAGAAATTAGACTTGAGCAGACTTCCTACTGTTCACACTTATGTTCAGTCTGGGAACAGCAGGAACTTTCACCTTCTCTGGCAGTTGGCTGCTGCACAGTTGTATTTAGTCCATGATTTTGTCAGGTTTGCGGGAAATCTGCTTGGATCACGTTCCCTCTTCTTGGTGCAAGGACCTACAGGACCTCTCTTGCTCCTGTTCATTCTTTGTGGTGTCCCGTGCCTCACAGAACTAGTGGTCCTGAAACGATGCTGCGTAAGACCCTGCCCTGACGCCTCTCAGTGCCCCAGAACTTCAGCCAAATCCCTTGGCTTAAATTCTCTGGGTGTCAGTCACCTTGAGGACATCGTGGGAAAAGCAATGCAGTTATCCTTTGGTGTAACAGACCTATATGAAGCCAAGCCAGCACAGCCTCCTTGAAACTACACATTCTCATGCTGTATATTTCTTTTTCTGCTTGTGATCTTTGTGGTAGTCTGAGGGAAAGCAGGCTTTTGAAGACTGTTAGGCTGAGACTTGGGAAAACTGCTTTTCTTCCCACTCTTACATCAATCCCCTCCAGCCAGAGGTGAAACAAAGCTGTTACGACTTCTGCCCTTTGTACAACAGCTTCAGTTCGAAGAAACCACTTGGGTGCGGTACTATCTAAATAACTGTTTCATTATTTATAACATGCAAAGCCTGGTTACATCTACAAACAGCTGCTCTGGCATGTTTCAGAAATGCAGAATTCGGTGAAGGCTGCTAGAGAGCTCATAAATCATTCAAAGGGAGACTACTGAGCTGCTGGTGACTACAAGAGCCTTCCCGATCTGTTTGCCAGCCTCTCCCTCATGTGTGCAGCAGTTTTGTTGCTGGTTTTGCTATTCTATCACTGAATTCTCCCCAAAACTTAAATTTTTATTTCTTCAGTCAGAAGCTCATCTAGGCTATGTTGCAGTGCAAAGCAAAGTTTTATGCTGGAGTTCTTTTAAATGCTCAGAAACGTGGGGGGTTTATGACAATGCTAGTGTAGCTTAACTAAAGCAGAGAAACAGGTTCATAAAGTACTACCATACTAATTACTACTGAAATATTACAGGTAGCATGGTGAACACAAATTTCATGGAATAATTTCACCAGAATTGGTGAGTTACATTGTGTATTGCAAACTTCTGTTACTAGTCTAAATTAATCAAAACCAGAGTATAATTCTCTGATAATATTTTTCTAAAATTGTTTGTAAAGAAATAAATTGTACAGCATGTTCTGAATATTAGAAAGCACTTCCTCACTTGGTCAGAAGCCAGTAATAAAATTACAATAAGCTAATTTTAATTCAAAATGAACTCATTCCTATGCTGGCTGCTGAAAATGCATGAGACGGGCATTATACTGGCAGAAGCAACTTGGATTCTACCTTCTTCTGCTTGTCTGCCCCCAGAAAAAATCCAAACTGAAATATTTCAAAACAAATGGGTTTTAGAGCAAAATTAACGGCTGTTACAGTATTGGCTCATGGTGTTCTCTGGCCTGTTTTCTGAACTACTAATCCATCCAGAGTGCTTTTAAAAAGGTTAATAGGCACAAATGCATGAGTATGATTCCTTATATTGCATACAAAATACAAACAGGTTGTAAGATGCTTGGAAAATAATATTTCTTACCAGAGAGTGGAGGGTTTTCACACTTTCCGGTGCAATAAATCAAGAGGCCACAGAAGAAACAAGTGAAATAATCACTTTGAACAGGTATGGATTTAGCTGTTGTCTGTATTTGATACGTGTCTGAAGCAGCAGGAAGAGGGACATGAACATACTTAAAACCTCTGCATTGAATTCCTCCTCCTAAAATACCATTTTGGATACTGGTAGCTAATACTTTCTAAATTGCTATCTGTCTCTGAACAAGCTCTTGTACCTGTGAACCCAGCACAGTGGGTTACCTGTTTTATAGTTTTTCCCAAAGGACAAACTCTGCCTGGACCCCCCCCAAAAGATCATTTGCTAACCCACTTTCAAGTTTCCCACTTCAAGCTGCCTGATGATGTGCCCATATGTGGGGGTAGAATTGTCTGTGATATCCCCTCTCTTTCCCTGCACAGGTTCCAATCCTGCCAACTACACCAATTTAAAATGTGACGGATGCACTCATAACCAAATCCAACAGATATTAAAACTTGGATTTACTCTTTGGTAAAAAGTTAGTTAGAAGTCTGGTAACATTTTATAAACCACAGGCTTAATGGTGTAAAGATGTGCAGGGAAGGATTTTCTAGTGCAATATTTCTGTGATTGCCTTTCACAATCACACCACCACTATGACCTGGTGTGACAAAATAGTCCATCTGAAATTCATCACTAAATCTGCTGCCATACAAAACCCAGTACCTCTGAATGACAGTACTAAGCAGCTTTGCGGAATGTTGCCCTCAAATGTGAGCTGGCCAAGAAAATAACTGCCTCCCTTACTCAAGAAAACTTAATTTTTTCATGAAAACCACAAAATACCCCCTGCTTTGTCATAAAATTCCCAAGACTGGGGTAAGAAAAAAAAAAATTGTCAGTATTCCTTCTCTGCTCCCATACTCCCAAACTGTTTTGAAGGAATTTTTTCTATCAGTATTTAGTGCTGCAACATTGACTTTAAATGCCTTGTTCTTATAGGATGGATTTTATCTTATTTTTAGGTTCAGAAGTCTTGTGGCAATAAAAAAATGAATATACTAACATATATGGCAACATAGTCTATTAAAATGTTAGCAAGGTTGTACTATATGGGAGAAAAAGTAATGAACTTGTTGAATTGGATTGTAATTACAACCAATAATCAAATAGAAAATACTTTTACTAAGCTAAAACTCTATATCATGTGTCTGCAGATTCCTCTGTTCTTCAGATAGTATTCTCCATTGCCCCCCCCCCCCTTAGTTTCCTTTCCCATTTAATTCTGGATGCTTTTAAATAGATATTAAATAGTTAATTTTTCTAGAGCATTTGAAAATCCAATTCATTATTCCCAAGAGCCTCAGGTTTTTCAAGCTAAAGATGGGATAAACCTGATTATTATTTGCTAAGCCAGTAATTGAAAAACTGATTTTCTGTTAGCAGCCCCAGTTTACTCTGTTCAAGAAGAAGCAAACATTGACCTTTCTACCTGTCACCATGAAGTGAGTCACGGCTGACAAATGTTTGAAGCTGATGTGCACTATTTGCAAGATAAATCAGTATTGCAAATCACCCTGTTTTATTTTTGTCTTAGTGCTTCAGATGGGCCCAGGAAAATGCCTTGGGCTTCTCCTGTCTCATCCAATTACTCACTAGGCCCAGGCACGCTGTCCCAAAATAACTTCCTAGACCATTTCTTGCTCTTGGGGCAAACTGAGATCCCATGGCCATGACCCATGTCTTCTCCCAAGCATGTGGGCTGAAGGCACCAGCCTGGCGCTGGGGACAGCTGCTGAGAGGCAGCAGGAAAGTCCTCCCCAGTTGGTGGTGGGGTGGGCACAGGTCATGTCACTCTTGTCCCTGTAGCTCCACTCCACCTTTCCCGGGTGTTGAAGTGGCGGTGGCTGAGGGAGCTGAAGAATGTCATGGCTGCCTAGGGTTGCCACTGCTGTCGTCTCTCACTGGAGAACGGAGGCCCGTTTTAAGAAGGGACAATCAAAATTGTCTGGCTATTTCTGCCAGAATACAGCTGGGTGAAAATTTGGGCAAAAATAGCATGGAGAGCAATTCACAGTGCCGGCACAGGCCTAGAGCAAGCCGTAACATCCCGAAGACAACGAAGCGGCGCTGTGCTGTAGGTCTAACTGATCCGAGCAGAGCGTCCTGCTCCATTTGCAGTAAGAACCCGGCTCTGAACATGTGAACTTACAAAGCGTGAATGTTTTGGGGAATTTGCTTTCCTTCTCCCTGCTCCCCAAATCCGTGGTGCAAGCGTGACTGGACAATGTGCTGAGGCTTAAAAACTCCTATTCTAGCCAAGGTGAAGAAGGATCCTTTGCTTAATTTCTTCTAATTCAGCTTAATTGCAAAGTATTGGGTATGATATTAAGTTTGGCTTGAAACTGGTGGTATGGTAATGGTTTTAATTTTATCTCTCAGCTTGAAGACTGACTTGTAAACATTAGCTGACAGGCATATCTTTCATCTCACTGACAGTAAACCTATCTGTCAAAAATCCCAATTAATATTCAGAGAAGGAGAAAAGTAATGCAATTCAAATTAGGTTAAATCACTTGAATTAGGATTTGGAAGTTCTCCCTTTGAATATCTTAGATGTTTCTTTAAGGTATTATTTGACAGGTGTTGTGTCCGACTGCAGTGAAATGGTGGCTGTTTGGTCACTGCCTTTGTGCCTCGAGAAAGAAGTGGCCGGTTCGGGTTTTTTGTTTTCAGTGTCCTTGTTCATGCTCCTGTCTTGCCAGTCAACAGCTGTGCCTTAGGCTATGAAACTGCTTGTTTCTTGGTGTATGTCATTCACTACTGTATTCATCATTTGTGCATTTCCCTCAGTGAAAAGAAATATTTTCTTTCCACACATACTATTAGCTGCAGATATTTGAGAGTTTTATTTACATTTTAAAAGATGTGAAGTCAAATACACAGCAGGTCAGCAAGCCCTGTCTAAACCCTTTGAAGAGTGTTCTCAATGTTCACATGCTAGCTGGGCTTCACAAATTAACCTGTACAGCCCCCCAAAGGCACATCTGAATAAACCCGTTACAATATCGTTTGTACATGGAACTTTGACATGCACAACAAACCCAACACATTTTGCCTATACAGATGTATTAAACATATTTGTATTTATTTCTGTTGTCATTTGTATTCATGTCTTTACTTAACAGTTTTGGCAATCAATATTCAGGTCTTAATTTGCCAGTTTTAGAAACCAGTAGGCAAAAATCTTTGTCTTCAGTTCACTTGCCTTTTGAGCCAGGCATTGCTCACATTTATGTAGGAGATACTGCTGAGGAGTTTCGATGACAGGATGAGTCTGACCTGGTACATTTGTAGCTGGAAGTAGCTAGGCTAGAAATGCAGAAAACACCTTGTCCTCCCACTTCTCAGTGCACTGAGAGAAGCACAACTGTCCATGGCTTTTCTCAGCCCTAATTCAAATTTTCTGATAAGTGGTTGCTTGTAATAGTGTATCATACTACAACTATATCTACATCAGTGTCAAATGTGAAAGGCTGTTAAAAAACCCCAGTATTACCCAGCTAATGATATGAGCCATGTGGGATTGAGTAAGAAATGACAAATGGATGCCCTTAAGTTTGGATGTCTGCTATCTGCACAAATGGGGCTTGCTTGAATGAAATCCCTGTAATGAAAGAAAATGAAATGAACTGTTTAGTCTTAAGTGGATTTTCTTGCTATAGGAAAAACTACTGGAATGTTTTCAAATAGTCTAGGAAATAGTATTAAAACTTTTTGCTTGAGAGGTGGAGGTGTTAGGCTTAATTAAAAAAAAATCTTTAACTCTAGTTTCTATAAAATATAGTTATATTCATCCAGATTCTTATATTAATATAGTGTGATAGAGGAGGGCAACATGCAAAGCACCTTTACTTGTTTGACCTGCTTCAAAATTCAGTGAGATCAAAGGAAGACTTCTCTGTGAGGAAGACTTCAGGTGAGGTTAAGCACTTAAAAACAAAGCCAGCCTTTGCGCAAGATTTTAAGTATTTCTAGTAGACATTTCTAGGTAGGAAAGTCAGAAGCTTAGCTTCATCTTTGCTGCTGCAGCCTTTTTTCTCATCGTTTTCTTTTTGGTGATCACCAAAGCTCTGCAACCTGTTACACCCAGGCCAGATTCTGCATCGTATCTGCTACTGATAGATGCTAGTGTTTCTAACCCATAGACATGCTGCTGCAAACCCTTGCTGTGCTCTGTTATTGCGACATTCACGTTGGAGTGTGATGTTCTAGCTTCTTTGCTGTTTGTCAGGGATCTAGTTAAGTTGCCTGGTTCTCATTTTGTATTGTATTTTTCTGGGCAAGTTTTCAAGGCTGTAGGTCTCGCACATCTTAATGAGCAATCTATTGCCTTTTTCCTGAGATGAATTTTGCATCGTAACCTGTTAATGCCATCGGACAAGGTACCAGTCAGCTCAGCCTGGAGTTTTTTAGTACGTATCACTGGGACAAGAGACACGCAGTTCTTCCTCCCTGGGACTTTTTATCTTAATGCACCATCAGTCTGAGCATGCGTCCTTTCTAATGCAGAAATGCTACGTAAAAGCCTCTTGCTCTGCAGATTTTTATAGTGATGACTCTGGATCCACTTTTTCTTACCTTCTTATTTGCATTTGATGCTGCAGCCCTGTTTCAGTGCTCTTAAGTGAACAGAAATTTGTTACATAATAATTCTTTATGCAAGTTCAGGAAAATATTATACCTGGCAAAGTAATGACAGAAATAACAAATTGTGCATTGGAACTAAACAAATGTGATGATTTTCTTCATACCTGTGTCTACTGTAGATACAAAATGTGAATTTTTTTTTTTTTTTAAAAAGCAGAGGAATTACAAGCCCATTCTATACCAAGTTTTAAAACTTGTCTGTCAACTGTTGAACAGAAAAACTGGGAACATATAAGGTATTACATAGAGCTTTTCTATGAATTGATCTCTGAAATTGTACATTAATACATAGGTAAGATGAAAGATAAAGCAAAATCATGCTCCATTGAAAGAACTTTAATTTGCATGCAAATTTATTGAAAGATGGATTCAAGAGGGGGAAAAAAGTAGATCTAGGTATGAGACAAAAAGCATTTATATCTGGCATGAGTAATGTATAGTGTCACCTAATGTTAGAGCAGAGAACAGGTGCGCTTCTCTGTAAGGATGAACTGTTTTAATAATAATGATTTCATACAGGTGAAAACAGTAATTGATCTAATTTACATTAGCATGTAAATTATTCATTAGTGAACTGCATAGAGTAAAATTAGACTAGCCAGCAGAAAGACTTACTATTTCTCTGTGTGTATTCCTGCCCTCGGTGTGTGATATTTGTTGTACAGCTGGCAAATTCTTAAATGATGTATAATTTCAGCAAAGAGCATCTACAATACACATGAAAAGAACAATCTAAAATGTCATGATACTTCAGTAGAGACTTTTTTTTTATATTTCACAATTTAAACAGAGATATAGCCAAAGCTCTTTGCTTTTAGTTTTCTTATACTTTATTTTATTTCCTGCTCTTTGCAATTCCTATACAGAAGCTTGAACTTAACCCCTCTCTCATCCTATTACCCCTCATATGCTTTTCACTTATCAAACATTTAATTTTGCTCTTTCCCCAATGGAATGGCAGTGAAACTGGATTCCTATTTAGGTATTAGTCTTTTGCCCTCACAGAAGAAGCAATATTTGCCATACCATTTTTTCTAACTTGTTCTCAGGAGGGGACATTTGTAGGGGCAGACCGGGTACATGTATGAATAACACTCCATTTCTTATATTCATTTATCTATTTTACTAATGATTCGGTTCCATGGGAAGATCCTCCACTCAAATCGGTGAGAACTGAATGTCATTAGCAGCCCTTCGGTGGTAGTTTGCACACATTTGGATCAGCCTTTCTGCTCGCCAGGGAAGGTGTGTGGACTCCAGGGCTGTAGTTGTTCCTTATGATTCTTTGGCAGAGATTTGGGGCAGTGAAAACCAGCAGGATAACTCTTCTGGGTCATAGCTCCTACAGGACGTCATCAGAAGAGAGATTTTTTTAAAAAATGATGTTTTCTCCAGGGACCTTCATACTGCATCCAACCTGCTGACATGTTAGAAAATAAACAGTAACACAGTGCTTTTCCACTGAGCTTTTCTTCAGAGATCTCAAAGGGCCTTGCATAACATTTGCGTGCACTAAAAGCCTGGTGAGATAATTTCATCCGTCACTAAGTACAGCTGACTGAGGAGTAGGCTGCAGCAGCTCTCACAGTGACAAGATTACTGAATGGCTTTGGGAAGAGATTGCAGAAGGCTATCATATCCAGCCAAAATTATAAGGGTACTTACACTGAGTGTAATTACATGTAATAGTTTACCCAGAACACCAAGAGTAGCTACAGATGCCTCCTGAACCCCATCATCGCTACAAGAAGTGACGCTGTGAGGCTGCAGCTGCAGTGGGGTATGTTTCATGGAGGATTAGTCAGTTCAGTGACCAAACAAAAGTTTAACACACTGTCTATAAGGAAAGCCATCAAAACGGGCATCAGAGAGACTAAGTGGGCCTTGTGCACAAGTCTGTGAATGTCAGAAGTGCTCTAAATTAATTGCTTTAAATCTTTATAAATGGGCATTTTTTCCAGAAAAGTTAATGAAATGAAATAGATTTTAGGTGGTGTCTCGTGGGATTCAAGAATGTCAGACTGTACTAATGAGAAAGCATCTTGGTTTACACTTCTGATTTTTACAGAACTGTGTGAGTAAACTTGATCAAGTTTTAACTGGAAAATCCCCCAGGCTAAGCTTTCAGCTTAGGTCAGTCTTAATGTGTCCTGGGAAGGGAATCCATGAGTTAACAGGAAGGATATGTGGGTGTTGCTTTCTAGGTGAACTCTAAAACCAGAGGCAAAAAAATCCAACAAGTAACATTTCAGGGTGTGTGGTGAAACAGAAAAGGGCGACTTGCAGTCAATGCTGAAAATAACCGTCAAATTGAGCACAGTTATTTCAGCTACAGTTATAAATACTAGGATTGAATTTCCTTCCTCTCTATTCCAGAAATGACTTGTAGAGAGCAGAAGTGAACTATTACTATTTTTCTAAATGCTGTTGTGCTGCCTTTCATTGAGGAAATCTTGGAATGAAGAGTGGCTGCGCACACGTTAAGGCCACACACTTCAGTGGGATTTACTGCATATGCAGCATAAAGTACCTGTGAGCAGCCGGCAGCCTGCTTGAGGTTATTGAAGCCTCCCGAATTTCTTTTGGGTAGAAAAAGTTTCTTTACAGAGAAGGAAGATCTAGGGAAACCTCTGTGTCAAACATCTGCAAAGACTTTTTGTCCTTCAGCTCTTTGAGCAAGTTCCCAGCCACCGCTGTCACCCACAATGTCTTCAGAAGTTTGGAGCTGAACTTCTGCTTCAGCGTGCTCTGCCAAGCACCTTTGGTTTTGCTTGCTTACAGTGTCCCTTACCAGGGTTTCATCCACTGAGTTTGATTAATGGTTTGGCTAATAGTATTTTCTGATCAAAACCTTGTCGCTTCTTCTGTGGGTTGCGGGGTGTTCTTTTTGCATTCAGGACAATTTACTACAGGTAGACTGGGCTATGTTTACTCTTAACCTCATCTCCAGTCATTGCAGGCAGCACAGAATGAAGGAAAAATTAAAATATAAAATTATTTCCATGCCATTACTTCTTTGCAAAGTTGTCTGTTGTTTAAATTCAGAAATTGCAGTGAGCCAAATGCTGTTCCTACAATAACTGTTCTGGCCTTGTAAAGCAACAGAGAGCAGAGTTTGATCCACTTTCCCTGTTGTTAATCACCATAATGGTAAACAAAGCCTAATGTTATAAATGCATTAAAAGTAAATGAAAAACAGCATTGCAAAGTAAAGTGGCGAATGGATGCATTTGCTCATTATATACTAAATAACACAAGCAGTTAATGCCTTTGCTGGCTAATTGCTTTGCTTTCTATTTTAGACCAGAAGAAGTCATATTTGAATATAAATTGAGTTGCCATGTTTATCATGTACCATTTTTTATGACTAATTAACTTTCTTTTGCATTTAAACCGCTAAAGCCAATTGAACTTCAGACTCACAAGCACCATTCTTTCCATTTGGGAACATATTTAAAATTCCAGCAAGGGATCGCAGACAATCTGAAATTCATTATTGGCTGTTACACCAATACTTCAGATCACTAGAATAACAAAGTGGTACTGCAAAGATTATTTGTTGTGCAATCACTTTCAGAGCTCTTTGTTATTTGCAGAGCATCCTAATGAAATATGGGCATGTTTACGAAAGATTGTTCATAAGAGATATTTAAAGCATTCTAGTTAAATCTTTCCATTTGGTACATTAATTGCTCCTTTACAATAACAGTGGGGTTTGTAAAAGAATAATTTTGTTACTGAAGATTCATTTTCATATTGGAAGGATTTCCCCCACCCCCGCTAAATATCCACGAAGGTAAGTTGAATTACTGCAGATGGTTTAGCCTGGGGGAAAGTATGTATTTTTAAAAAATTGTAATTGCAAAACACATTTCCATGACAGAGAGCTCTTGCACTGTTCATCTCTTGAACATACTTTCTTATTTAATATTTTGATAACGATCTTTTGCAGCTATAAATGCATAACGTTGAAAATCCTTTCGAATACGGCAATAGCAAACGCTCTCTCTCACACGTGAAGCCTGAGTTTTGTCACCAGTGAGTTTTATTAACTGGATGGAGAGCTTTTGCACAAGGAGCACCTCGCTCCCCAGCAGCAGTGGGGTTTGGGGAGAGGCAGAGTCGTCCGGGGGGCAGCAGTGGGTCTGGCCCAGGTTCCTTTCATTCTCGAGCAAATCAGCCTCTGTTCCCAGTGACTATCTGATAAATAATAAGGAAAGCTAAGGTGCCTTGCCTGTGCTGTGCGTTTGTGCTTATTTGAAACCCAGAATATAGGCCAGTGTAGCGTATTCTGAATTGGCCTGCCAATTTTATTTTTTCTGTCTCTCTTCAGGAAATGGGGGACATGGGGGGGAAAAGCAAACTCCTTTTGTTCTGTCTAGTTCAGTGCTAGCTAAATTCCAAGATAATTCGTGCCAGATATTTCCAGAGAATCTGGATCCTTACGCAGGCCTCGCCAACCTGTCTTGGTGTGCAGATGTTACGGTGACTGCATGCCAACTTACTGAAATGTTTTATGTCTCGGGCTGGGTTACTAAGACAACAGCTCTGCTCGATTCTTTAAAGCAAATTCATTATTTGAATGAACATAACAAGTCCTTCTGCCACTCCTTGCATTTCTCCAGTCATTTTTAGCTCTCACATTGCCTCAGGGTAGTTGCAGGGTGCTGACTTGTTAATTATACAGTCTCTCTATTCTCTGAAACTTGTAAGAATATGATGGCAGATGCTGCTGTACTAGTTCTCCTTTAGAAGTGGTATAGGATGCTGGTGTAGGACAACTGCATGATGATCGTCTTTGGCCCAAAAGGCAAGTGCTAGGTTTCTGGTACATATTCATGTACATATTAATCAAAAGAATGTAGCAGCATGTTGTGGTTTCAAACCATTGCGATTCAATTCACTCTAGCACGCCAATCCTTGTAACGTGCACTGGACTGAGAATCAAACAGTGGGATGAGAAGAAATAGGTTTGGCTTGAGAAGAATTTCTTTAGATATCTTAAAAAAAAAAATATATTAATGTTCCTTAAGTAATCTAGGAATGTAGATCAGATGCAGCATTACAGAAATTGGGCATTATTAAAATGTCAGCTGTCTGTGCGATGCATCAGAGGTGTGGCATGGATAGACTTAAAATTAGTACTTCCAATATTTTTAAGTCTGAGCAGTGAAATAATTTTGTTGTCTTTATTTCTTAATTTGAGTCACTTTTGAAAAAAAATGCTGAATATTAACTTCCTAGAGATTTGACTATTGCTAGAAATTTTGCATTGAGGGTGCTGCAGTCTAATGAAGATGGTTGGCGGTAGAAAACCTGAAGACAGGGAGAGAGGTTAGATGAAGAAAACATCCTAATCACATAAATCATTACTCCAGAGCAAAATGTAATGAGCATTTTTTAAAACACGAGCTGTCTGTACTGTGACATCCATTTAACATCGCACCATCATGCCACACCAATAATTTGTTAACTTTAATGAAATTCTCCTCCTCCTTCACGTCACCCGCGCTTTTGATTAGTCTGAAGGTATCACAACAATACTCAGTATTGATTTCCCTATAAGGACGGCTTCTTGGTCCCCATGGATAAATGTGGGAGCAAGTGACACTTCTGACCGCGTGGATTTCAAATTAATGGGCTACTCTGGTATGACTAAAAGAAATAATAGGTACCTTGTGGTATTAATCATTTTGTGACAGTCTGTCCTAATTGCACCATTTTTAAAACTCTATAGAAATTCAGCTTTCAGGGTTAAATCGTCCTATTGCATATCATCCATCCTCAGTGATGTCCATGTTTTCAGTCCAAAATGTTGAATAAAAATGGTACAGAAGGGCAGATGCTACACTGAGGCATTTTCCAGGTTTCATATCACCTTTGACTTCTGAGCAGACATAAAAAAGCTCCCATACAGAATGTGGTGATAGAAATGTCTTTGCAGTCACAGGTGAAAATCTGCAGCAAATCTGAAGAAACATTTTTTTTTTAATTTTTTTTTTTTTTTTTTAGTAATGGCCTCATTTGAAAGAATGATTGCAAGAGAGGGATCTGAGAGGCCATATTTATCCACTTGATGCATATGTGTGTTTACTTACATTTACATAGGAGAAATAGTCTGACACATTCAGCTTTTACTTCCCCATAGGGGAAATGCAAATAAACATTTAGCTAAATAAATTATGGCCATCTTTGTGATTGCTAACATCTTTTCCTCCTGATCTCTCATTTATAACTCGCCCTTGAATATCAAGGTTGTTGATCACCGGAGTCTTGTTAATTGCCCCATGGGGAACGGGGCTTTTACTGACTTACAGCCTTATCAGCAAGGAGATAAATGAAGCTCTTTGTCTTATTGTTTTCTCTTTTATTCAATGAATTACAGGTTTGATGCGAATTCCATTAAACTCTCAGTGTGTGTTGGATCATTTTCCTATTACAAAGCTGCTCTACTTCTTCCTTCTCCTAGCCGTTAGGAAGAGGTGAGAGCCTCCACCAGCCGGTGTCTGGGCTCGGTGTCATGTTCCTAATGCTCCTTATCCACTAGCCAACACCATTTGCAGAACCGCACTAATGCCAGCATAGTGAAGTCGTACGAAAAAAGCGACTTCATGTTTTGCCTGCATTTCAGTACCTGTAAATTGAAAAAAACCCCAAACGAACCCAAAAGCCCCACAACTCAACCCCCCCCCAGCAATTTACCTACGTGGCAGAGGTATTATGGGGCTTCACATAATGGTGCAAAGGGTATGATAATTACTGTGCAGATATATATGTACACATGTATACAGACATGCATTTCTCAGTACAAATGGTGCTTTTAACTGTCTGGTACTCTTTATCTGGCAATGATTCATGCAAGATGTTTCTTGTAATCAAACATGCTCTGGAGCATAAAATAGGCAAGTCTCCCTCATGAGATATTACCACCGGGACCTCACAGTGTGCCGGAGGAAGGAACTGCACATTCTTTTTCCCCTGTGCAGACTCTGAAGCACCAAGAGGCTTGTTTGCACTGTGGCTTTGTTGTGGCAGATCCCATACGTTGCCTCTCTTTCTGGCTTTTGCTTTCAAATGAGGTGCTGCGCTGCAACCAGAAGAGACTTCCAGACCACAAAAGGGCAACGCTGGTTTTGCTGGAATTTGTACCGTTTTTAATATGGTGAGGTCAGGTCAAAACCCAAGATTCCACAGCTTAATGATAAAACAAGTAATGCTATTAGGGTGACTCTGTTTAAAGGAAAGACAGCGGGCTTTATCTACCAAGAAATAAAGTGGAGCCACAGACAGTTCAGCTCCTGCAAATCCTAGTAAGTTGTCTCTGGAATACTGGAGATGGTGATGGGTCTTCTCACAGCTCTTCCTAACCCCATCCACACTTAGCAGGGGCTGGCAGAATAGCTGTGGGACTGCAAACATGCTGCTACCAGCCTTAACCTCCTGAGCAGCTCAATTATTGCCTACCGGGGCGATAGGGGTTTTCCTGGAAGGAGGGTAAGGAGAATGGTTTGCATCCAAAACCAGCAAGTCCCTCCGCTGGCCGGAGCAGGTGGGGGAAGCCTGGGCAAACACCATGGGGAGAGCAGTGGCGTGTCCCTGTACAGACCCCGCTCCCCAGCACAGACTGGGTGGCAGTGGTGGATGTGGAGTGGAACGCAAAGCTGGGGGAGGGCACTTCTGCTGGCTGCTGCAGGGTGTCGATGGGAAACCGATAAAGCAACGTGTCCTTATGTGGTAGCTGCCGATTTGCTGCTGCCACAGACTGAGTCAGTCCCATTAGTGCACCGCTTCATTAAGTTTTTCTTTTCATTGCTTCATTGGGTTAAGCTTCAGTGAGCATCTGAGAATATTTTTCCATTCAGCAACAGAGAAAGAAGGAGATGTGCAATACGTGATGTTGTTTATGGGTCGTCAATGAAATAGAGATGGGAAAGTTTTTACTTTCACGCAGCAGATTTGGGGGGGGTTCTTCCTGTTTATGATTAAAAGAGCAAACAGCAATTGCTGGCATGACAATGAGAATCATAGGGAATGAATGTAAAGCATAAATATGATTTTTTTTTAATGTTTTGGGTTTTTTTAATTCTGAATTTTACTAAAGGCCATGAGGATTGATCAGATCCATAATGCCAGGGGACATCAAACTGGATAGTTCCATTGAAACCGCAGTGGCTACACCTTCCAAAATAATGCTTTTGTCTAATTAAAAAAAAAAAAAGTAATTTCTGACTGATTCTAAAATTCTTGTCACTGAAAGACTTGGGAGTTGTAAGCAGTAGTGTAATATTTGCTCTTATCTGCCTGTGATATACATTCTCCCTTGCTTTGAGTTAATTTGTCACATATCGAGTAATTACCATTAACCATATGAAATCTCCTCTAAATGAAATGCACTGCTGACATGGTCATTTGCAGTTATTCAGTTTCAATTAAGCAGATCTTTTTAATGAACCTGAAATCCTCTTTTGATCTTATTTGTAGTTTCAGGAGCTGACTTCTAGCTTCATCATACTGGATTTTGGGTTGTAGTTCATTAGTTTTGAGCAACCATTTTGGCCAGATTTCCTTAGAAATATTGCAAAATTCACATAGGTTGATTTAATTTATATTTTTTGTACGTCTTAAATGACATTCTTGAACTATCACTACATTTCCACCCCCCCACTCCCCCTATTTATCAGTAAAAATATTTCCCAACTCAATTCATTCTTTATGCTAAGTTACAAGGAACTATTTAGTTTCCATATGTGCATGCACACACAAGTTATAGTATGACATTCTTGGAAAATGGTTTTGTTGGTCAAAGAGCTTTTTATGTGTAGTGTGGCTGTTCATATGTAGCTATCTTTGGGAAATGAAAGGCAGCAGGTTTTCTTGGCTTTATGGATTTCTGTTATCTGTACGTGAGACTGTTGGCAGAGAAGGGGCTGGGTGTCTGGACCCTGCTAGTCCCAATGAAGGACACATTTCCTTCTTTCTGTCCTGGACCGTATCTTATTTCTGGTCATTGTCCAGTTATTAAGCTTGTTGCATTGATGGTTTGTGCTGGTACCTGGGCTGTGAAGTGAGGCAAGTCTGGGTAGGGGTAACCTCCCAGTGCCGGCGCTCTGGGAGAGGAGCTGGACATTTGACTCACATCAGCCTCAGGAATGGCTCTGTGTGCTCCTGGCTCTTTCCAAGTAGTTTATTTCTGATAAGCTTTCTCTGAGACAAATTATATTTTGTTTAGTATGGGGTTTTGTTTGTTTGGTTTTTTACATAGATGCAGTTTGCATGCAACTGTATGGTTTGTGCTTCCTTAAAGATTGGACTGCATTTTACACTGGCTCAGTTATTAAAGGCTAAAAAAGTGCACACAGAGTTTAGTGCTGTGCCTTTCAATTCTGAAGTACAATTGTTTGTGTTTTGTAACATTTGGGAAATCTTTCACTGGCAGATAAGGTAACATCAAAGTCTTAATAGTTTATTTTACAAGGATATTTTGGAGTCTTTTTAATCTTCTTGCATGATTGCTTATCTTCTCCGCTGGAACTTGTTGAATGAAAGGATAATCTTCCTTTTGGATTAGTTTAGGAATTTTAGACCAAAAGGTCCACAGTGTTTTATATATAAGTGTATTTTATTGTTGCTCATGGTGCTTCTGCTGAAGTTCAATGTTACTAAGTACACACTAGATCAGTTTTTCATTATGCTTAGCTGGTGGCATTAACTGAAAGTCCTTAAAAAGAGTCAGTAAGTGAAAGCAACATAAATATATATAATAAATTTTCTGCCTTTCTTCTAGAAATGAAGGTACAAGCAAAAAATGTCCAGAGATTACAGTGAATCAGTTGCAAAATGTTTCCTAGGATTATTGAGGTTGTCTGGGCTGAGATATCCATTAAGAAATGTGCAGAACTGTGTGAAAACCTAAATCAAAACTCCAGTCATACATATGCTGACTATGGTAACTAAAAGATGGGTCAAACCAAGCTGTTATTCAGGGTCATGTTATTACTCTGAAATCAAAATGCCTAGAAATGTAATTTACAGAATAAAATAAAATTAGTAGTGATATTAAACAAGAGGCTAGGGCTTTAAAAAGCTTCAAATTTTCACACTTGCAATCCAGTCTTGAGAGGTGGCAACAATACCTGAACATATCTAAAATGCATTTACAGATTCCACTAGAGATATATTTTATTCTATCGGTGTCTTCAAGGAACAATGCAGTCAAGTTTCTTAACTTAAGATGGATATGTACAGACAAAAAGCTCATGGGGAAAAGCCACTAAAGAATTCTGTTCAAGAAAATCACCAACTGCTTACACTTTAAAAGCTAGAAATCTCACAATTGGACCTTTAAAAGCAGTAATCGTAGGTATGTGTTTTGCTCATGAAAATAACCAATTGGCAAGCACATTTATAAAGACAATATGTGCAATTAGATTAGCAATTATACATTTTGTTTATTGGCAAACATTCCTTCTCCAGTTTGAAACAAAGAAGAAAATGTCTCGAGTAGCTTTTGGATGACACTAAATATTACACATAAACGCTTTTTAGCAAATCTACCCCAAGCAAGGCTAATAGAAACCACTGATTTTCATAAAAGGAAATAACATTTGGTTAAAGTTTAATGCTAAGGAAATGAACTGTCACAAAGTATAAGGCTTGAAGAGACTGAGAAGGGATGACAGCAACGCCTGTTTCAGACCCAAATGCTGCTAAAATGCCATGGTAACACTCATGCATTATTTATTTCCATGACTAAATATAAGCATTACTTTTGCTATCCTGAACTGAACCACAGCTGGGAATTAGAAGTTTCTTTCAATAAAGCTCATCAGTTTTACCAATCTATCAATCTTACCAGGCAGGCTTTTCAATTAACTGAGTAGTTGTTGGATCCGTTCACACCAGCACAGCTGTGCCCGGCCGTGTGCTGGGGGATACAAACTGCCCCCAGGAGCTCCCACCAGCCCCAAACACATCCACGTGTTACGTGAGATAAATTGCCCGTATTTTCGTCAAGTGACAAATGCACTATTGGCCCTACGTGTAGTTGCAGGACATTCAGAAAAGAGGGAACAAGCTGCCAGAAAAATGTATTTGTTGGTGACACCTATCCAGGTCTAAGGGATTGCTCTACAGGGAAGCTGGCAGAAAATATGCTGGTGGCCAAATGAATTGCCCTGACAGTCTGCATGTCATTATTGGTGCCCCCACCTTCTGTATTAAAATTTTAGATCTTATGTGAACTCCTGCCATAAAAGATTAATTGTGGACAATTACTTGAAATCTTGAGTTTGCAGCATGTGTTGGGATTGGAGACTGTGAGGAAAGCTCCCAAGACAAAGACCGACATGTCCGCTAGTGCAAACTGGCATTGTGCAGCTGAAGGGAATGAAATTCTGCCAGTTTAGATTTACTGAGACTCCAACCAAAAGCTCATAATAAAGTTACAATGAGCAGACACCAGTTTCTCCAGAAAAAACCTCAAAACTAGTGTTATTGATAGAGAGTCAAACAGAGGCCTCAGAATTACTCATCCATCATTCAAGGAATGAGGCCCTGCAACAGCCGTCGCCTGAGCGCATAGCAAACATTATTACATGAGTAAGACCATTTATTTATAACATCACTGTGGAACTGCTTTAAAATAGGTTCACAGTTAAGGCTCTTGATGATTCAGGGCGTAGCATTTTAGTGCTCATGGTCAAAAACTACCAAGAAGAGGTTCACAGGAGAGATGCGAAGCCTTACCCCATCTAACCTGAGTGAAGGCCAGACTCCCCCCCGGGGGGGGCAGGGAAAGGGTGAGGGGAATGCGGCACCTAATTTAAGGACAATTAAGCATCCTGGTCAGACATGTGCTTTCACTGCTGCCAGGAGCCCCAGAGACGTACACATCTCTGGAGCGGGTTTGTTCCTTACCCTGTTGATTGCACCTTATGGCCCTGCCTGAAACCTCCCGACTCCATAAATGGGAAAATTCTGAAAGCTCCTCCTTGCAAAGTACATTGCAAAAGCCTCCTTCAAAATGTAATGAACAGGCTCTCAGAGGAACCTAGCAGAGGTAGGCATCCAAACCCCACTGAAAATTCATTAAGAGTTGGGCTTCCTTAAGCTCTTCTGAAAAGCCCAATGCACACAAGTGATTTCTGAAACATGAAAGCGATGCCCAGAAGTTCTGCAATAGTGCCAAGAGCAGAGTATACTGCCAGTTTTTTCAGTCCCACTTCGAGCTCTGGCAATCAAAAGGGACAGGTAATATTGTTACAGTGAGATTAGTTACAATTTAAAAATTACTTCCCCCTCATTCTTTTGGCCATAGTTTGTTTTGAAAGAGAAGGCTCTTTGAGCATGAGTGTATAAATTCATAAGGACTCACCCTGAATGACCACAATCTGAATTTCAATACTTTAAGACAGATGGCAAGTTTAGTTTATTCGTAAATTGCACATGGAATCCTTCTCTCCAATTTCCTGTTGTTTACTAAAATGTATGGAAAAAAAGATCAACGCAAAGCTGAGTAGATAACTATCAGATTGGCTGGTCATTGGCTGAGGCACAAAGCAGCAGAGAACTGCACCCACCCGAACTACCCATGCTGTATAGCAATCCACATTAGTTAATCTTCCGAAGGAAAAAAATCAATCTAATCTATTTGAAGGAGAATGAATTGTGGTTTGGATTTGTACACGTGTCAAAGAATGATCAAAACTAAAAACCAGTGCCAAGTGCCCAGAGGACATACTCATCTTCAGCTTTCAGATACTTACTTCGGGCACAAACCGGGCTGGATGCAGCCTGGCCTGCCGCTCCTCGCCATCTCGCCACCGAAGGTTTCTGCTGGTAGGTGGGAGCTGGAAGGGCTGTGACACCGCACGTTAGTGTGCTTCAGAGTGGTCTGAGTTGGCTTCAGAAACCCAGGAGAGTCCCATATGTAAAGGTATTGCAAAGTTTTAATACAATGGTGGAAGTTTCAGCAAATGGTTTGTTACGGGTTATAGAGTACACAGGTTGTACAGCGTGTTAGTAATTCCTCAGCACTACTTTTTATAATAACCTATAACCTTTTAGCTTAGTGCTTTTTACCACCCAAATTCACATATTATTAATATTCATTTAACATTTTTAATGTGTCATAAGCTACTTATTGAAAGAATGTTAACACAAAGTGAGATAGATGTGTCTGGCCACAAATAATGACAAAGTTAAATTTGAATTAATCTAACATTTAAATATCAGTAAGGAAACAAAGGCACTGCTGACAAGATTTGTTAACGTTGGGCAGTGCATGTTTCTCAAGTTGTCTTTGTTGGTTTTGTTTATGAATGAGCGCTCTTTGTATATTTATGCTCGTGCTTTTCTCCCACTCTCTGCTCCTGCTAATCAGTGTGTATATCCACCATTTAGGACAACTGATGAGTCCCCAGAGCCAGCTGAGCCTTGGCAAGCAAAGTCACCTGTGTTAATGAATACTCATTTGAAATAATTTACACGAGAGATGCAATTTACAATATTTTCTGTGTAAATTGCATGAAAATCAAGGATAATTGGGTGTTAAGTCATTCTTCTCAGTTCCTCAGGGAAGTAGCTGCATGAGAAAGGTCTGTAAATTCCACCCAATACAGCCAGATGTTGAATTTATGGCAGCTTTGTTAGAAAACTTGTTAAACTTTGGGTAATAGTAAACAAATATTTTTCCTGATACATCCTACAGTCAAAAACCCTGGCTTTTTCTCATTGCTTTTGAGTGACCTGACAAAAAATTGAAATTAACCCTTTGGCAAACTTTTCCCATTTTAGACAATCTATGCCTGTGCTGGAATCTGCTCCTCAAAATATTGAACAGCAGCAATATTTACAGCCCTTGGGAGGTGTAAGCATGTGGAATGAATTCTCATGCTATTTCTGACCAAGACCCTGGGAAATCCGAGAAATCATTTAGCCTTGGAGGATCCTTTCCCATTTGTATATCAGACTTGTTGGTGCAGTTTAGCAAGAGGCTAGGAAGCACTATGGCTGAACTCGGAAAAATCCTCTTAAATCTTTGGTAAGACTTTATCTTCATCATCAGTGCAAATGCAATTAATAAATGGTGTCTCATAAAGAAAGGCTACAAGTGACTCAATTGAAGGTACCTGCAGTTGCTGGGCAGTTAGCAGGAGTTTGCAAAATCTATATTCTACACTGAGCCTTTTGCTACACGATGTTACGAAGTCATGCAAATAGCTCTGATCGCTTCTTGAGCAGAGGGCCTGTCATTTGCATTTTGCCACTCTGAAAGCGTTCATAATATTTTTAGTTCAATACTGAAACACAAATTCCAGATTTGTTTGCGTGCCATAAAAAGAATGACGTGCTGTCCTGGTGTCTGCCTTATTTGAGTTAGTCTTTGTTTTATAGTGGCTGTTTTGAATTGCCACCTTCAAATTTAGCAAAGAACATCTGTAAATTTGGGCTGCATTTTCAAAAAAGTGACGTGCAGGTTTTCACATGTGAACCGAATGTTTCCAACTGCATGTGCAGAAGGGTGATTGATGCAGTCTTTTGTCTCGGCTCTAGTTAAGGAGGGTCAGAAAGTACATCTTTTTAGCTAGCTATCTTTTCTGATACTTTGGTGTGAAGGTACTGTGATTCAGTCATCATTCTTTCCTAGTAATTTGTCTTGCTTCTAAAGGGAAATAGCTCGCTTTAGCCTTTTAGTGCATTACAAAGCACAACTCTTCTTGCACCACCTCCATGCAGAGGGATTGATATGCTGGGAGAATGACATGGAGAACAAAATCCACCCTTCTCACGCCTTCCCTGTTCAATAGCTCCGGGGTGCGGGGCATTGAGAGAGCTTTTCCTGCCTCCAGGTCATGCTGCAACAGGGAATGCTGTTTGCTTTCATATTCATTCATTTTATTCAGGTGCCCAGTTCTGGTAAATGCTCATGCACATTTAACCTTGCAACTGCACAACGGAATGTTAAAATCCAGCCCCCAAATCTACTGATTATATAAGGCAGTACAGAATATCAAGCTCTGCACTGTAAAATGAGACTCTGATATCTTTTCCAAATGCCATCTGCAAATACTATAATTAGAATATATCCTTTTTTTCTAACTCATTTAACAGCAACAAAAAGATCAAAAAACTTTCAGGTGTAAATTTTCAGTAGACATGCAGCAATAAATGTTGAAATATGCACTGAGTCAAAATAAGAATTTGCCTTGTAGACATATTGTTAACACAGACATCAAATTAGCTTGACATTGGCTCAGTAATGAGTATTTAGGGCAAAAAACAGAAAATAAATTTCACTGGAATCGATCAGTATTGGAATCTCTCTCTATATGTATACATTGAAGTCTAATTTAGAAACAACTTCTCAGATTTAAAATTGTGATGTAATGTAAAGAAGCTTCTATATGAATTTTCAGGTGAAACCCTTAACATTTGGGTTTCAACGGAAACTTAGCTGATGCTTTTCTTGCAGCATGATAATAGTAAATTATTTATTTAAATACACTGTAATAGCAACCAGCATCCTGTTAGAGCACTGATAGGCATACTGCAGCCTGGGTGCTAGTAGTAACCCCAAACCCTCTTCCTAAACAACATTACCAGAGACAAGGTTTAGCTTCCTACAGAATGTCCTTCTTAAAAATTTCAGATGCCATTAAATATAGGCCCTGGCTTAAATATTTCCCTGGGTACCATTAATACTTTCCCAGTGAAGTTCCCTTGTGAGCATACAACAGGTAAAACGTCCATTTATGGTATGTTTTCTACATCTTTGTCTGCTAAATCTCACAGCTTGATCTTGGCAATTTGAGTCTTGAGATACCATTTAGCAGGCTTGTCTTCACTGTCTTGGAAAATGCTGCCTTATTCCAGAAGATACTGATTTTACCATCAGTGGTGGTAGGTCCTGTTTGGAAGGATCTCTTGGAGAAATTATTCAATGTGCTGTGGGGTTTAGCTGGGCCAGCCCCAACGACAACCCCATAAGTTGCGCGGTGAAATCCACCTACACGAGCAACGCGGTTAAGTCCAAACGCACAGACAAACGTGAACGAGTCTTTCGTGTACACACGGCGTAATCCGAATTCAGCTGTTGCCGAGGCCTGAGTCTTTGGCTCTGCTGCATTGCCTACTCGTGGCTCGATAAAGACTACAGTCGCATATTTTGGGACCTACTCTGGGATTAATGTTCTTGTGCTGGCTCAGACAGGAAATATCAAACAGGCGGTCAGGGAAATGCAATGGCACAGGCTGTATCACTCCAGCTCTGCCGTGGCCAAAGATCAGAGCGAGCTGCCGGTCCCAGAGCTGCGCTTTGATACGCTGCAGACTCTGATAAATTACCTATAGGAAAAGGGAGGATGGATGGTGACCTTGTGACCCACCACTCAGTCTCGCTTAATCCCTCCAGCCGTGTTCTGCAGATGCAGGAAGGTCCCTTGCTGTATGTCTTCAGGAGAGTGAGGATGAAAAAGTTGCTTAAATGCTTGTAACTGTCACAGAAACACAAAGCAAGCAAAATGAATGTTGGGTTTTTCAATAGCTAATGTTACCCTGGATTCACTTTGCTTGCAGATTCAGTCAGCATATATTTATTTCTATCTTAACATTCACTGTGTTGACAGTAATTTTGTTAGGGACAAAATATTACAATCAGAACCAGAGTTTCCAGTAAAGGGATGCATTTTATTTGCTGCTTCCCCCACCCTCCGCTATCTTCTCTGCCTCTCACCACCTTGGTCTGCATGAAGCAAAATTATTTGAATGAATCGTGCAGAGGCAAGGTAATTTCAGTGCCTAATACTGCAATATTACTGTGCAAAATGACATGTTAGTCTGGTTAATAGATTATTTATTTTCATTAAATATTGATTATCAGTGGCTTATGCTGGCAGGCACTTCCCTGTTTACTGTGCAAGTGGCTATATGCCTACATTCTGTTATGGTAGGGTTTTTTTTAAGTTAACTGTTCAGTCTCATGAATTTTCATGTTTTGGCACTGACTGACATCTGCATAGTAATTCTGCCAATAAGTTATGTGTGCATTTCACTAATGCAATTTTATACCTAATGTATTAAAAAATCCCTGGAGCGAATGAGGATGTTTTAACCAAGGGTCCTGCCCTCATTCACCAGGTAAGCTACTCCAAAAGGCTAGCCCAAATTTTATGAAGGTTTCCTAAATTCTGTGATGCAACACATTACTCCTCTGCCTGAAGCCTGGCGGTGCTGGCCATTGCTCAGGCAGCCTTACTGGTGTATTAGAAACAAAGACGCAGAGGAAGATCTAACAGCAGAGAAAAGTATCTGAGAAATCTTAATTTCTGCAGAATTCATTCACTCAAAATCAATTAGCACAATGATATGTAAATGGTGAAGGAAGAGAATTTCTGAGCAGTTTTGTACTATGGATCCAGCGTATGGTGTTACATTAGTGCCAGCAGTAGAACAAGCCACCATTATAAGGCAAAACTAATCAAATCTCTGCATTGCGAAAGAAGTAAATTCAGAATAAACTTCTTTTTTTCTTTTTCCAAAATTAAATATGGTTGACCTAATGATCCAAGGCAGCGCTACAAGTTTGGCTTTGCAAAAGGGAGAATAAGGGATTTCAAGGTTTGCAGTAGCATAGGAAAAGCCCCTGCTTTTTTTTAAAGAATGGCACTCTTAGTTTTGCTCATTATCTCTTGCATTTCCTTGTAGCTAGTCCTAATTCAGAATTTCCATTGCAAAATCAGAATGAAATGTCAAAAATTTATCCCACACCAAACCAAAATTAGTCTAAGGAATGCCAAAAAGCTTTTCTTGGAGATACTGTGTTTGAAATACTGTATTCCAGTAACCTCAAAGTACTTGATAAGGTCAGAACACTTCATTGTGACGTTATCATTTCTAAACTACTCTGAAAAATCAAAACAATAGTGGAAAAATGTTGGCATCTTGACCTTACGGAGACAAAATGTTATGGGAGCTTTTCATAAAAAAATATTGATGCATGTTATACATTTCCAGAAAATCATTTCAGGGTGATCAAATGAGAAACTTTTTTGTCAGGAAATGCTTGACTAGTACCAGCTCCATCTGTTCAAGGAAATGACTTCCACAGAAAATATTGCTTCCTTAAAATGGCCTCCGCAGTTTTCTTGTTCTTTAACTTAGTAAGTCTCAGAGATGTTTGTCAAATTTCGCCTGTAGACTGTGATGAAATAGTATCATGGACACAGAGGATGACATGCTGCAAATATAATAAGGTGAATGTAACTTCTTTTTAAAATGTCAGTATGGCATTTTGAAAAAACCCGATACCTTCATTTTCAGTTAAAATGTGTAAAAGTGATATCTGTTTCCAGAGCCCTAAAAGCAAACGAGCTCATTGTAGGGCAATACAATGATAGTTATTATGAGATTAGAATATAACAATAATCCACTTAAATTATTAACAGCAGGCTAGTACTTCAAAGTGACCCTTGACTCTTATCTTCATAAGAAATAATAGCAATAACATTGTCATTAAAGGGAAAAGAATTTGAATTTCAATGAAAGCTTATTGAAAAGGTTTTATACAGTTTTGAATATAGATAAACATGTGCAGCATTTCCTTATAGGGAGCGCAAATGGTCAATGGACCCCTAGGGAAATGAAAGAAGGACTCCTGTCAAAACAAAGAGAGCACACATTTGCATCGGTATTGAAAACCTGGTAAACAAGTTTTTTCTAGTGATAGTATTGGGTTGAAAACCTGAACAATGAGATTTTCTGGCACATTCTTGGAACAGATTGCACACATGGGAATTAAAATGTATTTTCTCTTTGAACCATAGCATGTGTAAGGGATTTATGTTGTTCAAAGTAAAAACCTAAGTGGATGCTAATATCCTAATTCATCAAAGAATAAGTACAGGCTTAAATCCACCTTTACTTAGCAAAGCTCTTAGGAATGTGTTTACCTGCAAGAATATGCTGGTGGCTAATGAAATCAGCAGTATGTGTTTACAGGTACTGCAAGGGATTAGAAGAAACGTCTAAACTTGTTGAAAAGACATCTCAAGTGGCTCTGTAATTTGTTTCCTGCTACAAACGTCTTTGAAACCAAAATAAGCGCGCTCTGTTTTTTTCTGGGTTTAGAATATACTTGATGCTTCCAGCATTAGTATTTCTACGGTGCTTGAGATTGTGAAATATGTTTCTGTGCTGAATGCACACTTCTATACAAGATGAAGCAGGCTGGTTGTCTTAACTTTTCTAGCTTTCGGCCAGCAATGAAATCTAACGAATGGTGCTATGGAACTGGTATTAACAGTGTTCTTGGGACTGTACAATATAATTAACAAAAATACATTACTTGGCAACTTTGCAGCGAGGAGCCTATGCTTTGTAATATGCAATTTCTCTGTTGACTTAGGGTCATATTATCCTAGCAGACGGACTTATCTCAGAATGTTCTTCTCATTTCTGGCATATTTTGGTGCATGGGTGTGGAAGGTTTTGTTGTTTCTAGCTGAAGCTGTTCTATTTTATGCATTCTGTAAAATAGCTCAGTGAAAAGGAGAGGGAAATGTAAAATAATAAAGTAGACTCAGAGGCAAGGACTGCAGACTTGTCTTCTTCATCCTAAGTGAATTAGCCTTTTAGCTAGAGAGTCTAACACTCTATCTCTGTAATCCACTCCATCAATTAATATTTCGCAAAGCCTTGCAAAGCATAATCACCTCTTCAAGCAAGAACCTAGAGCACCATGCTGTTACCACAGCAGAGCAACCCCCTTCGTTGCTGGCTGCTCCTAAAATGAAGGAGCTACATATTTAAACCAGAAAGGGGCTGGTTTCATCACAGGTGAGGTTTGTAGTCATTGAACGACTAAATAAAAATGGGCATCACTTCCACGTCGCCCTGCGCTCGGCATGGCTGCGAGGTCCTCTCTCTTTTATGCCCCTTGGCGATTCTCTGCTCTGCCTCCCTCCTTGCTACCCCGTTTGTAATTTCCATGGCCTGATAATTCTCAAAGTCATCTATCTGGCTGACCTCCTCAGACTGCCTATATTTGTAATGCTATTAAAAGATGTTATGAAGAGATGAACAGTCCCTCTTTCCAGGACATAGTATTTACAGCGTACCACTAACAGGTAACCCATGTGGAGCCAGCGGGGTCACTGGAGCCCCTCTCTCCCTGGCGTACTTGGCAATATTTGCACGTTCTTGGACAAGTCGAACTCGGGGGACGCGGAAGGCAAGCCCGGGCCCCAGCGCCAGGCAAAGCCTTTCCTCACTGCGCCCGCGCATCGCCTAGAAAACGCAGCGTATGCTCCCGTGACATTTCCACGACACGAAACGCGCCGCAGGACGACGGCTCAGGTTACCCGCTCTCTGGAAGGAGGTTCTGGAGCTGCGCCACTTGGCAGCCTCGCAGGCATCTGAGAGTCTTTCTGGGAACCCCCACTTTCCTGGGGAAAACCCAGGGGTCTGAGCCACGCTGCCTCAGCACGGACAGGGGCAGAGCTGATTATTATTCCCGGCTGACCCACCTGCAGCCGGAGGAAACTACAGTTGGGCCGGCAGAAAACCTTTCCACAGCCCTTAGGCCAACTCCCGAAAAACCCCGTGGTGGCGGCCACCGCGGGGGGGCGGGGGACGACGCCACCCCACAACCCTCAGCGTCTTGCTCCTCCAAACCCAGTTTTGGGGAGCGAGGACCGGCAGCCCTCCGCCGGGGCTGCGGGGGGGTGGG
>JAVJGG010000009.1:25247387-25314544 GCA_035590195.1 Aviceda cuculoides
GGCCCGGGGGGCGGGGGGGGGGGGGCGGGCGCTGGGGGGGGGGGGGGGGGCGGGGGGGGGGGGGGGCGGGGGGGGGGGGGGGGGGGGGGGACTGTGGGCAGGGGTGAGGGCTGGGAGCGGGCTGGAGCTGCTCGAGTCTTGGGGTTCCTGGGAGGGGGCTGCTGCAAATCGGGGCTTTGAGGTCTCGCGTGGGACAGGGGAAGGACTTGTGTCTTTCGGGCTTTTAAGTTCGTTGGGGTTGCACGGAATGACAATTCAAACAGCCCGCTTTAGCTCCTTATGTAATTTTAAACTTATTTTAAGGCTGTTCTTTTACTACCATGGGGTGTTCTTAGATTCGGTTGTAGGTACTAGATAATGCACCAGTGGCAGGTCGGTTCCCAGTTGGCATATGCTCTCTTAAAGCGTGGTTTGCTCCGACAGTACATGGGCTGCTGCTACTTGCTCCTCTGAGCAAGCTGCCAGAGCTGCTCCAGTGATGGGACTGGCGTGCTCCACACCTCCCGTCTCCCTCGGTGAGCCAGCGCGGCTTAAGGGGTCGCAAACTGGAGGGAGGCTTGTGTGTATCAAATGATTTAATTGATATATGTGCCTTTTATGACAGGAAAGGAACTCGTTTCTTGTGTTTAATGAGAACTGATGGGTCGGCTTATGGGGGGTGCACGCGGTCATCTGAAAGCTTTTGCTGGCTCATTACAAATATAGTTTCAGTCTCTTGCAGTATCCATGTTCAATGGCTTCTTGACAGTTTTGGTAATTTGCATCTCCCTGACTTGTTTGGAAGCTGAAAAGCATTTTAAAGTATTCCAGCAGGCTATTTTTCTTGTACCTGGACTTGCAGGCATAGTTCATTCTTTAAGAACCTCATGGTTCGGTGACAGAGGGAGATAACATCATTATGAGAGAACTTGTAGTAAACTTGGCACAATTAGTGTATCATAACTATCCTTTCCTTACTGAAGATATATTAGTATTCAGTTTGCTCCAGCATAAATGAAACGTAAGATTAAACTTTGATACATCTTTCCATACTGTAACAGTGAGACCCAATGGGCATGTGAATAAAGCACATCTAATTCTGAGACAGGTGTAAATTCTGTTAATGCCTGTGTCTTTCCTTTATTAAGGCTTTCCAAAACACTTTGAGGGTGGTGGTGGTGGTGAGGAAACATTAAGTGCCCTCTCAGTAGAAGTGCATTTGACAGCTGAGTGCAAAAACAGAGGGAGAAATGGAGAATGACACCGAGTCCATGGAACAAATATTAAATGTTTTCTTTTAAAAGACAGTTTCTTTATTTGATCTCACTCTTTCTAGTTCCAAAGGTTTGTATCATTATCAACGTCTGGAAAGTGTGAAAGGGGTTGTGGAAAGTGCTTTTGTGAAGAAGTCCAAGCAAAGTCCCAGAGAGTTCCCATGGCCGTAGATTTGTTGAAATGAAGAGCCCCGAGTTTGTTGCCCTAAGCTGCCCTTGGCTCTGGGCGTGCTGTCCCGACAGCTTTCCGGTGCTGCGGAGGACATCAAGGAGGGAAGGTAGTAGCCGCCGTGATCTGGCTGTCACTGCTTTAGATTTGGTGACAGAGGCTGTGCTGTTAGGGAGAGATGACCTCTTCAAATCTTGCTGCTCCATTTGTTTGGAAATAAGTAGTTTCATCAGCAGTAATGCTCCTCTCTCCCTAAAAAGTAGTTTTCAGTTTAGAGTATTGGCCCACTACTTAAGAACAGACAGTTGAAACACGGCTGCAGTTTTCTTCCTGTGACTTGCATTTTCTATAAGCTGCTTAAAAGCCCAGTGCCCTGATTTACAACACCCAAGTAGAAATGGGTAATTGTGATTAACCCGAGTTCTTTAAATGCAGGACAAGCTTGTGTTGCTTGCAGCAGCAGTGCGACTGTCAGCACCCGCTTCTCAGTACGCAGCCCCAGCTAAGACGTCCTTTCTCCTCTGTGTGTTTTCCTCCTTGCTGCAGGTGTGTATGTGGACAGCTGGTACCGAAGCTGGCTGAGCACCTGGGGCTTTAGCAAGAGCTTGAATTTAGTCTTAATCAGTGGCTAATGTGAGCTTGGCTTCTTCAGAGGGGAAGGAACTATGCAAACAGCTTGTTTTCTGGTAGCTATGTTGGGGAGGGCTGTTGGACACCCATGAGCTGGAGGTGGGAAGGGAAGAAAAATACTTTAGACCTTAAAATACTGACTTTCAAAGAACTTTGCCATACTGTGAAAAACGTTATGAAGGACAAGCCTACTCCAGCCCCGTGTAGGACTCCTGTTTAATTGAGAAGGATTCCAATACTTTGTGTGTGGTGAGATGGAAGTGGGAGTTACGAAAATACGTTCCAATATTATGGTGGCACAGCTGTAATCAGTGCATTGTCTTTTCAGACTGAATTCAGCTCCTGGGTTTTTCTCTGTAATGCTATGGTAATTCCATCACCAAGGGAACTAGGAGCAGAGCTTGTATCTACAAATTATCTCAAGAAACGACTTTTCTGCTTTTCTGTATAACTGGGGTGCAGATGCTACATTTGGGAAGAAAGGGGTGCAGAGAAGCAGCTTGCTCAACCCCAAACCTCTTTTAAAAGAAAAATGACAGTTCTGGTAGGCCCTACTTTGTAATTTCAAGATTGAATTTAGGCTAATTAGTTTTGTACCTGGACTGTTATTGCGCACTTTAAATATGCAAATTTAATTTAATATTATTTAATAGAATAGTTTCCATAGCAACATTTGTATCACATGTGTCTTCTGCAGAGCCAAATATATTCAGGAGAAAGTGCACTCTTCCCGATTCTTTCCGTCCTTATAGGGAGAAAAATAATTCCCTCAGCCAATGGTTTCCCTCTGTTATGTCATTAGCAGTGACACAGAGGAGGTTGTGTGCTAGAAAACTGCTGACAGTGTAAAAGCACAACCTTCCAGAGTTCCTTAAAACGAAAAAAAAATCAGCTTTGCTCTGTGAGCAGTGCTTCCATCAGTGACCACTAGTGACCGCTGGACCTGTGGTTTTGGGAGAGAAGGTACTCTGTTGGGCTGAGTGCTTTTGCTTGCAGTCACCTTTCATCTGATTAAGTGCTTTCTTCCTACATATGAAACAGGGGAGTCCTTTTATGGCCTAGGTACCTAAAAAGGCTTTTTTTGTGCTTATGATTTTCAAACAGTGTCTTGTTCTGTGACACAGATGTGACCTTTTGGAGGAGGAATATATCATGGAGATGTTTCCTCTCCTTAATGAAAAGGCTAGTTCTTGTGTTTTCATTTTAAGGATGGGTGGCTGTGCACTGCTTGTGAACATGCTTGAGCTTTCATTTTAGGTTGGGCTGGCCCAGCTGAGTGTTCAAATAAGAATCAAAACAGGAACCAATCTTTGAAATAGAGGGCCTATGTCACACTGGTGAGCCTGAAGAGCTTTAAAAGGAAAGGGGCACTTGACAGTCTTCTTGGAGGTGCAGCCAGCCCACCTCTCCTCGTGGGGTGGGAGCCTCCCACCCCAGGTGTGTTGGTTGCACTCTAACGCTTTTATTGAACTCCCTCTCGTTAAGGCTTAGCTTACCCTTCCTGCATCCACACCCAAACTCAGGTTTGCTGGAAGCCACGTTTCCATTTGAGCAAGGGTTATGGAGCGCAGAAGCAGGTCTAAGGATACCCGCTGCTGCCATCGTCGAGGTGTAGGCAGAAGTAAGTGCTGGGGGCTCGAGGTGAAGGCAGGCGATGTTCCTGAAGCCTGTCGCTCCTCAGGGTACAGGCAGCGGTGTTGGGAGAGCGGATGGCATGGCACCGGGAGGGTGCCGGCTGCCCTCCTGCACGCCAGGTTTTGAAGACGATGCTGTTCCCCTTGGAAGACGCTGCAGAGTTTGCAGGCATCTGGCCTGTCCCTGCCTCTTGATGTATGGGAGACTGCTGGAGCAAGATGCCGTGGGGTTAGCTGTCAGCCCTGGCTTCTGGTATGCCAGTAACACACTTGGGGTGTCTCGTTGCATTAAATGATGAAGTACCGTTAGTGTCAGAGGGAAACAATCTCTTCGATGAAGAGCAACTGCCTTGAGCTGTCTGCAGCTAAAAGCAAAATAGTGCTGATCAAACAGAAGTGCCTCCAAGAACCAGCTGGGGTGTGCTGGTGGTGAGCAGAGATGTCTCTGTTAAGGAGTTGCGCATATCCACAGCTATGCAAAGCCTTGTAGAGTGTGGTTTGGCTCTGCGCAATACTTGAGTGACTGGAAAACATTGGCTTCCAAAAACATTCTCTCTGGCTTGCTTGGAAACTAGGTATCTTCTTCCCAACAGAGGGTTTGGCTATGGAGGCTCACATGTTGCTGCTTTCCAGGAGGCGTAGAATACCTTTCTGAGCATACCTTAAAGTGATACAAATACTCTTTCTCCCAAGCTTTGTCTACTATGAACACATCTGGCTTCTGGGAAAATATTTCCATTGTCTCCCCGTTTCTCAGATAACATCACTTTGAAACTCATTAATGTAACAGGTATATCAAAGTGCGATCTTCATTCTGTTTACTGTGATGCTTGACCTGCTGTGGTACCAGGCGGATCAAAGCTCTGCGTACGCAATGTGAGGACGCTGTGTTACTGAACAATCTTCCAGGAAAAGTCCAACAGTAAGGATGGACAGCATCTTTTAAGTTTTTAAGGCTTAAAAATAGATGTGGAGCCATCTACAGTAGTTTGTGCTCTCATGTGCTCTTCCCTCTTATCACAAACTTCCCAATGCTGAAGCAATCTTTATCTGTCTTGCTAATAAAACTCTTAAAATGTCTTTATTCTGGAAGAGGTCTGATAGAAGAGGTCTATGCCATAATCCAGTATAAATCCAGGTTGAAATAAGGAATGAATTATGGTTAAAAAATTGAATTTATAGTTGTTTGCATACTTACTTCTTTCATTGTAAAGCAAAAAAGTGTAACGGTTGTGATGCTTTCTGCTTCTGCACACTTCTCTAACGTTGAAACTATTCCTGTTCCCTGGCTATTCGCAACATGTTACTTCAGGCTGTCTGTCTCTTAATTTCATGATGAAAATGCAAGAATTGGAGTTGTAAAACAACTTTGGCTCTCACAGATGTAGAAGTAGCCTTCCCAAGCTTAAATGCATGTTTTCACAAAGGATTCAAGAAAACAGTAAAGCTCATCCACAAAAGCAGAATAGGAAATGCTGAAATAATTTGCATATGAAAATTAAGGTGACCTGTATTCTAGAAGAGGGTGAAGATTTTTTCCTTTTTAAAAGGCAGGGTTATTAAAATTGGAAAAGCGTAGGACAGCATATGCTGCTGAATTAATATACATAGATTACTGCTTCTGCATGACAGAAGCACTTAAATAGTCCCAGCAATTTGTTGTTTGTTAGAAAAGCCTTACAAAGTGTTTATCTTTCTAGAACATACACTATTGCTAGCTAGATACACTGGATGTTTACAACCCAGAAAAACAATCTGAACACTAAAAATAATGGGCGGAACTCTCAAAATTGGACATTATTAACAGGCAGCCTGATTTATTGTATTATTGCCATGATTTTATGAAGGCATTTCCTGCATGTGGAGGTCTGGGTGTCTGCTCCACAAGTTTGTATTGCTATCAAATTATTACAGGCTATTACAAACACTCATTTGGGAGGATCCATTGACTTTAATGGAGCTGTGCTAACAGCTAAGTGTCTGTTCCTAAAAATGCAGGTCTCTGCAGAGGCTTCTATGTCTGTTTGTCAGAGAATAAAGCTCACAGAGAGGAAAAGAGGGGTAAAGTGGAGTTTTTTTACCTAGCAATCTGTTTCTTGTACCTCTGTCTGGCAAAGCAAACGCTGCTAACGGATTTTTGCAGAATCGTGTCTCATGAGGTATCTTCCACTTTGCACTTACGAGGCGAGGCACAGAACTGCTCTTGCAGTCGTATCTGTTTAACAACACTTCTAATTAAATCCACACTATGTACAGCCTGCTCTTGGGGTTGTCTGTAACCCCATCTGTTGGAGGCACCTCCTTGTTATGCAAGGAATGATCAGCCTCATCTATCTATTAGAGTGGGTCCTCCATGGAAATTTGGGCAGGATCCAAGAAAAAGGTCTGAGTACCCAACGTGAGGGTTAGTGGGGTTTTAGCAGCTGATGCCCAAAAGTGCAATTCTGATGCCACTTGTGTTTGTCCACGGGGGTTTCCTAAGGACACAGAGATCAGCCGTTGTCCTTCAGGGCTTCAGACATGGCAAGCATGGGGTTGTCCATCTTCAGGCGCGTTCCTGCAGCCCTGTCTGGGGGGTTTCTGTCGTTATCCTCTGACGGGGCCAGATCTTCTGGGAACAAATGTGTAGAACGGTGTTTTAAATTACGGCTTTCACCACCTTTGTTAAAGATGGAGAAACTTATGCCCATATGTCTAGCGACAAGGTTATTCGAACAGCTGAAGATGAACTAAGTTCAGCCCAGACCTCTTCCTTCCAACCATTCTTTAGGCAGGGCACTTTCCTGGCTGTGCTGGGGGCCGTGTGGGTCAGGGGATTCGGCCTTTCCTCCTCGGTGGCCTTGCCCCTCGCTGATGGGGCAGCATAATTTGATTTTTTGCACTTCTCCAGAGCAGCTTGGGCATGATTAAGTGATTTCTCATTACAAGCGTGGCCTTATGCAAGCGCTGAATGTTACTGGAAATGTGGCTGCTAAGCAGGGCCCGACTTTTTGGAGTGGAGGGAAGGAGGAAAAGCAGAAGTTGTACTTCTGAAAGCAGCTGTGTTGATGGCATCGATCTCACTGGTGTAAGGATCACATTAGCATCTGGTGGAAAAAGTTTGTGTGGGTGCCATTGTTCTGAACACTGTTTAACACTGAACTGAACCAACTTAACCAAATTCAGTACAGTCCTGATCGTAGTGAAATTGGGGAAGTAAAAATTAGTAGGTAACAGTAACTGGGTCTCTTCTGAAAGATGCGACTACTGGAACTACAACAGTAGACTTGTACCCTCTTTAGTATTAACCTTGTTGAGGACAGAAACTAGATCTGTGCATGTCAATTTTCTTTGCTTGATGGGTCTGACTAGCCCCAAACCTCTTAATCACGTCAGTGTGAAGCAATGTGGTGTAAGTGGTGTCCTCCAGTGCAGAACTAGGGCTCTCCTGGCCAAGCCCATAGTAGGAATTTGTAATAGTTTAGTCTTCAGTTTGTGACAGAGGGGGGAGCCGACTTCTTCACAACTTTTTAACTAGTTACTTGTTTCTAGGAAATGGTTGCTTAAGTGGAGTAACATGAGCAGTACTCAACTATTTCTGGGTTAATTTAAAAACTCAGTGCAAAAAATCATTCTTGGGTTTCTGGACTGACTGCTTCTTACTTTGATTAGTGCTTTACTGGCAATATTAAATATTCACCTAAAATTAGGAAGATGTTAATTTCTTGTGTATTTGAGTATTGCATGAGAACTTACCTATTGGACAGTGGCCATATGCAAGATTTAAGTGGGAAAATACAACAATTTTGTCCTATAGACTGTTCCTGAAGCTAATGCTTACTGCATACATTTGTTTTAAGACTAGATGGGAAAACTTCTGATTCATGCTTAGAAGTTTGGAAAAACTTTTGTATAAAGTTTTGGATTTGTCAACTTCAGCCTTTTTCTTTTTTTTTTTTTTTAAACTTCAGCAGAAATTTTTGATTGTCAAAAGCTGAAAAGAGAGTAAGCTTTCAGGGTTTTCTGTTCCTGATTTTAATTAAACTGACTTCTGTAGAAACTTCATTGAGAAGGTTGGTGTTGAACATTTAAAATGACATGTACTTTTACAAGTTTTGCATAGCACTGTTTCTGTGAAACCCTGTGGGAGGAGAGGTAAAATGGGGGAGAGACAATCTGCAGGACTAGAACCATATGTTTAAAGAGATTGGTGCTTGAATAAGCGTGCCAGAAAGTTAATACAGGGATTTTAGAGTATGAGCTGTGAAAACTGGAAACAAGAACGATGTAAGGTGGAGGGGGGGCGGGGAGAAGGAAGAGTTGTCTGCCTGTATCTACATTTGAAGCAGCTTTATTAAAAAACCTCTTGTGTTCACCTCTACAGCTCCTTTCAGTCTGGAAGCACTGAGACAGAGAAAAACTGAGCAGATTTCTTATGTACCAACTTCAACCTGCAAGATATTAAGCCCATTAGATATTCATATTTTTAGAAAACTGTTAAATAAGGTGTTGGAACATATTCACAGATATTAAGATTTCTTACTGCTTGGAACGTCCCGGTGGCAGCAGGGATAGGATCCAGGACATTGCTTAGAAAGTTTGAGCTTTTATCCTTGAGCCGATAAGGGAGGAATACCAGTTAATGTCGTTCAAGACCTAATGCAGCTCCATCTGGCTTCTGGCATTGGGTCTATCAGCCCATGAGCAAGTCCCCTTTGGATTTCCTCTGGCACAAAGTTAATGGGATTTAAGTCCAAGTCAGTAGGTATCTTGATGGGGTTACATCTGGAATTGAAGCAAAGATCCTTGAACCAAAGAAGTTGAGTTGGAGAAAAGCGAGCTGTGCTTGTCATTCGGGAGCTGCTCACCCTGTAGAAGAGCACGGTGCTTAGCACTGAATTCAGGATGAGTTAAAAGGAGGTTTTGCAACTCACATGGTAGAATTATATTTTGTTTCTTCTCTTAAGGTATCTCAGTTTTTGCCTTGTGAAAACAGGGTGGAGAAGCAAGGGTCTGATATCTTCCTCATGGCCCCCCACTTTTCATCACACTGCTTTTCCTATCTGAGTTTCATTTTGGGGCAGCATTTGGGTTTGTTTTGGATATCACTCATAGCCCAAGCCATGATTCTAAAATGAGCTGGGAAATCTGGAGGTTTGTGTATCTTAAAAATAGGCAAATCTGATCTTTAGGACTGTGTGCAAAGAAACAAAAGAGAGCCTAATTTGGTTCCAAAAATACCCCACCAAAATCCCCCCAAATAAGCCTAGGAACTGTTGCAGTTTTTCTGCAAGAGGTAGAAGATGGGAGATTATGCAGAACATGATTTGGAGCATGAAATTCCTGTTTTGATGGTGGCCCTTTTTAGGAGCAGGAACAGCTTTTCTTGTGCTTTCCAGCATATGTTTTCTGGTAAATTACCTTCCACGTTCTTTGGAAGATGGGCTTAGTTTGTGAAGCAAAACAATGATATTGCAAATTTGCCTTTTTTCATAAACTGAATTAACTAGTAAACAAGTGGTTCTTGCCCATTTGCTATCTTGTTCTAAAGATGGAGTTTTCATTTTAACAAGTCTAATGCAAACCTGACCAGAACACCCTTTTTCTTCTGCTTTTATCTCACTTTCCTCATCTTCTGTCACTTGTGGGTCCCAGTTCTGCATTTTCAATATTTACTCTTCCTTTGTGAGACAGAGATCTGTATGGTGTCTGGAGGTGACTGCACTAGCTGCTCTGTGCACGAAAGGGTATGCCAAGAATGATTGTAAAGGCAGTGAAAGAAAAAGAAAACCCAATTATAAACAGGTGAAATTTTGTCTTTCATGATTTTGATGCCTTTTCATCATCAATTCGTTACACAGTGTGAAGGTAATTCTCCCGCTGGTGTATACGGGCATTGCCCTGAAGTTGGATCAGTGATAAAATAACATTTTGCAGTGTTTGTGGAAACACTTGAAAGAAAGTAACAGATGTAAGGGCTGCGCCTGAGACTGACATCTTAATCTGATGTTTGTGTAGTTTTAGGTACACCATGGAAGATGATGGACTGTTCCTATTATCTTCTTGTCTGACTTCATCAAGTGCTGTCAGAAATACCAGTGAAAGTTCAAGCTATTGGAATGAATAGTGGGTTTTTTTTCCCCCTTGTTGAAAGTAATGTAACTTGTTTCAATTCAAAATATCAATACGGTAAAATCAGTGATATTTTTCCCCAGTAACGTTAATGTAGGAGATTAAATTGTCCCTTTACTTACAGAGTAATGTTTATCTGGGGAACTATCAATGCCCTGTGGTCGACAAAGGAAAAATTCCTTTTAATGCTCTTACTAATGTCTGTCTCCACACCAGTGAGGATGGATGTTAGCTGATTGTACTGAATTAACTGCATAATACTGAGTGGCGTACTCTTGGCACAGTGCTTATGGTAAAATACAAGTGCCTATTCTCTGTTAAATGAAGTAGTGCAAATTAAGACAGTATTCTGCTAAGATTTCATAGACTTTTTTTATGCAGCAGTCATACTTTCCTGAGGGTGGAGCCTACCTAAATGTGAATGAACTCCTGAACTCTTTCTTTAATTAGTACTACACAGCTGGGACATGAGAAATTAATAGAGGTTGGGTTTGTCCATTTGAACTAATGTGTAGATTAGCCTAAGCAAATGCAAGAGGACTGCGAGAGCCAGTGGAAAGCTAAAGTCTACCAGGGAGATACTGGCTCTGGAATCCGTGTTTTAATCTGTGTTTCCTTAAGTCAGTATTAGTCCATCCCCTCCAACCCAAAACAAAAGAAAAAAACCCCCAAACCAATAAACAAGCAAAACCCTCCCCCCCGCCTCAGTTGCACCTTTACTAGAAAACTGACTGAATTTTGTTTTTGAAATATTGGACAAACTGGTGACCCATTTCACCCGGTCAGTAGCTTTGAAAGTTCTAGCAGAGCAGCAGAGCTCTTAGGTTTTTATACCCAGGACGGAGTCCGTCTGCTGACCACAGGCCCATGGGCTCTCTGCTCTGACTTGGACCCGTTTGTGCCCATGCCTTCAGTAATTCGGGCCACGCTGCAGGTTATCGCTCTGAAGCCGGTGCACCAAAGTGCTTGAAAAGGGAAATGCATTTTGACTGCCGTGGACTTCTCCCTGCAGCAGCTTTGAGCAGAGTATCAGTCCATCTCGCAGTCTGGCCAAGTGACCTCAATTATTTGCTGCAGTCCTGTAAGGCAATGCTGAAGTGCTTGTTTCTATGATTTAATGGGCTGTAATTCTGTCGCTTTTAACAAAGCACTGTATTTTGGTGAAGTCCAGCTTGCAGTGACTCACTTGGTAGCATTATTTGCTCTTTCATGCAAATTCACTCTTATTTTAAAATTGATCCAACATCCAGAAAGGTTGGGGGAATGACCTGTGGCTCACTGCACAGTTTTGATGTCAGAATTGAAAGAAAATATGGAAGGAATAAGGTAAGTTTACCTCATGTTGGGACAGTACGATGGAGTAACCTTGAGACTTACTTGGGGTGTCTGGAGGGTGTATATAGGGATGGGAGGTGATGTATTTGTTGCAGGGAACCTGTGATGCTTTCTGAAGCTTGCAGTTAAATTAATTGGCAAACGGCAAAGAATGACAGCAGGCCAGAAATGGGCAGTTATACCCATCTGTTAGTTATGGGCTTGCAGGGCATTTGTCATCCTTGGCTCTCCAAGCAGCACATAACAAGCATCATTAACTGAATTTAACAGGTGGGCAAGTGGCAACAGGTACAGCGAATTGTTCAAGTCGTACACTGAAGACTGAGAAACTAAAGCTCTTTTCTCATGTCTGGCTTTGGATGCTGGCAGCTTGCTGCTGAAGGACATACTCTACCGCGATAAAGGCTTAATTTGTGTGCACTCTCTGCCTTTTTTATCTCATTATGTGTAGTCTTAAAATCACAAGTCCAGCTCTGAAATACAACTCTTAAAAATGGCTGTATGCTCTCGGGGGCCTCAAACAAAGCCTGTTGCTGGGAGTTTGTGGGCAAGTACAATTCATCTCCAAACATGGAGCAAGTCCCATCTGTGCCTTCCCACAGCTGAGTTCAGGAGAGCATCCCCCTGCCACGGCTTTAGCAGGTGAGCTTGTGTTCTTGTTAGAGCTGTTACCAAGGGTTAGCGCATGGGTGCTCTGCAGCCTCTTTGCATCTGAGGTACTAATTAGTGAGCTCCATGAACTGTTAATGAGCTGTATCTATGCCATTTTCCCCCTATAGCCCATGTAATTAAAGTAACCAAATCAGATACTTAGTGACAAAAAAGAATAATTCCAAATCATAATTCATCGCAGTCATTTTAAGTTACTCAGCAGTTACCTAAGTCTAACACAGTACTAAATTGTGTTAATTCACTGGACCGCACTAATGGCCTGACCCAGCAGGACAGCACATCCAACTGCACTCTGTAGAGCCTGGCCAGCGTGAACTGGCTGCAGAGAGTCAGTTTTTAGTCTGTGTTGAAGCCTTTACTATTTTTTCTTCCTTTACTAGTTAGAGTCCTAGGCTGATTTTCTCCTATCCAGTTTTATGCCTAGAATTAACTGTGCCCATATATAAAGCTTAGCAGATGTTCAAGGAACCAAGTCAGATACTTAGCTCCAGTCTGACTTTTTTTAAACTGTCACTAGTGAGAGAGTGTTTCTGCTGAAAACACTTCTTGGTACTTGGAGGCACTCTCCTCTAATGGCCTAACTCAGCCCCAAATTATAACCTTTTCTGTGTATGATTTTTAAAACACCCAACGAACCAGCAACCCTATACTTTGAAGGCTGTAAGTCCATAAGAAGGGTATTTCAGGTAATGCTCTCTTTCTAATGATACTGCACCCAACTCATCACTTTTGCAGGAAGAGTAGACTGGAAGTTGAAGTCTTGCTTTTAATGTCATTTAGGTCCTGAAATTCTAGACAGTCATTAGAGAAACTAAATAATGGAGTCAAGTTCTATATTGCCCTCCATCACATCAAACAGCATGACTGCTTATCCCTTAAATCTCCTGTGTGGTTTATTATGCAGTGTAATTTGTTTACACATTAGTTCATCAACAAGTAGCCTGTGAGTCACATGGAAGGAGCACCAGGCAATGCAAATTCAAGGCACCATGCACCGAGTAAAGAAGGGAAAGAAATTACTCCTTTGCAGAACATTTATGATACTCATATGTGATAATCAAGTCCTAAATCCCAGCCCTGTCTCCTTAATAGACATTTTGCATTAGCAGCCATCACTGTTCTGTTCCAGGTGCTGACCTCCTGGGTGTCCTATGGGCTTGGAGCCCTTTGCCAGTGCCTTGAGGTCCAGAATGCTGTTTTAGGTGTCCCCAAAAGTCTGGTGGCTTCTCTGCCATGTCTGGACTGAACCCTAATGTCCTTCCAAAGCCCTCAAAAGATTGTATGTCAGAGACATTTCACTGGTAATGTGCTTCATCATCTGGCCAGGATCTGTAATTGATGCCTCTGAACTCTAGATTTCCAACTGCTGAGTGCATCAACAATTCGAAGGGGTACGTTGCTTCTAAACTACTTTATTGACAGTTGCAGTGATTCACTGTAAAGGGCTCTCATAAGCTCCTGACTGTCCCCTTTTTTTTTTTTTTTTAAATAATCTGCCAAGCTGGAATGTATTGGGAAATCCCTTCTTGTCTTTGAATGAGCCCATCCCATCTTGAAGTCTGCCAGAGGTGACCTGTGCCGCCAGCAGCAGCATTTTTGTTGAGCATTTTTTCCCCTTTGTCTGAACCAATGACTAATATACAGCAGTTACAAGCAAAACCTGTAAAAAGCTGCTTGTGTTTCCCTGTCAGCATCCATTATCACAGAGCATAGTATAGACATGAAATAAAACAAAGGCTCCATTACTGAATTGTCGGGTAACCTTGGGTGAGCCATTTCACTGTCTGTGCTTAGACTGTGCTCCTCACCACCCTGCCATAGCTCGGGCAGTGTGCCTTAGATCACCGCACGCAGGCTTCCAGTTACTGAGGATGTTTTGGCAGTAAGTAAATCTTGTCTGTGGAATGAATCCCATGTAATTGTGAAGGAAGGAAAAAAAAAAAAAAATATTTAGAACAAAGTTGCCTTCTAACTAGTGTGCCAAGTGGGAATGCATCCGTAGGCTCAAATCCAGCTGTTTGGCCTTTTAAACTAAGGCTGGAGGAACGGCTTTGAGTTCTGAGCCTGAACCATTAACAACAATCCCACTTCTGGTTGATGCAATTCCAGTTGGGAGGGAAGGGGTAAAAAGAGAGTTTTCGAAGAGGAAAGAATGATTAAAATGCCTCATATTTTAGAGCAGTAGGCATCTGTTGTGACTTGCATTAATAAATGTAAGAGTAAAAGAAGGTGTATAGATTCATAAAGATCTGCCAAACATTTTTTTGTGCACTGGTCTTTTAGCAAGTTCTGGCCAGTGCCAAAGCTGGATTTTGTAACTTGATGAAAAAACTTTGCAATACCGAGCAATATTGTGCATTCTGAACAGGCACCGAGACAAGATTACAGCTTCATTCCCTATTAGCAGCAGTGGATGACTTAGTGTAAAATATTGTTTCTGAAGATGTATACTGAATGAGAGGAAGGAGTGAGGTTTATCTCTCCACAAATGTGTTTCTCAGGGGAAGGAGAAATCTAGATTATTTTCTGTAGTACCCCAGAGAAGAAGATAGCTTGATGTAAACCGACTTTGATTTATGTAGTTATTATAACCTGATCACAATGAATAATGCAATATTGCTTACTCATAACACATTCACATTAAATGGGTATTCTGGGAAAATGAAATTGTCTTGTTGCCAAGTGCAGCGATATCTTTACAGACAACATGTGGACAACTTTGCTGCTTATTTTACAAAGCCAGTGAACCAGTTTACACTTCTGTGCACCGTTTAAGTCATGCTAAACACATTTCGGTACAAGTTAGATATGTTTACAGCTATGTGATTCTTTCTAGTAATCCATCTACTTGTAATTGTTTTATATGTACACTGTGTTTTTTCAGAATGAAATAGAGCTGAACACAGCTGCCAATATGGGGATGAAGTGGACAAGGGACAAAGCTGGGCTGGAAAAGTAGAGGCGAGTCACAACCTTATGGAAGAAATACATTCAAATTAAGTGCTTCCATTGTATGAAGTCATGGAAATATTGTGGGGTCTTCACTAGACCCACATAGTCCCATTCGACATGACACATAAGGAAGGCATCATCATACTTGCCAATACCTAGAGCTTTTTACTAGAAAGCAGTCCTCCAGTTTTTCACAAAGAAACAGCTACCTAGTGGAGATCTACTGCTTCAGATATGTGTGTGAAGTGAATATAATTAAATGAATGAGCTGCAGTCTGCCTTTGTTGGCAATATTTCATTTTTCTAGATGCAAAGCAAAATTCTAGATCCAATCTCCTCAGAAATTTCCTTCTGGCTGGGAGTTCTATTTCAGGGTTCTTTTATCACCTTTTGAGTCAGCAGTGACATACATATTAATGGTTTGGGTTGTGTTTTTTTTTTTTAAATACAGGAATTAAGATCGAAACACTTAGCACTAGCTGGCTAATTTCCTGTGTGAACAACACCCTGTTGGAACGGATCTTGTACCTGGAACTCCAGTCCACTGGAGACTCCCTGACAAAGCTCAGCAAAAACACTCAAACAATTTTCTATATGCGCCTGAGGTTCTTCAGTGGGTGAGCTATCTTATCAGTCTTGGATAAATTGGCAGCATTTTTTTTCCTACCAAAAAAAAGTTCAGAACATACTGTAAGAAGTTTCTTGTGCTATTGTGCTGTGCCTTTACTAGATTATCTGTTTCTAGAGGTTATCGGAGTCACAAACGGCAAGTTCCTGGCAATGGCCCAGGCTTTCTGGTAATCATCCCAAGCTGCATGATAGTGCTTTCAGCTACTGCTTTTAAAAAAAGCAAAGTTTGTGTTTATTTGGCAGTGAGTTCAGTGTCCCTGTAAAAGCAGCTCATTGGAATTCTTTGTTTTAGGGCAGAGAGCAGAAAAACACAACATGAGAATAAAATAGAGCAGCTTTCCCTGAAGGCTCACTTTTTGTTTGCAAAGGAGAAATTTGCCAGATGAGACTTTGTGCCACTGTCTCTGACCTCTAAATCCCTCTTAAATAACCAACAAATAAGGGGTGGGATTGTTTGGTCCTGAAGTAAAATAGGCTTGCATTGCCATAGTGTAGCGGAAGCAACGTATCTGAGTTTTAAAAAATAGCCAGTTTGACCCCCTGCCCCAAGATATGAAAAATAGCCTCCCCCCTCCAATTTCTAAATAGTTGGCTATTTCCAGATGCTTTTTTAGATCAGTTGCTGAACAAAAATATTGAGGGGAGAGGTAAACTTGCTTTGGGCTGAAATGCAAATTTTAGTTTCTAAATTCAAATGTCTGTTTCTTGTGTGGAATAGTTCATGCTTCATGTATAAAGAATGGCATTTTAGACACTCAGAAATCTAGCTCTTAGTTATCTTGCTTTTCTGATCCGTTGGGAGGTGCTGAAGACTGACAGGTCTCCCTCCCCGCACCCATTTCCAGGATGGTCCAGGGGTTCGGGCCGTCACGTAGGACATCAAGCCTCTGGTTTCAGTTTCCCTCTCTGCATGAGAGTATTCTCAAACCCCAAATGAACCATGAAACCCAGGAAAGTCAAAAGACATTTTTCCACTTTACTCAGCCAGATGCTGACCAGTTCCAGCTGAGGCTAACAGCTCCTTTTCTTCACAGTGTATTTCCAGTATCAGAAGGAGCATGGGAATGGCTGAGCAATCCTGCCTGGTTTCGAAGGCATAGCACTGGGAGGCAGGAATCCAAATACTCAGATTGCATCATTCCTTTGAAGTCACTCCTTCTTTGACTTCAGTTGTGGTAATGATTTATATCAGCTGGTATTTAGAGCCAAAAATAGAACTGTTTTGATGTGACCTTGGACATGCATATTGGATCACCTATCTGGGTTTCAGATGATCCACTTCATAAACAGTCACATTATTTCCCTCGAGTTTTAAATTGTTACCTGCTCCATGGGCTGTTAGAAGCTGAAATTTTCAGGAGAGACTGTAGGAAGTAGGTGCTAATTTTTGATACTCTAAATTTTGAGTTAGACTTTCTCGGAAGATCTCACAGGGAGAGCTTTGTAAGTTTTAGGTGTTATGCAAATGATGGCTATTACTGTTCTCTCTCAGCACATCAGATCCTGATTTGCTGTTTGGATTATCTAATCACTGTCAGCCCAAGTGTTTGGAGTGGAAGTAATTACAGCAGTGCTTTCAACTAATTCCTATTCATGGAGTAGTAGTGAAAATGTTGATTTGAGGGATAAGTGAGCAAAGTATTCATGATGGAATAGGCACCTAAGAGCGTTTGGGGCTGGTTCTTGTTGCTGCTGTCAGGCAGCTGTAACACTGTAAACAGTTCACATGCCGTCTTCAATTTGAAATACCGACAAGTCTCAGACGGGTACTAGATCATGATGGCGTCAAAGACCTAATTACTTCTTCTGTATTGTAGTTCATAACAGGGTCTGTGATTAGCTCTCTGTCTTGGGCACAACTTCATCTCTTCTGTGCATTGACTGCTTTGAAGGCTTTCAGTGCTCCTGAGCAGGTGCTGCCAAATTGGTTATTCATAGAATCATAGAATGGTTTGGGTTGGAAGGGACCTTTAAAGGTCACATAGTCCAACCCCTTTTTTATTGCTTTATTGCTAGAGGTTTAGGGTAGCACGTAGTTTATCCTCTGTTAAGATGGGGCTGGATGTTCACGTGAGATACGTGTGTCATGGGAGCATAGAAATGGGACTGTGATAGTAGTACCCATACTTGATGCCTCCATTATCTCATTTTTGAAGGTGCTAAGCAGGTTTCAAGTGAAGGGATGTATCTTCTTTTTCAGTTTGTTTATATAAGCTCAGCAGAGAGGAGTTAACTGTCAGATCACTAACATTAATGGGATTCCAAACTCTATATTCAGGCAAAAAATCGTTCATTGTCTTTAATCAAAACAAAATATTTTATTCTGCTTTAAACTACTATTGTGGTAGAATCTCTCTGCCTAGAGATTCCCTAAGAGGAGAGAGCTGACTAACTCATACAGAAGGAGGAGGGAGTTCAGGGGAAGGACCTTCATGACCTGACTTTCCCCTTTTTGCTCAAGTTAGCATCATGACTGCCATTTGTTCTTTATAGGTGTAGTTACTTGGATTGTGATAATGTTGTCCTGAGGAACTGGCATAATGTATTACAACTTGAGGACTCTTTTGGTAGAGAATTGTTGTAATATGGGATCGGAACCAAAGCTCAAAGACCAGTATTTATATCGTAGGCTGATTTGGCTTTTGCATCCTTTGAGGTACTTACATCTAACAGGTTTTTGTTGGTGGTGGTGGTCGTGGTGGGGTTTTTTTTCCCCAGCTGTGCCCTGATTCTGATCTAAATCCAAGAATTAGTCTTGGATTAGTCATTGTTGAACTGCAGTAATAAATTCCAGTAGTACCAACTTATAGCCATCTCCCATGCTTGACTGGAGTTGATTGTTAATAATACTTATGCTCCTAGTGGCGTTTGGAAGGGTGATAACCATACTGGATCTGTGCCCAGCTGGAGGCAGAGCAACACTTTATTTGCTTATTTGTATTAGAATGTTATTCTCCTGTTCCGCCCCTCATTCTGTGTGCTGCTGAGCTCACTGGAGCACAGCTACAGCTTGGAGATGCTTGCTGACCCAGAGAGGTGCTTCTGAGTGCAGATGGTCTGAGTAGGAGAGGATCACATTGTAGTTGTTGTCCTCGTGTGTGTTGTACAATGGCAAACGCATTACGAACGGATTCTGTTCTCTTCTATGGTCTTCTAATTGCTAAAGTTAAAAATACAGGTTTTTGAAAAGCAAAAGGGCTGAATACTGAAAGTTTTGACAATCTCTTTCGGGTGGGGTTTTAGAGAGTTATTCTTTTCAGGTGTGATGAGGTTACGTAGGCCCAGCAAACAAGATTCTCAGAAGGCAAATGTAGAAAGTCTCCTCCAGTAGAAGTGAGTGCCTATCTAAGTTGCTTTTTCGGTGGTAAGCTGTAACGTTGGTCAGTGTCTAGTAATTTTTGAACAATTCAATTCAAACCCTTGCATTAAACAGAACAGGTTGAGTGGCCAATAAGCTGGAAAATTGGAAGAAAATCTTGATAGGTTCAGCTGGTGCCTGGCATCAGAGCAGCCTGTCCATATGCTAAATGCTTCTGCAGCCAAGTGGGCCAGGAGTATGAGTGCCCACATGCGAGGCAGAATAGTAAAGCTGGCGGGGAGTAATGTGGTTCTCTGAACAGCTTTATAGCAACAGCTAAAAGCTGGTGGAAGAAGCACAGCTAGTCAACAGTCATTTCTGGGTACAGAAATAAAGTGATAGCTACTTTTCATGGACATAATTGTTTTGTGCTCAGTACATTGGTTAGAAAGCCAAGGGTTCAAAGGATGGAGTTGCCTTGTCTGCTGGTTACCCGTTGGGTGCTGGCTGAGCTGGAGGCAGCGAGATGTTTTGATGGGTCTCGTCACTGATCACTCCAGTGAATTTGTGCTGCACTGGAGCTCTGCCAGAGCTGTGAACGACTTAGTAATGGCTGATCAGATTTTTTTCTTTGAAGTCACACTAATTTTAGTGGTAGTTTTGCTTTATTTCTAACTTACCAGGTGTTACTTTGAAATTACTGATTAAATGTAGGCTGTGAACAGTTGGCAAAGCTTATAGTTCTTTCCTTCTGTACAGACAGTATGTTATCTAAGCTGAGAGCTATGGTTTTGAATGTAAGAGGAGGGTAGAAAGTGCACCACAGTTAAAGAATAGGTGGGAAGATTGCAAGAAATGGTGGCAGAAGTTTGAGAGATGAAGTTGCTTAATGCTGTAGATGGAAAGGTGCTTCTTCAGTCACTCTGCACAGACAGAGTCTGCTCCAAGAGACTTGAATTTAAATTCAACTGGACCTTGAAAGCAAAATGCCCATTGTCAGAATGGTCCTGGGTTCCACAGTTAAATGATCTGGGGTTTTTGTTACCTAGTAATTCTATTCCTTCTCCCTTATGTATCTTCATTTACCCTTATACATAGAATATACACTTACAGTTTTCTCTCTCATACTTGTGTGACAGAATATCCATTCCTACTTGTCTGGTCAAACTTGCTTCATGTCTCTCTTAAGCATGCAAGACTGGAACAAGTAACAAATCCACATGGAAGTGTGTCACTTTATTTTTAAAAAGCTGTTTCCTAGAAAGCCCTGCATTTGTAAGAGTAATTACAGCTCTTTCTTCCTAGCACCTTTCATGCAAGTATGCACTGGCCTCATAAGAATTTCTGTTTGTATCGTAATTCCAAAGAAATAGGATATAACTATCCATTAGCTTGATTTTATGTTTTTTCTAAGCTACCGAGAGTCGTTAATTATAGCTCCAGAGCAACAGCCGATTTATGAGTTTAACTGCTATGTGAATATTAGTGATATTCAAGTCATTGGAGATGCCAAGTTTACTCTCTTGTGTTTTTAGATTTATCAGAGATGCTGGTTAGTATTCAAAAAAGCTTCAAGCAAAGGACCGAAGAGGCTGGAGAAATTCTCAGATGAACGAGCTGCTTACTTTAGATGCTATCACAAGGTAAGACTTGGTAATGTGGCTGTTTCTCAAACTTTTTTTTTTTTTTAATACAACCAAGAATAAAATCTGAAGGTGACATGTATTAATTAGCCTGAAAATTGGAACTTTTTTTAACTGTCAAGGTCCTAAACCCACTTGTATGTTCCTTCATTCAGTGAAGTAGAGGCAGAGTAAGTGTTCTATTTTCTGCTTTGTAGCAAACATCTTGCCAAGCTAATGGAAAATTACTTTATTTTTAGAGATGTCCTTTCCTCTCCTCACCCCTTTAAAAGCAGATCTGAGATACTTTGCAGTGACTGCTACTCTTCATAATTACAATGACGACCATCAAAAGTGACGTGGATTCAAAAAGCTGGGTACTTAGAGGTTCCCACTTTACTAGGATTTTGGATCTGTGGGAAGACAGTAAACAGCTACAGAAATGAAGGACAACATGCAAATTTTTCTTGCAATGGTGGTGTGAAAACTTGCTAAATTCACTGGTATTAAAAGAATGAAGTTTTTCCCTCTAATCGCTCTGGAGTTATGTGCACATTTCATATTCATCTGAGAATTTACATGTGTAATTCTCCTGGGCATGGAGATGAAAATAAGAAACCCTTTAATTTATAATCATTGTTGGCAAAAGCTTAATATATTAGAAGATTAGGAATTATGTGCATAAATTCCTAGGAATCGGCGAGCACAGCTCAGCTTGAGGCTGATCTGCACTTACTCACTTTGACATACATTTAGGATGAAATCTTGAGGGAATTCTGAATCTGAATTCAGACTTGTCTGTCCACATGCCATGTAATCTGTAATTGATTGGTCATAAAACCTGTGGCTATTTGTAGTAAGTCATGCCCAGAAATAGTTCATTCAAATTTACATTAAGCAACTTTCGAAAGTAATGAGAAGTGCATTTTTTTTTTTTCATTTGATGTGTGTGAGGGTCGCACAGTGTGTATAAGACAATTTCCAGCTTTGTGTGAAACACTGCATTTGTATTAGTATGGCTCTGTCAATTATTGATGCAAATCTGTGTTTCTTCCATTGTATTAATGCAATATATTAGCAGCATACACTGACCTGAAGTTCACGTTAGGTAATGGATATGAAATTCAAGGGGAATCTAAATGAGGCTGGACTTTTTTCTCTTCTTTCAAGAAGTTCTGTAGGTTAGCACTTGTTTGTCACATACATAACCTAACAGCAGGTTCCGACGTCCGGATCTGCAGCCTGAAGCACCATAGAAAGTCTTACTAGCTTGGAGGGATTTTCAGTTTTAAGTCAAGCTTAGTCTATATTTAACAGTTACTTAATTTTAAATTATTGCTGCTTCTATAAATTTAGTTTCTGGATTTCTCTGGTAGCTTATTTGACAGGAATAAACAATGGTCAAACTCCACAGTCAGTCACTGGGAATTGACTGTTTAGTACCTGCCAGGTTCATGCTTTCTGCTTTTGAAAGCTGTAACTGTACATAATCAGATCTGTAATGTTAACAGTTATAGACATTAAAGCAAACCCTAGTCTTGGCTGAAGTTTTGAGAAACATTGTCGTAGCAGTAAGACATCTTACCCACATATTTTCTGTGGTTTTTTATCAGAAACTAGCCAAATCTAGGGGTTATTTCAGGCAGGGTGAAGGCCTATACCCAGATGTTTTGCGGGGAAGTGGGCAGAGAAATTTCTACCTTTTGGAGGAATAAAACAAATTTGAATGCAGTGTGTACTCCTGAAAGCACTGGTTCCAGTGGGAGTGAACTGGTATGTTATTTCCTAAGTCTCCTTTGGGAGGTGGGTGGGGTGTCTTGGGGTTCAAGTCTTAAGCTGAATGTATCTGAGATGACCAGCCTCAGCTTCTATGGATTTTGGTGCCTTGGACCTGCCGAGCTGGACTCCCAGCTCCAATCACTCCGAGCCCTTCCCCTGAACTTCTGCCTGCTTCAGGTCCCAGGTATGTAGACCTAAATGACAAGACACAACGCTGACGTTTCCACCAGAAAGCCTGCAGTCCTCCTGTATGAACCGGGGAGCTCTCTCTTCCCAGCGCCGCGCCAGGCTGGACGCCGTGGATGTGCTTGCTGGGGCGCGGACAGGCCGGACGACCGGGCAGCGATGTCGCTGCCGTTCACGGGAGCTACCCCGGGAAGATTGCCATCAGCCTTTGTTCTCTGCCTTTATCGCTCCTCTTTGCCGCTCTGTAATGAAGTAGCGCTAACGAAGCAGAGCGGCCCGGGACGGGGGGTCGTCACTTACGCAGTGTTGCTGTTTGGCAGTGGGGCTCTGCGGTGTCCCCATTTTTTCACTGTGGTGGTAAATGAGGCTGTCCTCTAGTTGTGGAGTCATTGGCTATTCGAGTTGACAGGTCCTGTTTGTTTTTAATTAACCTTACTGAAAGGAAGCTAATGAATATTAAATAGCATTTTCTGGCTAAAACGTGTTAACTTATAAAGAGCACAGGTAGATAAAAATCAGTTTCTTTTTAAAATAAGCTTTGTAAACGTGTGAAATTCTAAGGTGATGACCGATGCAGCTTCTAACAGTATTAAATACGAGGTGTTGAAAAAGGAGAGCATGTCACTGCTGCTCTATACTGTTCTGTAGTTGAACTGATTCTTATAAAAAGCATAGTTAATTATTGATTAAAAAACCCCCAACAAACTACTTAATGCGGCAGAGTCTTCAACTAACCCTACTTGTCACCTGGTTATGATCTGTAATATTAATGGGACGTTGGTACTCGAGACGTCATCCAGAGGCCTAGGACGGTCATTGCTGTTGTCTTGGTACACATTTGGTCAGCAGGAGCAGCTGTTGTAGTAACAGCTTGATGGTGCATAGAGACTTTTCTGTGACTGTGCTGATTCTGTCACTCCTGGACAGAAGGCGGCTTCTCGCTGTCGCTGAAAATAAAGTCAATCCGACAAACGAGCAGCCCAGCCAGTCCTGTTAACGTGTCAGGCGTCACCGTGTCATAAGCTTGTGCTAATGAATCTAAGGATGAATGCGGTTCGGTCTGAGAGATGATACTGTAAGTGGAAAACCTCACTTACGAATTACCAGTGTTTCAGAAATATGGTCATTAACTTCCTACCTAGGTTCTGAAGTGATTCTCAAATGCTGTTGAAAGCAGCATCACATCTAGAAAATTGGGGAGCCCCCGCTCACCCCATCAATCTCAGGAAAGGTTTAATCTGTCATAAAACTGTAAAGGGTAGAAAAAGAAAAATGGTGAATGGAGCTAATTTTTCAGTAGCACCTGCCTCCTTCACTGAAGTGTTAAATTGTTTCATTTTGTTGCTTTTTTTTTTTGCCTTTTTTTTTCTGTGATGAATTAAAGTGCAAATGTTACTTTGATTTATTAGTGGAAAGAGGCCCTTCAGAGCATTTGTTCCATTGGCACCATGGTGGTACCAGTCACTGGACCTGAATTGCTGTTATATCGGGGGGTCCAGTTTGTTCGCATTTGAATGCATGATGTATGTGTCCTCCACTACAGCCCTGCACCAGGGGCTGAATTTTGACATCCTTGCCACTGGAAGTTTAAAACAACAAAAGAAATAAGTACTTTTTTTTTTTTTTTTTGGTGTAATATTGACCTTTAAGTACTTTCTGATCTTGTTCTATTTTTTAAAAAAGTGGAAAGGTTAAAGTGTCCTAAAGTACAGGTCATCTGAGAACAGTCATCTGTAGCTTATGAAGTGAACTGGAAATTTGCATACACAAAGCAAATTGCTCACTTAATTAATTTGGTCCCACAAGGGAGAGAAAATAATTAGGATCCAGGCTATAAAATCTATGCAGAGAGTTGCCTTTCAGGTAGCTGTCTAGTTTTCACTTGTTAAATGTAAATAATCAACCACAAATTACCATATGCTTTAACAAAATAATATTGGAGGAAGGAAGAAATTCTTATTTCTCCAAGTGACTTTCGACTTTGCAGTGTGCCAGAAGGATCCTTAATATTCCAATACAAAACCAACTAATTGCATACTGCTGACAGGAATATACTGATTCCTTGAGGGGTTTCAAGTTTTAATCCGATTGTATTAATCTTGCCTTGAAACAGCAGAAGTAATTTAAACAGTCTTTCTGTCTAGTTATGGAATAATCCATTTGGAAAATTGAATTGTGTAATTTGTAATTGTTTTCCAGGCTTGCTAATGCAAAACTGTATCGGTAGCAAATTAAATGTCTAAAGTATGACCACTCTGCTAATAACTGGCTGTTAAACATTTATTTTAATGAATACTATCACTTATTATGAATGAAATGTCTAGTTTGAGCCTTTAAAAGAATTAAAGTAACTTGTCAGGATATTTTGGTATCTTCACCATAATGCCATACAGTGAGGCTCATTGCAAGTCTGTGGGGCAGGTACGTGTCCTTCCATGTGGAAGGGCATATCTTGTGCATGGGTCCACTGATCCTGGGAGTGAAGGAGCAGCCTCTGAGAGTGATGGTAAAAACTGAATCTCTAAATCTGGTAGTTGTTCCTGGCTTTAATTTCTTCGAATAAGCCAGTGTTGGACTACAGTGGGGTTATGGCTAGTGTATGCGGTTCTGTATGTGAGCAACTGAAAACTAGCAGCTGATGAGTTTTCCCACTGAAGAAAGGGAGATATAGGCATGGCTGTAGATTTTATTTATTTATTTTAAAATATAAATATATATATATATTTTAAAAACTATATAAAATTTTAATACATTATGTATACTTAGTAGATTAGATATGTACAGGCAAATCTTATCAGCAGGACTTGGCTGGAATTGCAGCAGCAGCAGCATTTTCTGTTACATGTTCTCCTGGGAAGTGTTCTACCTGTATTCATCACGGGGAGAGTTTTCAGGAGGCCAAGACAGAACCATGAAGTCCCTAATTAAGATTAAAACACAGGACACTTGAAAACCATTGAATATGGCAGTTGTGTAGGCAATAAATATACTCCCTTGTGTTGTGTTCTGAAAGGCTACCCATATTTGAGAATTATGTACTAATTCAAACAGTAGTTTGAATGCTAAAGACCATTTTTAGTAAACTGTGTGTTTGGTGTGTTTTCGAAGGGAATGGGAGAGATGGAAGAATTTTTGCCTGAGTGTGTCTGGTCAGGGTGAAGCTCTGTCTGCTTGTACTGTTGGTTGGGAAATGAATGATTAATCCCTGTTCCTGGTTCAGAACTCTCTTACCACACAGCTCTGCAAGTATTTTAGTTTTTAATCTAATGAATTGTATGGGCTGTCATCTTAACGTAAAGGAGGCTTGAAAGTAAAAGGGAGGGGAGAAGTATGCAAAGGGAGGCCTTTAACCCCTAACGGAGTATCCTTATTCTTGTGTTTTCTCTGTTAAAACTGTCTTAGGTCTGATATTTGTGGTTCTACCCACCTTTTTAGAATTCAGTTTATAAATGTACATTACTTATTAATCTCAGATAAATAATACATACATGAATTAAACTAACGATGAAAACACTGTTTTGCAAGAGCCTGGCAGGAGGAGGGTTATGTAAAAAATGCAAAAAAAGACAACTTCAGCCTCAAATATTTGCAGGTGTTTGGTGTCTGCTCCTGACTCCTTTCCAAGAGCAGGGTAGAGGGGATGTTAGCAGCCTGCCACTTCTTCGGCGTGAAGTCGGCGCGTATGTGCCAGACAATTTGAACCATCTGTTGCACAAGGGTGAGCAACAGGAAGGCTATTTAGGCACCTGGGCTAATGATGGCATTTTGAAGCACCTTGCTGGGTGGCACAGCAGGTCAAATATCAAGTGATCTTTAGACAACTTCTCCCCCAGGAGCGCAGGTGCACTGCTGAGCCTTGGCAGCAGGAATAGCTCTGTGGCTAAAGCTGGATTTTGCCAGAAGGGGCTGTTACCATACTGGAGTGCCTCTGGCCCTTTGAAAGGTGAAGGCAACTTCAGCAGTTCAGCCCCAAAAGGGAAGAGAGGGCAGCTGCTTACTGAGTATATTTTTGCCAGACATGAAAATCAGGTGCCACAAGGTTGTGTCCGGGACAGAAGGCACGCGTGAGCTGAAAGCCTGAATTCAAGCGACTCTTCCGCATGCTATCGCTTGTGCCACTGATTTCAGAAAGAGTCCCAGAGTGCCAGATTTTGTCCATCTGTTAATCTCCCTGTGTCTGCTAAGTCTGGTACTGAAGTAAAACTTTTTCTGAAACTGTCTGGGAAGAGGCTAGAGTATGTGCATATTACTGTAGACATTTGGACCTGGGTCAGAGGTCAGAATTGGGGGCTACCCAATGTCTGTCACACTTCAAAGGGAGATGCTTTGGTGTCAGCTTGTGCAGCTCAGCAGAAGCAAATGCCATCAGGAAATCTTCAGATGCATGTGAAGACTTTCAGACCGTGCTCCGTGAAATCCCATTCTACAAGAGCTCTCAAGCAGTCAGTGCAGCACAAAATAACCCAGGAGCAGCCAAACGTAACTAGCATTTCTCCAAATAAAAATACCCCTTTTTTCTCAGTTCAGAGCTAAAAAATGAGTTACAAAGGGTTTGATGATCAGTGTAATTAATGACACAATACTATTGATTTCAGTATTTCTGCAAGGTATCACCCAAGGGGTGAAATCACCTGCAATTTTATTTGACCAGGCTGTAAGCCGGGGCTCTTGGAGTGTGTTTTTTGGTACATGGCTGCTGTGCTTTGCAGTGCAGTCGGTCTGCATTCACACAGGGCGTAAGGTGATTTCTGGAAGCACCTGACTTGCTGCACACTGCTGCAGGGTGTGGACTTACATCGGGTCCCTGTCCTCTCCCTCCTTCCTTCTCCCAGCATATAGTACTCGGAGGTGGGGTGAAGTGATGAGGAAGGCACTTAGGATAGAGCTTTATAAACACTTTTTAAAAAAATCCTCATATAATTAAGTTGTTCATGTTCACCCCATCTCTGTACCCTTTTTAACTTCCTCCCTTCCCTGTACACCCACCCTGCAGACTCAGGGAAAAGCCCATCAGTCTGAGTTGTCCTTGCACTAACACCCAGGTCAGTGGCAGAGTCGTGTGCTCTCTATCTTCATCCTCTGCTCTTATGTTGACTTCAAGAGAGTTTTCACTTAGAAAGATGAATTAACTGCTGGTTAAAGCAGAATAGAAAAAAGCAAAATAGACCACTGTGAATACTGTGAAGGCAATAGATAAGAGATAAATAATGTCTTGGGTAATCTGCATTGTCTTCTTCATAGCACAATATGCTTAGAGGGAGTACAGTAATAAAAAGCAAATGTAGGAGAAGGCATATTCAAATGAAAACAAATTTTTCTGTTCAGAAGGATGAACTTTGGGATTTCAAGCATGAGCTGATTCTTGTAAAATCTGTATTGGAATATATTACTCTGCATTTGAGATTACAAAGAAGTACTTTACAGCGACTAACTGGCTTTTGAGAGGAATTTATGATAAGAAGGAAAAAAATTATTGCTGTTCTCCGCTCCAAAACAATGATGCCATTATATTCATGCTTTTTTCATATTTAGTTGTTTCTAAAGGGGGGTGCAGGCATTGTGCGTTATGCTGTCATGAGGTCAAGTCACCCAGCCACCATACTTCTGGACACCTTGAGTTTTGCGCAACTCCCTAATGGTCCGCTGAAGTGACTGTAGCAAAAGTGGCTGTCCTTGCTCGTGGGGGGAGGAGAAGTGAGATTGCTGTGCTGGACCACAGGATGGAGGAGGAACTGCTGTGTAACTCTTGGTGAAACTTTTCTTGACTGGGAGGCCTAAAGAAAGAAAATTCTTGGTTGCAAGGCATGTCCATGGCTTCTCTCCTACTCTGTGTGCTGGGTAGATCTCGTTGGAATGACCAACTGCTTCTGACGTGAAGCCCTAGACTGGAGGGAGACCGCAGGTATCTGAGATATTGGCAGGAGATAACCCCGTGGCTGGGTTCGGAGATGATGCAGTTCTAGAGCTGCAACATGAATATGACATGTAAGCAGCAGTGTGCAAGGCTGGAAGCCTTTGAGTGGGTAGGAGTGAGCTGGAAATGGGAGTGCGGAGACTGGAAAATACAGGATGTCTCTAGTAGTACTGCAATGAGAGGAAATCGGTGATGGATACTCTGTGTCAGGGAATCAGAGACTGCAGGAGTTTGTGTATGGAGATTGGGCAGCAGTTGCAGCTTGCAGCCCTAATGGGAATAAAACATGACAACCTGGGGGGTAAAGTATGGGCTTAAGGATGCTGGGAGTGGTGAAGGTAAGATGTGCAAGGTTGGAGTCATAGGAAAAGAAACGATGATCAGAAATGTCTCTCCTTTAGCGTAGGCAGACAAAGCAGATGTTTTGATCTTGTCCTTCTCATCTTCCCGACGGTGTTATGAACATCTGCTCCCATCTGGCCTGGGGGTGCATGACTCAGGCCGAAGGCAGGGTCGTTAGTGATACTGTTTGGGTCGGTTGGTGGTTTTTTCTCTCCCAGCCCTGTGCAGTAGCTAGCAGCCTCGCGCATGCTCCAAGGGCCCTTTGCCCCCCTCGCGAGGCCGTAGGTCGTCTCCCTGCCCGGGGCTGGGCCAGCACGTGCTGCGCATCGCCAAGGGCTGACGGGGGGGCATGGGCAGCAGCTCACCAGCTGCTCCTTCTGAGCATCCTAACAGCTGAAAGTGCTTTTGGCTCCTGAGCCAGCGTGGAGAGACAGTTTACTATTCCCTGACTAGTATAAACCTTTCGTGATCTCACTGAGCCCTGTCACAGCATCCTCAGGATTCGTCATGCCTGAGGCAATTACTGGGATATCCGGCAGTAGGAGTGTGACATGCCTGATTTTAAGAAATAAGCTTTCCATTAGGACAAACCCTGGATAGCTAAATGATTCATTACCAAAATGTATGGCTACGTTCTGCTTCTGCTAACTTTTGTGCTCGTAGGTACAAAACTTCATTAGCACGATCACTTGCAGAAAATGTAGATATGCTCAGTATAAATCTCAAGGTAGTTGCTGTCCTGAATGAAAAAGTCTAGCTCTTTTTCTTCCTCTTCCATTTGAATCTTTTCTTGGCATATGAGAAAAATATGAGTTGAACTTGGCAGCTGGCAATTTGTGTGTGACCTGTCATGTGCTGAGCACAGTGGGAATAGGTTATGACAGATTTGTCATATTTAACAATGAGTTTGTCGGTGTCTTGTTAACACTGGGGGGATGTGCTTCCATCACAGGATTTCCTGGAAGAGTAAAAAATGCTCATGCAAAATTAGGCACAATTAGAAAGTCCCAGTTTTGACAGTTCTCAAAATCGAACCTGGAGGCTATAAAAACCTGAGTTTTAAATTTGGCAGCTATGCAGAAGGTTTGTTGTGTTCCCCATGGGATGGTCCTTCCATTATTTCCTTCTGCTGCTGCCCATAGAATGAGTTTCTGGACATTGGATTTATTATTTGTTTTTATTTTGGGGAGACGTTGCCTGCCAACTGCTCTTTGTTCCTTCCATTCACAGTAAGATTACCTTTTCAGGGCTCTTGCTTAAAACTGTGATTTTGGCTGTCTGTTCTCCCCTGCTGGAAGGGAATGGGCAATAAATTGACTCCAAGAAGAAAGTGGCTTAGGATGAAGGGCCAGAGAGATGCTGAGGTGTGCTGGTGAGCCCAAGATGCTCTAGAGGAGCCGTTTCCATTTCTGGACCCTACAACACTGATAACTCTTGAAAAGTCCTGAGTCTTATCTGCAAGTCGATTGCTGCATTTCTTTGTGTAGAGTTGACACAGTTTGATATGAGATTATTCCACAGAACTACTGAGACCAAAGTAGTGAAGTTGTTAGGCTGTACAGTTTTGGGAACATTTCTGTTAAGTTCCCCCTCTTTCTCTCTCTCTTCAACCCCTACCATGTAAAAGAATCGGTGGAATGTTTTCAGATAATGAATATTTAAATATAACTTCCTGATTTAGCGTTTACATTAAAAGGAATTTAAATAATGAAGAATTCCTCCTCAGTCAAATTTAGGAGTGTTACTTAGGGTTGTGAGGGTGAAAAGTGGATGTTAGAAATACGAAGCAACTGTAGTATGTATTTACTAAAGCTGTATACAAGGTAACAGATACATGTTTATTTTTTTGGCATGAAAGCTATTTTTCCAATGAGTTTTTGGCAACCAAGCAACAGAAATCTGTGTTTACAAGTATGTGAATTTTTAAAGCTAAAAGGCTTTCTAATAACTAAAACTGTGATTTTATTTTATTTTTTTTTAAGTGGACCATTCTAACAAATCCTCAACTTCCCATCAAAAAATAATTTAGAGAGCAGCTTTTCACCATTCTTACAGTTTTGTCCTCCATGATGAAAGGTGTACTGGAACTGGACTTGCTTCTCCAAATGGGTGAATCCTTTAGATTTTTATCTTCGCCTCTCTTTGCTTCTGCTACGTCAGGTTGGTCTTTCTTATGTCCTTCATGTAAATATTTCTCAAACTGGAGTGAGCTTTGATTCTACCTGCCTCTTGGCTAAAATCCTGTTCAGATGGTGTTGCACTGAAGCTCACATACAGACAAGAGAGAACTGGAAGACATGGCTGCTTCATCATCCAGGGTCTTCAAGTTGATCGTCTAAGGTGATTCATGTCAAGGCTGCATTTCTCTAAGAGCAATCATAGGCATGTTCATGCTCTCTCTCCTTTTCTCTGTCCTTTGCAACATTATATAGTTCTTTTCTCTCCTTCTCCAGTCAATAATGGATATATATCTTTTCAAGCTCCTAATTAAAACTCCAAATTGTGCTTTTTCAGGTCACAGAACTCAATAATGTGAAGAATATATTACGAATGCCAAAAAGCACAAAGAAGCATGCTGTTGGGATTTATTTTAATGATGATACGTCAAAAACCTTTGCTTGTGAGTCAGGTGGGTAAAATGGCAGCGCACATTAGAAAACGTAAGAGCATTAATTGTGAAATTATAAATGTATTATACCTACACACAGATTTTCTGGGCATTTATACAGAACTTGAGGCAGATGAGTGGTGCAAGGTGCTGCAGATGGAGTGTCTTGGAACACGAATTAATGACATTAGCCTTGGAGAGCCTGACTTGTTGGCATCTGGAGTAGAGAGGGAGCAGAGTGGTAGGTACATAAATGTTGACCTTTTAAATCTTTAACTGTATTGTTTTAAAGTCTTTTGGACTGTGCATATGAATATCAGAAATAAACTGGAGCAAAGTTGTTTTTCCAAGCCCTCCTTCCTGTCTTGTGGGGGTTGCTTTTGTTTGTTTGGGGTTTTTTTTGGCTTTGGGGTTTTTTTTTAATTGCTACCAGAGTTAATAAGGTAACTGGAATTATTTTGGAGTAGCACTTTTCTTTCTCAGACAATTTAGTTGCTCTTGGAGATGAGGACTGTCTTTTGTTGTGTGTTTTCTCATATGATGTCTGTCGAACAGTTGCAGTCTGTGACTGAGGCTCTTTGGCAGCATTGTAAAGCAAATAATAAATAACAGTAATTGCATGCAAAACCTGAGCCCATGGCTACTTCACTTTCCTATGCAAATTAACTAATTACATGCACAAATGCAATTGCAATGTATTTATTCATGCACACAATTTTATTAATTGTTTGCAAATATCAGGATTATGGGGGTGCAGTCCTCTTCAGTGTCTGAATGCACACACAAATGTTTGATGCCCTTTGAGTGCAGCATTCTGACTGCCCCAAACATGGAGTTTATTGAGTTACTGGCAGGAGTTGAGTCTTTGTTTTTTAATTAATTGTTCTAAGTGGAAATAATATCTTGTATTAGAGATGGAAAATAGGAAATTCCTTTAATGATTTGCACATTTAATGGGCAGGGATTTTAGACTAACCTTTTGTTTTTCTCCCAGAGAGATTCAATGTGTATTTGATGCCATCCCCTAATTTAGATGTGCATGGGGAATGTACCTTGCAGATAACATTTGAGAATATCTGTCTTTGGGACATCCAGAATCCCAGAGTAAAACTCATCTCTTGGCCATTAAGTGCCCTCCGACGCTACGGGCGGGACCCATCTTGGTTCACGTTTGAAGCAGGGAGGTAGGTGTGTGGTCATTATATTGCGTTGCTCTCCTCGGTGGTGCTGGGTGGTGCTCTGGACCGTTTCTGAAGGTTGTTGAAGGACATAAGAGCTGTCTTCAGACAGAGGCTAGTCTGTAGCCTCTGCTAAAAAAAATATTAAAAAAAAAATGTTGAAACAAATATAAAACCAAATAAAACCCCTTTTAATCCCAAGTTGCAGCTCGAATGGAAGCAGTTGCCAAATAAAGCCTGAGGATGGGGGTGGGAGAGCCAAGGTATTCCAGGGCATTGCAGGGTGGAGGCTGACAGCATTGTGTATTACTGTATAGGGTTGTTCTTAAATAAAGCTGTATATGAGCCAGAGAATTGGATGGATGGATCTGGGAAGAAGGGGTGAACATCATTCCAGAATTTGTACTGTGTGGGCATTTGGGCACAAAAGTTATGGGTTCTGTACTAGAAGTGGAGCTTGAAGTTGAGAGCAGTGAGTACCAAGTTGTTCCCCAAAAGCAAACTAAAGTAATGGAGAAGACTCCTGTTTTCCATTGATTATATTCCTGTTTTCCATCTATTTGACAAGTGGATTTATAAGAAATTTGAATGCAATTCCTTGTTTTAGAGATGTTGTTCTGTATTGCTTCCTGCAGCTCAGTCTTAATGAGCTAAAGCCTTTGTGTGGCTGAAGTCAGAGCACTTATTTGTTGAACTAAACTATCTAATCCTTTCTAAGGGATGTGGATGCATTATTTTAGATAAGCACATTAAAGAATTACAATAGTAAAAGAGAAACAGATCATACAATTAACTTATCTGGAAAGGGAGGAGGCATTTAAATATCCATCCTCCATATTACTGCAGAATTTAGTCCTCTTGGGGGGCTAAAAGGATACATTTTTTATTTAGCTGATCATGCATTAACCATGACGAGGCAATGCAATGGGGATGCTGAGGAAAGGTATTTATTGTTTCAAGTGGAAGATGAAACTCTGCAAAACTCATTACAGGCAGCGTTAACAGTCTGAAAGGGGAAGACAAATTAATCCTACCCATCACAGTTTCTAGGTAGAGTCTAAATATTAAAAATCTGGGTCTTGTGCATGAACTCTCTAGAGCTTAAGCACTTATGATAGATCAGTGGTACTTAGCTGAGTCCCTGTTTGGTGAGAGCAATACAAATATGGGCTAAAATAGTAAGATTGGACCAGGGCTGGTAAGACCGATACGCGAAGACTTTTAGGTAACTTCGTTCCCTATTTCATCAACCTTTGTTTTCTTACTGCTTATGAGATAGTGCTTTTAGAGCAGCGTGGTGAAGTTTTGCTTGTTCATGGTGATCCGTAAACTCAAACCTCACACTTGGATCCCATCTGTTCTTGCTTTGGCAGGATGTGTGACACAGGAGAAGGACTATTCATCTTTCAGACCAGAGATGGAGAAGCAATCTACCAGAAGGTTCACTCAGCGGCTTTGGCCATAGCAGAACAACATGAGCGCTTGTTGCAGAGTGTGAAAAATTCAATGGTACGGCTTCTTATGATGCTTGTTATTTCACACTGGGTGACAATGAACAATATGTTTCTTCAATGTGTTTTTTAAGTTTTGATTCACAGATAGTAAGCAGCCTGATTATTGCTTTTATTAAATTCTGCTTGATTTTAATATTTAGGGCAGTATATATAACGGGTTGCTTTTCAAGAATCAAAACAACGGGGAAACTTATATCCCTTGATTTTTGTCTTTGCAAAGCTTTCAATAAGTGTGAATTAATACAGAGATTATAAGTTCCTGTCCATGCACATTTTCATTAGGTTCCTTTGATTAATCAGCATCATGTGTTTGTCTGGAAGCATTTCTCATCAATCTATTTGCAAAATGTTGTGGCTCATGCTCAGATTTCCATTTGCTAATTGATGTTTACACTCCAAGGATGATTTGGAAAGAGTCATATGATTCAGATTAAAATATGAGGGAGGACTAGATGTTTGTCTGATCTCAGTGGATGTCTGTTTTCCACAAGTGCTTTGGACTTGTGGAAAACTTGTGTCTAAAACTTGTTTTGTGATGCACATGACAGGTAGGAAATATAGGAATGTAAGATGCAAAACTAGCATACAGATTGAGAACAGATAGTGTGGGATCTCCAATAGCCTTAGGTCTAAGGAAGGCAGTTTTATGGTACTTGCACCTAATGTGTTTCAGGATCTTATTAACTTTTTTTTTTTGGTCATGAAACCTGTAGAGTGAAAAGGAATTTTCTGTTTATCCCATATCACAACTGGTCTCTACACCCCAAGACTCACAGGTTGACTTTGACAGAAAAATTAGTATTCTGTTATCTTCCAGGCTTTCTGGAAAGTATAAAATGCCCAGAATGGATAACTGCGGAAGAGCCTGGCTATAAAAACCATCTCTGTTCCAGGCAGTAGTAATTGGTTTATGCATTCTGAAACAAGACTTATGTCTTTCTCTAACTGTAAACATAAGCACTGCTGTTATCCCCATCCATGTCTAATCCTTTCAGTACTTGTACTAACATCTTGGTTTCAGGGATAAGTTGTAGTGATGAATCATCCCAGTAGGAACTGGATGACCCAACTGGGATGAAACAGCAAATGCCATTATGACTTGTGAAAGCTTAAGAAAAGATGAGAGTGGATGTTGAGGGAATGGAGAAGGGAACAAACTGGCTTAAGTACTTGCATTTCTCTTGTTCTTCCACTTTCTTGGACTTGAGACAAAATGGAAGCCAAATACATGATAAGAAAGTTATTTCTCTTAATAACAGTTCAATGAGCAGGAGCAAATGAGGAAAGGAGGAGCAATAGGAAACTCTTTCCAAGTGTCTTGACTAGTCTTGTGGACTGGATAACTGATTGCTTCAGCCAAGCATGCAAGCACATGGGTCATTCTGTCACTTGTGGAGCAGGTGGGATAACTTAAACGGGAAAGTGAGGAAAAGTCAAGTCTGTTTCTGTGTGGGTCATGCCATGTCTTTATTTTCAACAGGAAAGAGACTATTTAGTCTTTTTTTTTATATATATATATTTCACACTATATATAGAGTGATATACCAGTGTTCAGTTGATGTTACTCTGTTAACTTTTGGCTGGTGCCATTACAGTGTAGTCACTTCTGTAAAGCCTGTGGGAGAGTGCTGTGTCTGTGAAGATGAAGTACTGACTTGGAGCCTTTCTTGTGACAGCCTCTGCCCTGTGTCCGTGTAGACCACATGCTTTTTCCAGCACTTCCAGGTTCACTAGGAAGAGTTTGACACTTTGCTTGCTTGCTTTCAAAAACATTAGAACTGGCAGGTGAACTCTGCAGCGATCAGTGCTGGTATTTTTCCCCTTCCCGGTAAAGTATTATCTAACACCATCTTTGCTGGTTCTGACTTTTGTTTAAAACCAAGAACTTTTTAGTTCTAGTTAATGAAGAGAGCTCTTGTTCAGAAATATCCAAAATTATCTAAGTTGAGACAGATGGGTAGATGATACAAGTACTCAACAGTAACTAAATTAAGCAGATTAAATTTAACCTAGGCTAAGTCAGCATAACTAGCTAACACTTGTAGCCCACCAGCATCAGAAGCAGTTGAGTAACCTGTTGAGAGCACAACTTCGTTTTCAAAAAACAGGGATAAGTTCTATAACAATAGGCTTAGAAGCAATTTCATGTTCGTTGGTTTTACATTTATGTAATAGCATCTTTAATAGATGATGTCTGTACTGTAAAATTGCCGTCTTACAAGCACCAATAGACTCAGCAGATGCACAGTTGCTATAGATTTCAATAGAGAGCAGCTGCACAACCTCTAAAAGCTTTTTCATGAACACTATGTCCAACCACAACCCCTAAATCTAATTTTATAGACTCTAGAGTGCTAAGTGGGGGATAAGAACATATTCCTGGTGAACTGAATGTCTTGTCATTTAGTAGCAGAATGCAATTGTTTCAGATGAGTTCATACGCCCCTGAATACGAGTTTCCCAAGTCTGTCATAGAAATGTCTGGTTCCAAAATACTCAGTAAGACTTGGTGGCTTCTCTGGGATTCAAGGATAGTCAGATTTAGAAGCTTGGGCAAAGGATCATTATATCAGTGTAGAACTCAGGTGGCTTATTTTGCTGATTACAAAATATTTGTAAAGTACATCTTCATTCAGATTGATTGATTTGCCCTGTATTTTTCTTCTGCTTTTGAATGCCTCAACAAGGAGTTCATTTTAGATGTTTGCACTTCATGCTTGGCTGTCTATATTGTTTCTATCTCCAAGAATTATTTACCCTGTGTGAATTTTTGTATTAGCGAAGCTTGAGCTATTATTTACAGAAAGGGTAAATAAAAGAAGAAAGTAGAAGATATGATGGTGAGAAATGAAGTCTACACTGACTATCTTCTGTTTGCTCCTGTAATCCTGACCACTGCTACATCGGTGATGTCATTATCCAAGACCGAGGTGAAGATGGTATTAAGCTACCTGAGGGCTCCTAGAGGCTGTGAAAAAAAAAAGGGGAGTTGAATATCCCATGCTGATAGAGCGAAATAAAGCTGCCAAGTACTGTTGAGAATGTGGGCTATAATGTGTCTGTCACCTCCCTAGCAGTCACTCTCTTTATATTACAGTATGTTGGTTCAGTTTGTGACTGTAACTGGCTCTGGCTCTTGAAATGCATGTGGAAAATTGGTGCGGTAGTGGTTCCTCAGCTGGGAACCTCACCCTGCCACTTTCTGTTACTGTGCTGTTGCTTTCTGCTGAGGTCTAAGCGTATGCTGACCAGAGTCTGTGACACTTTCACAAGGGGGTTTCATTTGTTTTCTTTTCCAGTGAATTCAAAGATTTCTCTTCTAAAGGGAGGGAAGAGCTGGCTTTGCTTAGTGATGCCTGAAGCCTTTCTGGTCATTTGGTAACTCATCTCATCCAACTGTTTCTTTCCATTCACTTTTGCATTGCCAGACAATGGAAAGAAAATATCTCTTCAGGTTATATTTTCATGAGTATTTGGTTGCCATGAAAACTGACAGGAGCAGTGCTGTGACTTGACTGCTGTCATTTATGCCTGCTCTCAGTTCAGGTTGCTTTAAAAAAGACATTACAACCTGACATCTCACTAAGAAGTAATAACAGTGAACCTCCCGGTTTTGGCAGCTAAAGCTCAGTGCTTCGTAGAAAGATATTATCGGCCAGTTTACCGGCAGCCTCCCCTGACTCTTCTTTCCCTCTTAGCAACTCAAGTCCGCGCTTTGCACTAGATCCATCTGATGTGCCTCAGTCCAGCCCGGAGCCTGCCATTATCTCTGGCCATTTCCACAGAGATTCACAATTAAGAGCAGAAATGGTGCTCACTAGCTTTTGAAATAAGAGGAGAATATTGAGTATATTAGTGTAAGATGGTAGTCAAAACAGCAGCAATATGTTAGCGCCCTTTAATTTCTGAAGTCGTTTCTGTTAATTTACCATTCTGTAGTTTTGCTGTAATGAATTTAGCAAATGTTTCTTAAGCAATTATTGTTCTAATTGATTTTGATTGATTACGTGAATTTGCTGCCCTGGGAAGAAAATCCCCTCAAAACCACAGTGAGTGCAATCTTCTCCAACTGGGGATCTCAAGATGAAGGTTTACCTAGTGCAAGTTGTTCTGCAAGGTCTTTGAAAATTGGATTGTTCAGCCCGAGGAAACCAACCAAACCTAACAAATTTTAAATCATCTTTCTCTTCTTTCCTTTTGGAACCATGTTCACAGTTAATTTGAGAGAATGTTGGTGTGCAGGGGAGGGGGGGGGTTACATTTTGGGGCGGGTGGGTTGTTTGGGGTTTTTGTTTTAAAATCTTTTTCTAATTTTTTTAATTTTTAATTTTTTAATGCAATTTTGCCAATTTGTTAAGGTGGCATCCGAGAACGAAAATACTTAATCTTTCCTCCTTGAGCCCCCAGGACTTGTGGGAACCAACCGCAGCCCGTGTTTGACCCGGAGCTTTGCGTTGGCCCAGCAAACTGCCGTAGTATAGCTCTGTACATCCCTCATCCGGGGGACGAGTAGTGACGAGAGGTGGCATAGCAGCTCCCCGGCTGCTCTCGGCACTGGCTGCCCATGGCTGCGAGTGCTGCTTCTCCATCCCCTTCCTCTGCGGATCTCTCGTCGCCGCTGGAACCCCTTGGTTTAAGCGTGACTTAACAGAACTCGATCCCTGCCACGTGTGCAGGGAGCTGCGTCTGAACTGCTCTGGGGATCCTGATCTCCGTTCAGGTTTCAGCGTTCTCCTTCTCCCCGGGGCAGAAGAGGATGAGAAGCTAGGGATTAGATGCCCTCCAGTTAACAAATTATTTGTTGTATTAATGATATGGGGAGTCGCACGTCCCGCCTGGCGCTCCGCTCGCAGCCTTTGCTCATGCGTGTTCCAGCATATCAATTCTGACTGTTTTCAACCTGCTTACGGTGCTGGGTGCTTCTGCGGCATAAAGCCAGGTCATTAGCAAGTTATTCCTACTCTTTCTGTTGCCACAGAAATACGGTAGGTTAATTGTGAGAATGAAATCAATCATCATTAAAGCTGCCTTTGCTTGCAGTCCGAGGTGTTTTGATGAAATGCTGTGTATTCAGGACATAACATACTAATTCTTTTCTCCAGCTGTAGGGTTTTTTAATTTTTTCCCATGCTGATTGAGTTCAGGAAGGGCACCCCTTCTGACCCTTTTCTGTGTCTTTATCTAATCTTTCTCCAGCTGTGTCCCAAGATAGCCTATTGCTTTTTGCACTCATCCTGACAGCTGAACTGTTGCTCAGACTGCTTTAGCTTGCTGTCCAGCTCACCAGTAAACAAAACCACCAAGAAAGGTATCTATAGCCAGGAAATGCCATCCTCACAATGCTCTGCTGATTTTTATTCCCAGCAAAAGATCCATCCTTGTTTGTTTCCATGGTGCTGGGGTGTGTGTGATGATACTGCAGAGGGAGTCAGGGCTTTAGTGAAGGAGCTGTAATAAATACGCTGTACGATGTAGGTGGAACCTTGCACGGTGCAGTGATTCACATCCAGCTGATGTGGAGGTGGGTGTTTTAAGAGCAGGAGTTGATCTGGGTTTGGTTTGGTTTTGTTTTACCTTCACATCACAGGCACAGTGTCCACTGTACAGAGAGGAGGTTGAAGGTAGATGGCATCTCTAAATAACTTGGAAATGGTCTCTTCAGATACAGCCAGCCCTCGTGTCTTCTGTGTTTGCTTTGCCTGTTTGTTTTTGCTCCAAAATATACTGATCTTCTAGAAGGTTCTTTCACCTCAGGTTTTGTGCAACTAAAATGTAAAATTTACCCTTTTGTAAAAAGCTATCTTCATAAATTAGAAAGGTCAAGTTCAGTCTTTGTATGTTTGAACTGATGTTTTCTTGAGCTTTGGGAGGAGAATTTTAGCCGTACTGTGAAGCTTAAGATAAAATCCAAATATTTTTATCAGCTTGCACATGCATCTTATTGAATTCATGGGGGGAAAAAAAAGCCTCAAAGTAGTCAGTTCTCATGTATTTTTGCGTTAAGTATGGTATAAATAACAAGGGGCTGTGATTATGTGAGAAAATGTAGCTGAAGGCCCTGTATGGAGGGGGAAGTGTGAGATGGGGCTTCCAGCAATGCACTGCAGCCCACGTGCTCTCCTCTCAGCACACCTGGACGTGCTGTTCTCTCAAGGAATCTAGCTGAAGGATGCAGCTCTCTCCTGCTGAACTCCTGTGCCATCCAGCTGGCATGTTTCTCAGCTGTAGGAGAGGGGAGATGAGTAGAAAAGGCTTCAAAACTGACAAGAACAACTTGTCCTCACCCATGTGAAACGTCTCCAGTCAGGTTCTCCACGTGCTGAGGCTGTGTTTAGCTTTGGGGAGTCACTTGCGTAGCTGGGAAGACCCTCTGATGGCTTTGCTGCTAAAGCGGGGGAGAGCGTACCTGCCCTGTCCTACCTTCTGCTGATCCCCGGTTTCTGTTTCAGCTGCTTGAGTTAAAACTCCCCTCAGGGGAAGCAGTGCTAGCCCAGGACCAGGGGAACACCAAGGTGAGCTTTGGTGTGCAACAGCAGCGTGGCCTCCTAACCCGAGTGGTGCGTGTCCGTGGAGACTAACCCCCGGGGTGCTGCTCGTGTCGGGTGGGCAGACGGAGGGAGGGAGAGGCCGGGCTGGCTCTTTCATTAGAAGTTCTTGCAGCCAGCGGTCGTGCTATTCTCAGACTGTCTCCTTCACATCGGTTTACTGCTTTGCAGCTTCAGATGAAGATGAGTGAGCGAGCCGTGTCCCTCAGCGCCATGGTGCCCTTGCCCCGCAGCGCGTACTGGCAGCACATCACGCGACAGCACAGCACTGGCCAGCTTTACGGTCTGCAAGGTAAGGGGCCGGGGTGGAAAGAGGCAATGCACAAATCGGGTCGCGACGTTGTTGAATCGTTTCGGTCTCTGTCCATCTCACTGAAGGCTGATGTTTGGTCTAAGCCAGTTGCTACTGCTGTCTGGTGGATGGAGAGAAGGGCACATCCCACCCTAAGATGGATGACTTGGCAGGGGGGTTGCCATCAGGAGGTGCTCTTCTTACTTCCCACAGGGGAGAGATCCTTCATTTGACAAGTTTTCTGACCGGTTTTACAGGATGGCAGTTACCAAGGTTGCTTAATTCTTTCTGCTACCAAACTCTTTTAATGGCACTTGATTTTTTGCCAGACTTATAACCATTTGGCTCCTCTCTCCTTTGGCTGGCTGCCTCATACTAAGAATGATCCAGTCTTCGTTATTCATTGTGTGTCATTTTAACATTGAACCAAAACAACTGAACCAGCTGAAATTAGGGAAAGTAAAAGGTAATGGCCATGATATATAGATCTGGAAAACTGTTGCTTGAACAGCTGCCACACTGCCACTGTGCATTGCAGTGCAGCCTGAAGATGGGCAGATGTCTTCTCCAAATCCCCTCCTTGCTGTCAGCCCAAGGGGCAGCGCAGCTCCATCCCCTTATGCCTGAAAACCTCCCCAGGCAGCAGAGAGGGAGGAATCGCCCCCCCCCCCCCCCCCCCCGGGAGGTCTTGGCACCCAGTGGTCCCTCCGTGGTCACCAAGGGACATCTAGTGGTTATGGAGGACATGGATGGGGAGATCGTGGGGGGGAGAGCGGAACCCACCTGTGGGAAGGATGGCTAAGAGGGGCTTCGCAGCAGTGCTGATGTGAGCCATCTCTGCCCTTGGATTTCAGAGCGCATTTCAAAACTGAACTTTGGTCTCCCAAGATAGTGAAAACTGCAGCACCTAACACGCAGTGTTGGTGCTTTGTGCCAGTTTCCCCAGAGGCACCCCGGGAGTAGGAGCTGCAGGTGATGAGGACCTTGGAGGAGCTGGTCCAAAGTCAGCATCTTGTAGTCATGTGTATTTTTAGAAATAAAAAAAACCCTAAACGACCAACACCCCATTTGTATTCCAAAACATACTCTTCCACTCTAAGCTACGTGGATTGGCTGGGTTAGCATTTGCATAGAAGTTGGTATTGATGAATTGTGAAGTCAGGATTGGGGCATTACTTGGAAAAGCCAGCACAAACCAGACTAAACACTTAATAGAAGTGTGAGAGCCTGGAGTATTAAATGGAAGGAGCCAATACCTACCATAACTTTATTTTTACAACATGTGGCATAAAGGCTGAGCTTGATTAAACATTTGGATGATGAAGATGGACTGAAGCAGTTTCCCTTCACCATAGGGGCATTAGAAAGTGAAGCTCAGCTTGGCCATCAGGACACAGGTTGTTTCTCTGTCATCCCTGATGGTCAGGGCCGGTGTGTGCTGCACCAAGGGGCAGCCCTGCTCTTGGTGCCTCATCCTGCTGCAAAAAACCCCACAGGTAAACCTCCGTTTAGCAGAAAACCTCAGGACTTGGCAGGGCTTTCTGCTACTAACATGGAAATACCATTTTCCAACATCGAGCATTCAGAAATCACTAGGCAGATATTTTAAAACATCTTGGTTTGGAAAACTTTTAAAGTCTCTCCTCCTCCCCCCGCCCCTGGTCCTCTTAGATACTAGGAGTTTCTCAAGGAATAGTGAATTATGGACATTTCTTTTACTTTTTTAAATGAAGTTGGAGATTGTAGAGGTTAGCACCTCCAGAACACAGAATATCACAAGCTGTGATTAAAAATTACAAGCGCTGGCAGCCTTGGCATATATAGCCATATTCCATTCTGGTCCTCTGATTTTCAGCAAATCATAAAAGCTAGTATTTTTCCTTTTTCCTTTTTTCAACACTAGAGGGGGCAGGCAGCACATAAAAAGCCCCAGCTAAACCCGGCAAATGTTCCAGAGGAGGGATGAATAATAAAAGCACTTACATGCCTGTTTAAATTTGTTCAATAAGTTAGGGCATGGGAAGATGACCTGCTGGTGGCAGCCTGTGGCATACAAGAGCAAGACTGCTTGCAGCACTCTGACACAATCCGTGGATTGGTCTTACTGTGCCTTACTACAGAGTCCTTTATTAAAACAATAATTCAGCATTGAGTTGACAAAAGATAAATAGACTGTATGCGTACAAACCACTTGTTTTATATTTCGAAAAATAGCTTGCTTGTTAAACGGGAAAAAAAAGGATCCTAGGAGATTGTCGTCATGAGAATGGGGTAGAAGTCTTTGTAAAATAAGCAAGCCATGCAGCCGGCATTGTAACTAGGAAAGACACCGAAGTCCTTGTCTTGCTCAGCAGTCAGGGCTACTACTTCAGTGATACACTGAGCACCTCTAATTAGATTAGGTTACCAAAATCTTGAAATGCTTCAATTACTACTGGAAAGAGAAGTATGAAATAATTGTTATACTGACTTGTGTAATTCCATATGCATGAAGCAGCATTTCACTGACTCAATGGTGAGTGGCAAGAGGCACCTGAAACCCTGTATGCAAAAACTCTCTTCCACCAAAGTTGGAATTCGTGATTTCTGAATTGGCTCTTGTCCTCTTTTCTGAGGTACAGAAAAGAACTGATGCTAATATTGTGAGCTAAATTGCATTTTTCATTTAAAATGCAAAGTCAGAACGTATTAAAAATTAATTTACTTTGTACAACTTTCTGTTCTTAAGAAAGAACTGGGAAAGAAAATCTAAGTGGAGATGTTTCTGAGAGGGAGCAACAGATTAAGCAGGGATAGGTTTAATTAAAAGGCTGTAATCTGTAGTTCATGTAGTCCTTTATAAAAAGTGCTGAATAGAATGCCTATGTCTTACTGAGCATTGTTCTGTTTTTTTGCATCTGACTTGGCGAAGATGTTTCTAGCCCAGTGAAGCTTCATCGCACGGACACTTTTCCAACCTACAGGTCAGACCATCGATAAAAGATTGTAAAGAACTTTACAAACTCTTTGTCTTCTGACAAACTGCCCCAGTGGATGACAGTGATAATGATAAGAAAGGATGGAAACACGGAAAATTTCAGGTTGGATGAAAAATTCTTGCAATATGAAGGTTTTTTTAAACTTTGCCAAAAGCTGAAACTATTCTGTAGATACTGGGGAGCGGAAAAAAACCAACAAACCCTCCAGTGTATCTTTTATATCTTACAGCTGGACAGAGAAGAAATCACTCCCTAAGTATTTCCAAGTGTTTTTGTATGATAGGTATGTTGTAAATACACGAGACTTTCCTGTTGTAGCGTGGTTCCATTTTGTCTATTACAGCTGTGTGTTCACTGATGTCAGCTCTGTCATCCTTGTTTGTTGTAACGCTTATCTTTAGTTATTTACGTTATTGTTCAGCCTAATCCTTGACCTCTGAAATGGTGGCCAGTTTTAAGCAGCTATTGGATACAATTTTTCCTGTTTGAAGCCTGATGAAGACTTGATTGATTTCTTTTAAAAGCACCCTCTCTATCTTCTATTTCCTGTATTTATTTCCATCTCTGTAAATGTTTAAAATAATAAACCCCCAAAAAGTCCCACTTAATTTGTGATATGGTGCTTTTTGTCATCTCTATCAGCATCACGAACAGAGCTGTTGTGGAGCCACTAGGGCACTAGAAGGGAGGATGGAGGAGGACAGTGGTTTGCTCTGGATCCCACCTCCACATCTAAAGCCATGCAACCACTCACCGGGTGTCCTAGTGAAGCAGAGTAGCAGATTCAGCAGGAATCTTGCAATGCCACAAACCATTTTGTGGGAGAAAGCCGATTTTTCTGATTTGTGACAGCATCCATGTAAGGCACAACTTTCATGGATTGGCACCAGCGTCTTAATTTAACAGCAAACAGACTTTTCAAAAATAGCCTGGTGGACTACTGTGTGCTATGTCAAATGGTCAGAAATCTATAACAGCTGTAGACAGAAAGCTATGATTACCCTGAGTGCAAGTGAAGTACTGCGCTTAGTGGGGTGTAGTTAAATCGTTTTGTTAACAAGCTCTGAGTAAGAATGCCTTGTCAGGTTACAAGTCAGACTGATGGTCTCTAACCATCTTGTTCCTGCTCACCTAACAAGCTTAAGGAATAGGTCAGATTTTGATTGTGCCAGTGGGGAATCTGGTCTCTGCATATTTTTTATTGAAAAAAATATGGGATACAAATCTAATGATAATTGCATTTATCTAGGCATGTATAATGTTAGAAGCTAAGTTTGCAGCAGATATGCTGGAAGAAAAGTAAAAGAATGCAACAGCCAAAGTAGGTTTGTGGAGAATGAGCTTCATTTGTTCACGTTTGTAGAGAACGAGTTAGCACAGGCCGGTTTTCTCATGTGACAGAGGTAATAGTCTTATGGTTTGAGTAAAAATAGCAAATATATTGGCTTTTAATTCTGAATATGAAGTTTCAAAGCAGACTGGGAGGACATGATGTTGGTCATGACCCACATGATGACTGAAAGTAGGTTTCAAAACTGTACTCATAGTTACAGTGAGCTGTACTCAGAGGTGCTGTCAGTGTTCGGTGCTGGAGGAGGATATCCAGAATGGCGTGCGGTTCTGCGTCTGCTTCCAGTCCTGGTTAGTCACTTGGACGGAGCAGTAGGGAGCGTGCTTGTTAAAACTGCAGATCTACAAAATGGGAAAGGAAGGACACAGGAATACAAGATTAGAATGCAAAATGATCTGGACAAATAGAAGAAATTCAGTAGGGACAAGTGCTTCTAAGCAAGGCTAATTGACTACACAAATACATAATGGGAAGAGAAGCAAGACAGCAGCCCTTTAGAAAGGGATGTAAGGGTTGTAGCAGATTAGAGGAACATGAGGCAACAAGGCCATGTTACTGCAAAACAAGTTATGTCATAAGGGAATGTAGAAGCATTTAGCTTTCAAGACAGCTGAAGTAATTCTTCTGCTCTGCTTAAGACTGGCAAGGTCTCAGCTGGAGTCCCGTCTGGTGGCCGATCCCAAGCCGACGTGCTCAGCTACTACAAATAGCTGTGCCCTGTTACGGTGCTGACAGGTTGGGATAGTTCAGCTCTTGAATTGCACTGTGTGCTGTGTAATGTCTTTCCTTTATTAAACAGACTTTCTCTCCAGGAGTAAGGAAGGAGCAGATGTTTCCAAGTCAATTCAGCCTTTCTGTTCTGGTGTCCTGAAGTAAGCAGTCACTGCAGTAAGATCTTTTTTAACTGGTTTGGGCTTAGGGTCTGTATATCAGTTTATTAAACGTATTGTCAATTGTGAAGTAAAACACTGGGAAAATGTAAGATATTGTGTTTCTACATCCAAAAGGGTTGTAGTAACAGAAGTGGAGGTGAGGGAGGCTTTCGGGGAAGCAAACCGATGAGTGTGGAAAAGGTAAATGTGTTTCTGAAGGAAAAAAATCAATATGCCACCATTGTTTAAGATACACCATAGTGCAAAGATAAGCTTAATTTATTGTAAATAAGGATTATGTTCACTGTGTTTCAAAGCTGCACTGCTAACATAAATAAGTGATTGAAAGGCATGTTATGACTAATAGGTCTTTATCTTTCAGGTTTACTTCTGCTAATGTATTCCCTTTAGAGCTGACAGCATCTGTTGTTTTATCATAGATATGACAGTTCAGTAAATGCTTTTATTCACCTTTCACTCATGCAATGATTGATATAGTAAGACTATCTGTGGTTGAATAGTCCAATTACAAAGAAGACAAAAAAAGCCACTCTAACCTTGGCCTTTAAATGAAGGGTCATTAAATCAGCTAGCTCTGATATTATTCTTTCTAGTGAAACTGTCTGCGAAGGATGGAAAAAAGGCCTAAGAGTAACTTTGCTTTGAATTACTATGTGTGTATGACACAATATCAAGAAGCTGCTTTGTTTTAATTTGTAGTACCAACAGATTAAGTCCCTTAATCTTTGCATCATTGCTGACTCGCTTAGTTAGCAAGGTCGTTAGCTGAAGGAAGTGAGAGGGTTTGCTACTCCTATAGTTGCTGGCTTTATGGCGAGGGAAAGGTCTTCACTGTACTTGGAGCTGGGGTGTTTAGGCTGCACAGCAGACTGCCTGTGTGCAACACCGATATGATGATGCCATCCTGCGTATCAGTTGGGTGCCAGCGGTACCTGGTATGCTGGTGAAAACAGATGCAGACTGGTACCTGAGCTGCCCTCTGTCCGAAGAGGTGTACTTCAGAAAACCTACTGCAAATCCATTTGTAGAGCTGTGGGGCTCAGGGTTACCGTGGGATTCAAGGATCAGTGTGTGACAAATCCCTGAGAACTATTTTTCTCCAGTCTCTGCCCTACACGTAGGCCTTCCACATTAACAAGACTTCACAAGGGTTTTTTATTTTTTCTTTCTTTTAGCTGTATGTAAAAAGGATGATAACAATTTTCTGGACTAGTTTCAATTGCTCCACCAAATTCCAGCACAGCCTTTTATATCCTTCAGCCTTCTTCTTTCTTGAATGTCCACAGATCTTCCCAGATAACTTTTTCAAAGACTCAAAAATGTTCTGCAAAGTCATCTAAATGAGCGGGTCTTTGGCTCTGTGTAACCTCTCCCATTCATACAGCTCTAAGTAATGCTGTGCGATTTCTCAGAGAGCTGCTCCTCAAAGAGTGGACAGAAATGCCATACCCCCGGTCCCTTTCATCCCACAAAAGACCAGTGGCCCGCCTGCAAGACATAATTGTGGAGATGGGAGAATATGTTTTAGGAGCAAAAGAAGAAGGGATCAGGAGAGAAAGCATAGAGCTGCTTACCCCAGTTTTCATATCCATGCTAAGAAAAGTTACTCTATCCTTTGAGCAGGAATGACCCAGCAAACTGGTAATAGCACAGTGGGTAGATAGAGATGGTCCAAACTGCAGCAGAACTTAGCGGGTCATGATCTTAAAAGGTTAATCTTGAAATCAAGTACCTTAGGGAAAAAAAAATCATAATATCAAGAATTCAAATTACATTTCTTTTTCTTAGATGGTCTTATTACAGGTAACAGAATGCAAATGCCATTATCTAAAATAGCATAGAGGGCAGCGTAACTACCTTAAATCATTGTGCTGCTGAAAGAAATGGGATGGCTGGCATCCTCCCCATTTCCATTTTCTAGAGGGAGAGGGAGTCAAACAAGGACTTGCTAAAAGTTGCTCAAGACCTCAAGGTATTTTCATCATGCTTCAGAACTTTTTTCTTTTGTTTTTTTAATTAAAGATCATCTACTTTTTACTTGACCAAGATTTAACAAAACATTTTTTTGCTTCCTTGAGGTAGGGAGTGTAGTGGTTTAAGTGGGTTGTTTCAGTATTTGTCTGAGCGAAACAGCTTTATTTTTCATGCTTGTACTGTTGTTAATATTTATTCTTAAAATTGTTAGTATTTAGTTTTGTTTTCCCTTCTTACACTTTACAGCAGAAAAGTATCATTAATATTTAAGCAGATGAACATCTCTTGAAGTTTGTGACTTATAGTCAGGATGTCATTAATTTAAATAATCACACAGATAAAATTAATGCAATAAGAGTTGTGTCTGAGTCCTGCTGCTGAGCAATTCTGGCGAGCGCATAATAATACTGCTGCCTCAGGCATTGAGATCAGGGGTCATGATGTGATATTTCCGTGTGTTCATTAACTTTCACAAGGGCAGATTGATCTTCTGTTTCCGTGAACACTAATGAACCATTTTCTTATTTTTAGGGAATATTCTATCACTACCACTAACCATGTAGTGTTTAAAGAAAAGCTGTTTTCAAACAGAAGGCTCTAATTAGAACTTGGGCCTCAGCTGTATTGATTGCACTACACTTTCTCAGTGGATTTACAAATGCCAGCAAATAAACTTGCCAGGAAAAAGTTTATTGTAGTGGTTTTCTCTTTAGTATTTAGCCTATGCGTTGTTCTACTTCTTGACAAGCTGAAAAAAGGGAAAAAGGTGCTGAGGATGCATTCGGGATGTTTGGGTTTGTATGAGTATTTTCCCAGCTACCTGTCTTCCAAGTACTCTGGCGATCTTAGAAATAAAAGGTGTGAGGTGTTCATCTTACTCTTAAGCCAGCAAAAAAAAAAAAAAAAAAGTTATAATCTCTCTGGTGAAGTCAATTCCCGGTCTTCCAGCCGTATATGAATGTGAGAAAAAATAGAAAGGCATAACCCAAAAGAGCTGAGAGTGTGTTCGGCTCTCCTCTCGGCAGGCCGGCCCCCCCCAGTGCCGATGCTGGAATTCCCAGTAAGCGGAGGCGCCATCTCCGCCTCGGCCACCGGGTGCCAGCCTTGCCCTGGGAAAGGGACCGGCAGCACCGGCTCCGCCTGCTTTACCTGCTCCTGCCTGCCTGGCCATCTGGTCTGCCGCTAAACTGGGCCAGTTATAGCCAGTAACGTCAAAATCTCGCCTACTTTTTTCTTTTTTTTCTTTATCTGTCTTGTGGTGCCTTCCACCGTTTGCTCCGTATCAAGGCTGTACGCTCCAGCTCTTCCCTTGCTTGCGTGTCAGTGGAAACGGAGTGAAGCGTTTGGATTATTCTAAAAGGGATCTCTATGGCTAAACCTTATAGAAACACAAAAGAAGTGCGTGTGTTTTGGAGAAAGTTCCCTTTGTGCAAGCAGTAAATGGGGGGGAAAATCCCTTTCCTATGCACCGCCGGTGCCGTTTTTGCGAATACGAGCAGGATGGAGGGGGACGGCAGTGTGAGCCCACCGTCTGCAGGTTGCTGCGGACCAAGTGGGTTTTGCGCAGGGATAGGAGGGATGGTAGACGTAGCTGGCGAACGACTGGATTTGCACAGGCTTCTCTTACATCAGTTTGAGCAACCAAAGCCCGTAAATGAGCCCTGACCTTCTACTTTCAGCTCCCACCGCAACTCGCCGAAGGTGTCCGAGTTGGGACATAGGGCTACTCCGTCCGGGTAATGGGGAGAGGCAGGCTCTGAGGCTTGTCTGAAGGAAAGTGGTTAATTTTTATTTTTTTTAATTAAATTATTCCAACTTCCAAATGTCAGGTCACAGTCACCCAACTGCAGTGGGTTGTCTTTGAAGCTTCCAGAAAGCCACCTCCTAGCAAAAGGAGCAGTGTGCATTCATTGCAGTTGAGCAGAGAAAATGGGGGATGTGGGTGATTTATCCTGCCCTTGCATTGCTGCTACAGGTCACAGCCGAAGTGAAGAGTTTTATGTCCTCAGGTGAGGAAACTAGCAATTTCTAGATGGGCTCTTTTTTTGGCTCAGGCTCTATTTCCAGTTCAACCTGTGATTCCCACCTGATTTTCCACATCTTAAAAATGAGAATGGCACATCCATAGGCAGGAGTCCCCCGGATAAACGTGTAGTAACGGTCCTGCCGTTTTCAGAAATAATACAGTAAGGACCACATAAAATAGCGTGAAGAAGACCTCTGGTCCTATCGGACAAATTATATTTTAAAGGATGCATAAAAAAGAGACTCTAATTACCTGTGCTCGTTAAGAAGCTATTGGTATTTTTTTTTTTTTTTTAAAGAGAATTGCACCCTAGCCACACTTAAACTCTGGCAAATACCTGAATTTTGTCTCTTAATTTTCTAGGTTGACTTTCCCTAACCTCCTTTTATGTTCTGCTGTGAACTTAAAAAATCTAGCATACTCCACTGCAGAGGTGGACATCCTATTTATGTGTAGTGTATGAAATCATGCTTGTATGAAATTATAGCTTCTAATCAGATATTGTCTGTATTTTGAGATCACTGAATAAAAGACATTAGGAAATGACTAAGAGAAATGGATAATAGAAATTCACTTGCTAATATAATTTATTGTATATTTTTGACTGAAGAAAGAGTGCTTAATTTTACATAATGAGATAAACTGTATACAGACCAAATGATATAGAAAACCCTTTGTGCTGAAGGCAATGCATTCTTTTGGAATATATTGCCCATAAAACTGAAGTAAATAGTTGCATAAATACTTATTTCTCCATAAATGTGTAATGACTCAGCTGAAAGCCAGACAGTATTAATGATGTATGATCTCTATTTTTGGCACATTTAGTAAAATGAAAGCATACATACATTTAGCATAAATGATACAAGTAAATGTTGTTCTGCAGTGTAGGAAGGGAAATGGTAGCAAAGTTAGATTTATAGCTCCTCTGCCGGCTGTGAAAGGTAAAGAGTCGGAGGGACCTACCACAGCTAGATCTTCTTGGGAGCTCTGCTCTGATGTCCCCTTGATGCCTTTGAGTAACTGGTCCTTTTCTTTGTGTATTTGTCTCAAAATGAAGGCCAGGCCAGACTTCCATGTGCCTTTTAAATGTATTGAGGGTAGGCTTAAAAGAACTCTCTGTATTCAGGTACTGGAATGCCCCTGGACATAGGCAATGAGGAGGAACAAGAGTGGCTATTATGGAGTGATGTCCACGTAAAGCCCAGGAACATGCCAACGTTTCTTAAGCCAAATGAAGAGATGGGTTGGAAAAACCAAGTCGTGGTCTCTGCAGATGCCACCACACCTTGCAACCGTGGCAGCCCACAAAAAGCCCAATGTCACCCAGCCCGGCCTTGCGGAGATGGGCTGTAGTAACTCGCTTGGCTCGGTCTGTCACGTTGTGGTCCATCACTGCTCACAGCCTCCGCTTGTCCGCTCTCTTGTACAGACCCTGTAGGTCACAACGCAACTCAAAAGGATCCCAGCAGAGGCCGATCCTTCCCAAGAGAGAACCAGTGGTCACTGATGTGGACTGGAAGGGCACTGAGGTACCTGATTCCTCTTTGGATACAGACTCTCATGCAAGTTATCGAGAAAAAAACCCTCTCCCTTTCTTTTATCCAAAGGCATCCGTCAGCGGGGAACGGGCTAGACTTGCACTCGCGGGTGGTCCCTCCAAGACACAAGCAGCATTCCTGTGGTTGGGAAAGAAGACTGATTTGGCACAATATCCAGGCAGAGATGCCTTACTAGAAATACTGTCAAGTGACATGCTTTGTCCTAGGCTAACTGTACATTCCTACTATTTTCTTCCCTTTCTTCTTGAGACATTGGAGTCCTTACAAAAAGCATTTTCAGTATCAAACCAAAGGAAAAGCAGAATGCACACTTTTAAGAGGGTTTGAGTCATTTTCCTTCCTGAAAGCCATGGCAGGTCTCTAGCACAGTCTATCCTTTTCTCTACTCCAGAAAGGTAGCAAATATTTGCAAGAAAAAATGCTTCTGTGGCAGACCTTTGCTGACCTTTTGCAGTGAGCCAATAAGGATCGATCCAAGGCCAGGGTCCACCTAGAGCAGCAATATATAAAATAAAAATTCCATTTAGCTTTGTTGGGGGGGTGTCTGTGATTTCTAGCATTTGTTCATCCCCATGTGTTATTCAATTTACTTGTTTACAGAGTGAAACAAAATCAATTGAAAGTTGCTTTTCCTTTGCCACACGTGACTGTCAAATCCTTGTGGAAAATTGCTTAAATTGTGTGATCTATGGTTCAAAGTGAGAACAGAATGCTTAATTAGACTTTAATTGTCTTGGAAGATCTGAAGCTTTCTGATTGCTTTTGTTTTACTTCTGTACTTGCTCAGTGGTCTCTGTTGAAGTGTGCCTTCATTTGTGGCAGAACCAGGTGCACAGGTTGAATCTGCACAGTTCACCAGCATGTAAGAATATATTTTCTCTTCAGTCTCATGCTTACATGTGTATTTGTCCAACTGAGCCGCTAGCAAGAAGAGTCCAATATACCTGCTAACATGGGCCTGATCCTTAGAGCTGATGACTAAATACCTAAAAAACCCACCCAGATGGGTTTACACAGACCCAGATGTTATGTTCTATTTCAGTCAATGTTTTTAAAGCTAGAGATAAGGTTTACTGAAGAACTATGATTTTCGACATTGAAATCCACCACTTACTTACCCACCAGTGCCTTATCTGGCACCAACTGAACTGGATAAAAGTTTTTCCCATAGGACAGCCTAGGTACCTAAAGCTCAGCTTTCCATTGTAACAAGGCTCCTAAGATGCCGAAATGCTGCCGGATGTTAAGAATGCATCAATCCCAAACCATTTTCATTTGGGTGGTGGAAAAAGGAAAAAAAACCCAAAACCGAGCTGCACCTTGATTTAGATCTGTGTCTTTAGATCTTTGTTCCAGCACAGAGAGAGCTTGTTCTTCACCAGCAGAAAACTGATCTGCTTAAAATAGCACTTGGGTTTGGGGAATGTTTTGCTTGGGTCTGGCTTTTTGTAAGGTTTATTTAGCTTGAATTAGTTCCCAGGTTTTCTTCACTCTGGGGCTGCTGGCACGGAGAGCACCAAAGCAGAGACAGGAGCAAATAAAAGGGAGAATTTTGACATCAGGGCCAAGCTATGTCGGCTTATGAAGATCACTGAGTTGTGGTGTGAAGCCCTGCCTGAATCAGAAGTGAAACAAGGGGAAGGCAGGCATGAAAATTCATGGGCAGATTTTGAGACTGGAAATCTTTACACCTGCTTCAGTAGCAAGAATACTTTTGGATTTGAGTTTTACACAAGTTTTGGATTTTTTTTTTAAGTTTCACATAGTTTTGCCAAACCAGGATAGGATTGTTCATTACCTTCTAACCAGTTAGGCTTGTGCTGTTTGATTGTCGACAAAGACTTCATGTCAGATGGGGAGGGTTTGGCTGGAAAAACTTGTTACCTATAAGAAAACTGGAATTAAAACCCCATTAAGTAGATGCATTTGCAGAAGATTGTTTCTCTCTTTTGTGTGTCTTCTTTTCCCTGGGGAAGATCATGTGACAGCATGTTGTTTTCCTGAGGAGTCATTGTTTAAATAAGAGCATATAGCAGATTATATAAGAAAAGGTTGCCTTCAGTGTCGGGGTTCCTCCAGGCTCCCTCCTTGAGCTACACAGCCCAAAATAAAAGCTGACATTTGAGCAGGCCCAGGTGATGTTTGTGTTATTTGCAATAGTCACCTCTTAATTCAAACTTAAACTGGGAAAGTGAACAACTGAGCCGCGGAAGGCAGCAGGAATCCTCTCCATTGATATTGCTGGGCTTGGATCAGGCAACCATTTATTAGCAGTCTTGGGATTGCAGGAACTCAGTGTCGAATGACAATGGCATTATTACTGTCTGTCGCTGCTAATGTCAATGCAAACATTAGGTCTGTAACACACAAAATGAGTCAAGAAATCCAAGCCCAGTAGAAATACAGAAGGAAAATCTAGGAGAGGAAGGCTCTCAATGATTTTTTTTAATCTGTTTGTATCTACTAATAGGCTGGTAACAAATCTTTGCATACTATTTGATTATGTTTCTGTGCTAGTTAGTTTGTTTGATTATGATTAGGGGATTCTGAAGAATAATGCTAGCTTTTTTTGCTTTATTAGAAGAGTTAAGATTGATGCATCATTATCCATGAAAGGCCGCGAGTGCTCCTTCTGCTTTTGACATGTGTTCATTTATCTACCACATAAGCCAAAAATGTAAACCCTGGTACTCCAGAAGGTACTTGCAGATGTGGTTTCAGCTGATTTACAAAATGTGAGGAGGTTCTGCAGATTTAGATCCCAAAATACAACCCCTTCTTTTCAGGAAAAATGAGATTTATAGCATCTAATTGTATTGATTTCCAGTGTTGAGCTGGGATGCTACTTCTTTTCCCAGGAGCAATATCTTATCTAGGCCTATTGCAAATGAGAAAGAAGACAAAACCAGACTACTAGTCAGAAAGCAAGAGAGAAACCATTCAAAATGCACCTAAGAAAGCTGGACATAATCAAGGACTGAAACTTAAAGCAACATGATAAGCTGGAGACGAGTTGTTTTATGATAGTAAAATATGAACAAGGTGGGTTTTTTTTTTTGGTAGCCACTACTGCGGTGGCTCTCCAGCAAAGATGCCATATGGATCCTTTGGATGCATCTATCAGTACGTACCACCTATGTGCAACCTCTGCTCTTTGACTGCTTGGAGTTATTAGAAGCAGCTGCAGGTTAAATCAACTTTTGGCTTGCTCTAAGTTGGATCAAGCACTGTTTTGCTGAACAAATGTGTGTAGTATAGGAAAGCTGGCTGCTGCTTCTGTGAGCAGGGAAATACCATACAAACCAGCAGACAATTGCTGGGAGAGAAAGCCAGGAGTTGGAATGCACAGGCAGTGTATGAGCAGTTTACACCCTGTCCCTGTTGCCCACGCAATTTCCTGCAGATTGCACTGTTCCTTCTCCATCTTCCTAAATTGTGACATCTCCTTGGTTTCCTTCTCACTACAGAGAATAACCTGATCCAAAGCACTTTCTAATGGATGTCATTAGGAAGGAATCATTTAGTAGAATGGTGTTTGTTTGTTTTAACTGCAAGTAGACCTGAACCATCATTGTTTTGTAATTTATTTTCTTGCCTTTTATTTTTCATCACTTTTGCAGCTTGTGAACAAGTCAATGAGCAGTTTCTTGTCAAAATTCCCAAATAATGTTGTCTCTGACATAGTACATCAAGGCGTGTTTTCAGAGTGTCTCAGTAAAAACATCTCGATGGGAAATAAAGAGCCCCTCTCCTTCCAGACATAGCAGTTTGTTATCAGATTTACATGCTTTTATTTTTCCTTTGTGAAAAGCCTAAGTCAAAGGAGTTGGAGAGTTACTCGAACAGATAATTGTGCTGGCTTTCCTGTACAGGTAAGTGTGAGCTCTCTTGCTGATGAATGAAGCAGAACATGCTTTTGACATTGCAACACATATGAACTCTGCTTGTTCTGGTTCTTTGTGCAAGGGAACATTTCTTTTATAACTCTCCTGATGCCCTCAAAAAGGGAATCATCAGCTGGAGCTGGAAGCACTTTATTGTCTAAGTGCCAAACTCTGATTAGGGTAAGGAGAAATGGGCTAAAAGTAGGTGAGCCACATAGCATTACCATTTAAATGTCTATCTCAATAGTTAGGTGTGCGTTGGCAGTGTCTGAGCTTCAGGATTTTTCCGTAAACTCTCATTTTCCTTTCAGCATCTGCCATAGGGAGGGAGCACCGTCATCCTGGTTTGCAGAGCAAAGTCTCAGTCCTAGATCAGACCCTGAAAAAGGCATTCCTTTGCCTTGCAATTCCCAACTCTTGGCTAGCTCGCTTCCATAGGAAAGTCATTGCCCTGAGGCAGGTAAGGATGGAAATGGGAGCTGGTACCCAACAGCAGGCACCCCACCACCCCGCTATGGCCTGAGCAGCGGTGGGAGAGCACTCCTCCCTATCCCTCACGTGCTCCCTTCCTGCGGAACTTAACAAGCCATTTTCTTCTGTGAAAAATAGGGCCCTCTCCACACATTCTGCAGAGCACTAGGTCCAAGAACAGTAAGAATTGTCTTATTTTATCCTAACCTGCCAGAATTGAGTTTCTATCCCTCTCTAGCAAAGCCAGAACTTCCCAGAGAACAAGTGGGTCTCAGAGGTGGGCAGCTGGCCAATGCAATGCCACACATCTCTTAAAAATACGAAATAGACTGGCAACTCCAACTGATTTCTTTAAAATAAAGAATTAATCAGTTACCTCTGAGTGAATGAAAGCAAGAACGTTGTTTTTCTTACCCTGATGATACTTAGTGGAGTTTTCCAGCTGCATTATTGCAATGTCACTTGTTTTCCCACCGTGTGCTGTCAATTTTCATGAAACATATTATATTCAAGAATCAGAAATTCTAGCTAGATTATATTTTCTTTGTCTCTTACTGGCACCCAACAGGGTCCTGCTGAAATGCCATTTTAAGCTGTCCTTTGGTGATCAATCAGTGGAGTGCATAATGAACACCTATGGAGGTATCCAAAATGTGTAGTGGGGTAAAGAATATGCAAAGGCATCAGGATGTCTATTTCTACCTAAAATACTGTAATTTTCATAATTCCTTCCGGTTTTCCCCCATGCCACAAGCATTTTCTACAGAACACAGCAATAGACACATTGCATTAAAAGAGATTTTAGATCACAAAGGAATGCGTTGGTGCCCACCATCAAAACGAAGTAAAAAAGTATTTATGATGTACTGATACTGATCAGGAGATTCAAACTTCCATGGAATCAGACGTTTTTGTCACTAGTAAGCTGTGGCCTTAATAGCCCTTTGGAGAGTGCTAGCTTCATAATTACTTTGTTTTACAAAATTACACTGAATTTCGAAGAACCTAATCCATTGAAGTTGCTTGCATTATAAATACGGCAGATTAGGGTGCAATTTAAGCAGTGCAGAACTAGCTCAGGGGAGTATCCCAGATCTTCATTTCATTTAGCTGTTACTGATGTGATGAGAAGAAGAAAGAGTTGATTGCTGATTTATATGCCTCGTCTTTCATTATGTTATATTTCTGCTGTGCAGAGGATCACAACAGAGTCTGTTAACAACGGCCAAGGCAGAACCAGCTGATGTTCCTACAATCACATCAGATTCTCTTCAAAATTGCTGTTAGTTGCTTTTTCTTCGTTGTCTCCAAAGTTTGCAGTCTGCTTTCCCAGCCATGAGTAGAATTTTAATGGCCTTGCAGTCTGTTGTCTATTAAGGTTTTTATTAGTATTAATATGGTCTATTTTTCTAGCTGTCTGTTTCACTATATTTAATTTCAAAATGTTTCTGAAGTACAGGCTAAAGGGGTTCTCCCAAGGCGCCATTTGCTGAAAGTTCATTTTAAAGTCATTAATATATGCCTCCAGCAAACCCTCATATTAGGTTACGCAGCAAAGGCTCTAGGAGCCAGCTTCTAAGGACACATCTGATTGACTCCCAGCTTAGAAGAGATATTTTAAAAAGATCTCAACACTCTTTTATAGCAAAATAAAAGATTTTTCAGAACCAAGCACTTAGATGTTCAAACATACTGACTGTAATCTGCATTTGAGTTTACGCTGTGGTCATGGTTTCAGAGATGATTAACTTCCTACAAACTTCAAGAAGAGCAGAGGTTTTCTACGGAGGGAAAGGCTGAGATATGAATTCACTTTTTACTGGACACCCAAGAGATCCGTGCAGGCAAAGGTAGGTGCTGCGGAGCTCCCACCCGATAATTCACCCACAGGACACATACCCCTGGGAAGCTTGTCCCTACTATTTATGTGGCATATAAAACTATTTGTTCAACCTTGCTTACCCTCTCTGCAGAAGATGATTTAAGAAATGAAGAGAGATACAATGTTGGAGCCCAGCTGGCTGCCAGCTACTGCAAGAAAGGGAGCTTTCCTGTTCCTTTAATTAAATAACCATTTTTGTTGGAGCCCAGAGTGCTTTCATTGTCTTTGTCAATGGCTGCCAGGTGGGCAGAATTGCAGCTGCCGCTCTTCTCTGAGCAATGTAAGTCTGTGGAAAGCAGGACACATCAAAGACATGACAGAAACATGTAATTCCTGCAATGCATCTTTTAATCTGCTATGCGAGAAGAAGAAGAGAGCTCTGTCATAACATATCAGTTTCACCAGATACATCTTTTATATGGAAATGTGCACAAGTTCACGATATCAAAAAAGTCCATTTCCCAAGATGCTGATGCAGGTGCCGTGCTTGGGCAGCGCTCCCGCTGGTTCTTGGCATCTTGAGAATCTTGAGTGAAACCTTACCCTTGTCCTCCCTCTTCCCAGTACTGCTTGCGTAACACATGCTGGTGTAAACAGGAGTCTTCATTAATTTTATCTCAGAGCCAAAATTCTCCCTTTCTTATCTCTGTAATGTTTGAAACCAGAGCCTGACTATGAACCTTTTGCCCTAGGTTTGGGTGAGCTCGCTTGGATTAAAGCAAAGCCCTGGTCCGCAGACTGTAAGGCATGAAACCAAAACAAAACACAATTGCATTTGGAAATAACTGACATCCTCTGGTGGAAAGCCTTAGTCGCTATCTCTGTTTTTGTGACATTTGTCTTCTGCTGTATTCCTCTTAGTTAGCGAAGAATTTTTTCTTTGGCAGAAGCAAGGCAACACAAGAAGTCATCTTTTACAATTTACACACAGGGTGGAAAGCTTTATTTTCTTCCTGGCTTCTTTCACCAGCCCACAGCAAACATTTATCTTCTGATTCCTCTAATAGGATGTGACTTGTTGTGACATCATATTTTGAAAGGCTGCAATTTAATGGGTGTATTTTATCCCCCCTTTCCCCACCACACATACATTTTGCAGAGACACTTTTCATTTAAAATACGGTGCAACCTCCTGGTGATCGGAATTGCTGCCAGAGGTTTCTCCGGCGCACTTGCTCAGTCGTGACTTTGCACAAGTCCACCACAAATAAACACCTTCTGTGTCAGGCTTGCTCAGGACCACTCACAATTCCCTGGTCCTACGATAACGGCAGGCACTGTAACGCAGATTGCGGTGGCAGGGTCTAAGTTGCAGAGAATTAGCCCTACTGCCTTAACATGTGCACTGAAAGCCACTGAAACAAGAACATCAAATTCCTCGTATTATTTTACTAGTAACAAGTATAAAACTCCACAGCAACACACTGATAACTTAAATATCCATTTCCTCCCCTCGCAGTAGAGATCGAAGATAGAATTCATTCCATCAGGGAAGCACCCTAAGGAAATTCTGAGCTGTCAGCTGAAGCAGTGCTGTATATAAAACATCTCTGGCTCTATTAGTATTTGTGCCATTCCTGATGAGAGTCTTTAATCGTCCCCACCTCATTCAGGGGAGACAGGAGTACACCGTATTTTCTTTCCTGAATGAACTGCAGATATCTGGTTTTTACATTTTTGTTCATTATTTTAAATAAATAGGATTGGCACCGAGCAAATCCTAAACAGTTGATCTCAGGTGGGTTTTCCAAGCTGGGATTGCCCTGTCTGAAAAGTTTCCATCCCTGCAGAAAGGGCCGCTTCAGGGCCAGCGCTTCCCAAGGGGAAGGCTGCCACATCCCTTCCAGGTGCCACCTGCTCTGGAAGCCTCGAGGGCTGCAGGGGACATTCCTGTGCCGCAGGGTGAACCCGTGGCCTGTCTTCAGCCTGTCCTGCACGACCCCCCCAAGCAGGGAGTGAGCTGGCAACATCCCAACACTTGGTCTTTGCTCTTGAGAGTGACGTTCCTCGGTCGAAAGAGGGGCAGCGTGCGATGAAGGCACGAGCACCTTGGCCTCTCCGGGGCTCACCGAAGGGCATTAAGAAAATGAGCATGTGGTCACTGTGTTGACAATAACGCCCTCGCTGGAAATTGCTCAGAGATCTGAGAATTGAAAGAAGGTTAAAATCAGAGTGTTTGGGGGTTGGCAGTAGAAGTGGGGTAGGAGAAGCAATCTCTCATCAGCCTCAGGCAGCTGTTACTGGGAAGGAAAAAGGCCCCTGCAACCTTCCTTTTTCCCCTGCTTTTGCAAAGAGATGAAGCACCGGGTGCAGGAGTATCTAAGCATAGCAACATTTGGGATAACCAGTAATTAACCTCATATGGAAAGGATTCAGCTGTCCTGTTTGGCTCCTGCACCACAAGCCCACCGTGTGTGATAACAAATGCCCTTACTGATTTACCACTCCTACAGCATCAGGTCAGTTAAAATGTTTTGTAACACGTATTTCATAAGGTTACAAAACACCGAAGAGAAGAAAAGGATGCACTATGAGATGTGAACTTTGTCATTCCAACCCGGGCACTACAGGGCCAAATTCAGCAATGGTGTAAATCCATTTGCAATGCCAGATCTGTAGCCTGCTGAGGTTACTTTAAGCCCACTGGTTCCACTCGGCACGTAGCAAGACATTGTGGAAATGGCCTAAAGAGTTTGTTAAGAATATCAGATTTTTCTCAGTGGTCATTAAAAAAATAAAAAAAAAAAATTGAGTGCTTTGTCCCTAGGATCCTGAAGAGGAGCAGCATCTTGAGGGTGATTTGGAGAAGGAGCCTGAGATGTTCTGCGAGGAGCGTTATGTCCTCCCTCCAGTGACAGGAGAGGGCAAAGGGCGTTGGCGCTTTCAGAAGTATGCCCCAGATCAGATGGTATTACAAACAGTTATCAAGGTGAAAAAATCAGGCACTCGCTGCCACAGAAAAAAATTAGTTCATGTAAATCGATCTTGACCAGGCCCAGATTTACTGGCTGGACAGACTAGGCAGTGCTAAGTGGGATCCTAGCATTGTTACGGGGCCACCGCCACGGGGCTACCCAGAAATCTCACCTTGTCTAGGTCACAGAAATGTCTGTAAATACCTCTACACCTTTGCTGTTTCCATACATTTAAAAACCCCAGGCCAACAACCCTTAATAAATGTGTCTTATGCTGAGTAACTGAAGGTCACTCAATACAGTGACACTACTGTCGTAACCCTTGTCATTCCTGTTCACCAACTGAATTGACTTTTAGCCGTTCATAGGTGTAAATGCCACACAGAACCCTGACTTCTCCCAAACTTTCTTTCTCATGAGATCATTGCGGTGGCTCATATTTATTAGTTCAAAACAGAATTTCAAAACAGAATTTCACCTATTTTATTTTTTCTACTTTTTCAGGCATTACCTGCTTCTCAGTTTTGCTTTATTCTTTAGCATGTAGAAAGGCCTAGTGTTTTAAAAACCCCATACCTTAAAATTCAGAAACAGAGCATGTACAGTAGAACAAATTGTCCAAGCAGATCACGACGGTGAACTTGCAAACCTGTGAAGCTGTTGGGTGCCCACAGCTTCTGGATATGCAGCAGTTGTTGAATGGGTCATACAATAACAAAAGAGTGTGTGCAAGTGCCTGTGCCATTTCTTAAGAAAATAGAAAAGCATATACTTTCACAAAGTCTTAAAAATCCTGCCTACATATGTCTAATTGCATAGTAAGAAAAGATCAACGTTACTGCTTTAGCTCAGATATGAATCAGTCAGCTGAGAGCATCAAGGAAATGAAATGAGAAAAGGCAGGAGCCTCACCTTTTGAAAACAGTGGAAACATGGGTGCCGATTTCTTCCTGGGGTCATGTTCTTTTCTGTAAAAGTAAATGAAAACATCCTTCTGGTGATGTTCTGAACAACAGGGTTTGATGCCAGTTTTCCTGCTGTTAAAATCTGATTTTGTGTGTCCCTGTAGAGCAGAGCAGTCTGCAAGATGGCCTGGATCCTCTTCTCAGTCAAACTGCTGCCTACGGGGACCTGGGAGCATGGTAGCACGGATAGCCCATTCTTAAGTATATATTTTATACCCAAATGTGAAAATCTCAGGACTGACATTTGAGTGAGGACCTCATCTCTGAATGGCGACAGGCCTGCCAGCGCCTTGCCCTCGGACCGCTGCTCTCCAACAGCCGAGCAAGCGGCACCTCGACCTCGCTGCCAGCATTCCCGGCGGGCACATCCCCGGCGGGCACATTCCCGGCGGGCAGCATTCCTGCAGGCAGCATCCCTGCAGGAGGTGATGGGCCGTTCGCAGCGGTAGGTCGTAAGCATGTGTAGAAATTGTTCCTAGTGCTCCTCCCAGACGTTGGGAGCCCACATCGGGGACAGCGGAGTAGAAACGTGGAGGAAAGGGCTGGTTTCTGAAGGCTGTCCTGTGAAGTTGAGCCTCTTGTGCCATTTCGACCTCTGGAGAGAAAGCATGATCTTTACAAAAATAAAATGGGTTTCGTCGGGCTAAGGAGTCATTTCACAGACCGAAGAGGGAACAGAGAGCCCTGGGCAGCGTGGGAGCCGCTGGGCTGTGGATCCAGCCTCTCCACCTCTTCTCAGGGCTCAGAGCGAAGCGGCACACAACCCCCCCAGTATTAACGTGCCAAGCGGGGAGGTGGTGGCTGCCCGGGCATTCCCTCTCTCAAACTCCTCGGCAGCATCTGCATAACCTACTCCATGTACGTTGAGTGCCTAGCAGCTCTTGTTTATGTTGTCTGTGTTTTCCTATATCGGTAGCGTAAGAACTATTTAAACCTCCTCCAGGTGTGAGCTATCCCTCGTACCTATTTTGTATTATAAAGTCTTTGCAAAAAAACCCCAACTAAACAAACCAACCAACCTGGAAATTTGAGATTTTGTTTTGAGTATGAAAGACATTTCTTTGTATCATTATAATAATGCAAATTTCCTGGTCAGTACTAATACTTAAATCAATACTGAATTAATCAATTAATTAACTAAAAATATGGAATAAGAGTTTGTAGATACCACACAGGAAATTTAGTATATTTGAATTAAAGTGCTTCTGGTCTCTGCTGTAAACATAGTATGCACTTTGTTTTTGTACATGGTCAAACACAGAATGAGGCAATTTAGCCAAAGGAAATGATAAGCAACGTAAGCCATCACTACCCCATGGAAATCTGCAGAATGCCAATAATTTAATAAAATGTGTGCTTGCTAGATCAAATACTCCTAACTCTCTTTGCTCTGCAGTGAAACCGTGAGATCCAAGCAGAAGGTATGCTGAGATACTGTGCTCTCCGAATCAGTAAATTGCTGAGTACCTAAAATCATCAGCTACTTCAATTATTCGTGGTAGCAGAATGTATCTGTGTTTAAATAGATGTTAAGGTTGTGACTGTAAACAGGAAATGAAAAGTAAAAAAAAAAAAGCCATGCCGGAACAAAAAAATAAAAGCAGATGATTTCTGACTAATGTGAGACAACAGTTTAAAACTGTGAAACTGAGTTTTAAAATATAAAATGGAAGGATGATACAAAGAACTGTTCTTGCTGGTGGCAATGCTGAGGCTGGCAGGAGAGCTGATTACAGGTAAATGGCTGAAGCACAACAAATATATATGTATGCTGTATATCAGTAGAATATGCATTATGTACATCAGTAGCATGCCTTCACATGGGGAGTAAATGATCTAATATGTCAGTATGTGATACTGACACTTTTCAAATTATATTTTCCCCAATATTTATGTATATTGGCTACAGAATGAGTACTTCCAAATATAAATTGCCATTATGGTTAATGTATGTTTAAAATGTATATTAAAATGCATATTGAAAATCACAATACTTCTCTTTTACCCTTATTGACTAAACTGGAGAAGAGAGGTACACAGTTTAGGTATGTGGTATCTAAGAGCTCGAAACCAGTTCAAGGTCCCTGCCAACCCCAGTGCCACAACAATTCCCGCGGCTTGGCCTAATGAGCCACCTTTTGAGGTAACGAACACCCATCTTGTGGGGAGAGAGGGCTGCAGAGGCTGACCGCCGGCTCGCGCGTGGTGTGGAGCTGCTGTTTTACTGACTGTGCAGAAGCAAGTCTTACTGAGACCAGCACTGAGGCGTCCCTCACCTTGGAGAAGGAATCAGGTCTCCTGCCTGACAGCTGTCCGCAGAGGGGTGCAAGCTCAAATAAAGACGCGGTTGGTATGAAAGTATTTTTACTTTCCCACTGAGGGAAGATTTTCTGGTATTTCCCCTCTCGTTTTGTCTCTGTTGTTAGTATAAATGCACATATAATACCAGATATTCTCCAGGATGAGTGCAAGGTATGTTCGGTGCCTTCAAATATTTTGATTTCTTATTTTTAGGTTGCTTTGATTCTAACTCACAGCTAAAAAGGTGAAAACTTTTAGAAATTTTGAGCAAAAATCATGGAGGATACTCCTGAGGCGTGCTCTCTGAATTTTGTAAGAGTATCGGTTAGCTGGTCTATTTAGTAATTATGTTGGTGCAGTTCTCACCATCCACTCGCCACTTGTTTTCTACTACTAAGTTCATTATGATACCATTCAGATACTACTGCAAAGTTTTCCAGAGTTTGGAGAACAATATCATCATCATTAATGGGAAGAAAAAAAAAAAATCAGTCTGCTCTGCCAATGCATGCAAATATTTACTTGTCTAATACAGAAGATGCACAATTGATTGCCCAGATATTCCTCCTGTTGCTGTTCCCTTTCCTCCAAGCTCTAACAAAACATAGCAGATGGTTAAATTTACTGTATCATCTCGGAGCAAGAAAGAAGGTGCTGACTCTTCCATTATGCATGGAGAACCGCATGTGACCCAGAGGATTGCAGCGAGAATGGAGCCAAATAAGAGCCCCATTCCTTAACAAGATCTTTGTCATTCCCACAGGTATGATTTTGCTGTTTCTTCCTTTAAATTTGCAGACTTTGGTGCCACGGTAACCCATTCCTTTCTGTAGGGGAATGGTCTGGGTGGGATGGTCACTTGTGCTCCTGATACACACTTTGCTTTCGGCGAAACGTCTTGAGATCTTGTGATTTATTTCTATGAAATCCACCCTAACTTTTCCTGTGACATTTTGAAACTGCTGATCACCTCAGTTGCTCTCAGAAAGTGCCTCCTGCTCCTGTTCAACCCTAATGAAAAAAAATGGTGGCATTAGCAAGGTGCATTGTGGAGAATGACTTATGGAGACTTGCCAAGTAACAAAACTGTCCTGGGTGTCCTAAGAGATGTGCTCAATATTTATGGCATCTCTTAGCAGTGGCAGACAGATGTGACTAAGAAATGAAACCTAGTTTGGATTAACAGAGTGGCTGTTTCCTTCTTCTAGCTGCTTTTATAAAATGAGTGCTGTCAGGATATTTTGTAGAAATTATGGAATTTTTTCTTTTAAGAGAACTATCGAGCATGAAAATGTTTAGAAACAAGAAATATTTTAAAGATTATAAAGACAGTAAATGTTTCAGGATATTGAAGTACTTCGCTTCATCATTACAAAATGGGCTTGCTTTCTTTTGGTTTTTTTTTTTTTTTTGGTCTCAAATTAAGGGTCAAAAGGTCAATAAAAGCAAGAAAGACCAATGCTCTTATGTTCTGCAGCTGAGGCCTTCGTTGCCCTGACCAGGATCACCTGGGACCCCCACCCCCACCCACTGGCCCCAGTGCCACATTTAGGGCAGACTCTGCTCCTTGCATGAGGTTTTTTTTTTTGCCTGTTGTGGGCAGCTCTTTGCTTTGCCTTGTCTGCCTCTGAACCCTGCTTGCTGATGCCTTTCCAAGTTGTTCTTGGACCTACTTATGTCTTTGTGCCTTTGCTGGGCCTGCTGGTACCCCTGAGCTGGCTTTGTCTGGGCTCTGCCTGTGCTGGTGAGGATGCTGCTACCTTTTCCCTTTTGGCTCCTGCCCCGGCATCCCCTGCAGAGCTGCTCCGCTCGCGCTGGTCCTGGGTGAGCGGTCCCCTCTCCGCGCGCTCAAGGTGCGAGGTAATTAGTGCTTCTTGTGTTTATGGGGCTTACTGTATCTGAGTGCTTTGCAGCTTGCGGTTTGTCTTTTTTAATCTCTGCAAAGCCCTTTTAAGTTAGGGAAGCTGTAATCTCTGGTTTTAAAAAATGGAGAGTTGAATCAATTAAACTTTAGCCCAGGTATGTAAATATTGCTTCCTAAATCCAGCAGGAGCTCTATGCCTCGGTGTCATCTGAATTCAACTATGTGGTCTAACTTTGCACTAGAAGTCTGCAGGAAGGTGGACGTTTGAACATAATATTTTTCATTCTGAGCTTATTGCTGTGCTCTGTCCTGTAAGAGATTCTGGAGATTATTGTGTACACCAGGAAGAGGAAGGTGCTACCATGCTAAATTTCTTTATCTTCTGAGCCACTAGAAAAAGACTTTTAGCACAGGAAAGATGGAAACTCCTGTGGAGAAACAATTATTTAAGATTTTCTGTGCTATTCAATGAATAGCTATTAATAGTGTTGCATGCTTTGTCTTGCCTGAAGGAGGTAACAGTCAAGTACAAGCTTTTCTTTTCTCTGCATCAAACCGAGGGCTTGCCAGTCATTTGCATGAGCTTGAGACTGAGCAGTCTCATAGGATGCAATAAGAAATAAACCTCGTTAGTTCAAGGAACTTAATGTGCTAATATAAACAATAATGAATTAAACATGCCAATATTGTTATTTGTTAAAAGAGGAGAGCATCCAACTTCCCACAATATTGGCTACAATGTAAGACTCAAAATAGATTTTGCTGGTTTGGCTACAGTATAAAAAATTAGTTTTTGCTGGGTTTGCTTCCTCATAATGCTTCCCTTCTAGAAGTCAAACACGCAGTTGCACGCACACAGAGAAGTAGTTGTATGGGCTGTGGCGGTACACATATAAGAACAGTGCTAGAAAAGAAAAGCAGTTCTATTTCCAGCCTTAGAGTGTGCTCCCAGTCCTGTGCTGGGCTGTGTGGGAGCCCGGGGCAAGCGCTCAGCTGCGCAGGTTGCATCTAGATATGGCTTTGAAGCACCTTGCAGCCTGGGAGAGCCGGAGCCGTAGTGCCTGATGATACCAGGTGCCTGACTCTACGGGGCTGCTCTTGAGGAGAAAGGAGGCTGTGAAGTATTTCAAGGGAAAATAAACCTAGAGCAGCAGATATTCTCTCTGTATTTCATGAAAGCATATTAAATCCTGGGAATACTCTGTGTCGTGGTTTAACCCCAGCTGGCAACTAAGCACCACGCAGCCGCTCACTCGCTCCCCCCCCACCGTGGGATGGGGGAGAAAATCGGGAAAAGAAGTAAAATTCATGGGTTGAGATAAGAAAGGTTTAACAGAACAGAAAAGAAACTAATAATGATAACACTAATAAAATGACAACAGTAATAATGAAAGGATTGGAATGTACAAATGATGCGCAGTGCAATT
>JAVJGG010000009.1:25314644-25333680 GCA_035590195.1 Aviceda cuculoides
CTGAACTCAAAACACAGCACTGTACCAGCTACTAGGAAGACAATTAACTCTATCCCAGCTGAAACCAGGACACTCTGCTTCAAGCATAGAAAGAATTCAAGAGTTCCGCAGACATATCCTGAATGGGGACAAAAATGAGCTACATTTCTTTCCTATTTTTCAGCTGGATAGCAGTACATGTGGATGATAACAATCAAAGGGGGGGGGGGGGAGGCAGGGAGTATCCTCCCCCCAAAGATGGAGAAACTGCAAGGCACTGGAAGAGGTTATCTCTTGGACAAGCATAATGGGCAGGGATAGTTCAGCACAGGATACCAGTTTCCTTTCCCTCCTGTTCAATTTATACAGGTTTCAGCCTCAGATGGGCTACCTCTTTGGCAAAGAACTCCACGGCCAGCCCTCCTGTTTGGGTGCTGCTCCCCCAAAAAGTCCCGAGGGGAGGAAGGGCGCTGGTGCCCCTGCAGCACCCAGAGCAGCCTCGGGCATCTCTGGCAGAGCTGAGTCCCAGCAGGGCTCTTCGTCTTAGTGAGCTTTGCTGCGATTACCAAAGGTTCAACGAAATGTTTACACTGGGAAATTCCTCACAAACTGGAGGCACGTTTAACGTATTATTGTTAAACTTAAAAAGAAACCTGTGGGGAGGCTGATGTGCTTGTGATAGCTTGTTGTTTGGAAATTGAATTGTCCTGCTGGAGCTGTTACCAATCTGTAGCTTTTCCTCTCTCTTTCATCCTTGGTATTATTTTTCAAAGTGTGATAATGCATTTCAAGAGCCTTTCTTGATTAAATAATTGTAAGCTGATAAACAGAAACTGAAGTTGATATCTAAACACACAAGATTAATGTGGTGTAAAGATTGAGCAGAAAGTCTCCATGTGCTAGAGTCGAGACACCTCAATTTACAGTACTCAAGGACCTAAACTCCTGTTACAATGTGAAGGCAACTATGTTCAATGCAGCACTATAGTTAGCTTGGCAGTGCTACACAAAGGGCTGAAAATATAATTGATTGTAAAGAAACTTGTGTAGCCTTTTTTTCTTCTTGGAGAATCACTTTAAGCTCATTGCACTTGAAGTGAGTTCATGAAGATTTTTCTTTCTATTCTTGGATTTATTACCGATAATGTTCAAGCATATTTGTTATTAGAGATTGGTGGAGGTGGTTTGTGGCAGGAGTCATGGTACATTTTCCATTCCTTGAAAGATGCATATTACACAGATATATTTTTTTTCCTTACTCAATTCAAAATTAATGGGTTACTCGGTGCTAAAACTAAGCAAGAATAATTATATATCATAGGAATATATCTTGTTGGGGTCAGGTAAAGTTTTTCTTCTAGTTTTGCTTTTGTAACTGCATATTAGACTCATCCCTATGAATTACACTGAGAAATAACACCATGGGAACGATGGTTCAGAGCAGAGAGCCAGAGCCCTCGGTGCGCTCGGGTGTGCGTGTGGCGGGGGCACTGTGTTGCACCCGGGGGCTGTGGCACTGGGTGACCAGCCCTGCACCCAGATGCCTGCCTTTAGGCGGCAGAGACGGGTTCTCTGGAGTGACGAAAATGCCATTTGCAGAATAGTAAAAAATCCCTCCTATTATCCTGATAACAAGTGTGCCTGGGAAGATGAAATACCTGGTTGAATGATTGGCACGTTTTAATGCAGACGTAAGGGCATGGCTCCAGCAGGTAGCCAGCCTCGAGCCGGAGGTTGGTGGTGGGGAAGGCAGGCGGCAGTGCCACTTCTGTAGCAGGCAACAGGCCTGCGAGTTTGTTAGTTCACCGATGGCACTCTATGGACAAAACTTCAGAAACGGGTCAGGGCTAAAGCAGTTGAAATCTGTTCCTTCGTAAACTTCAAACGCAGTTATTTGTACTGTGGGTGGAAAGATGCCATTACTTACCAGTCAGTTTGAGTCTTTGTCTCTCTGTGTCTCTGCAGATCATATTTCTTTCTTGCTTTTTTAAAATCTGATTTCTGTTCTGTCAGTGAGATGATTCCCAAAATACCTTGGGGTACATTCCTCAGTCTGGATGTTCATTATCTGTAAATGCCCCGAGCCCCATATATTTCTTTTCTGTAGACCTCGGTCTGGAAGCAAAACAATAAACTCTGCAGCCTGTTGTGGCTGTGCAACAATCTGCAATCTGACTTATTTATTAATTTACTTGTTCTGAGATTTTGTTTTCATTGCTATCTGCCGCAGTTCAAAGGGGTCTTCTGTGTTTCCTTTTCAATAGTTTTCCCCAAAAGCTGAAATTGTATTTTTCCAGATGCAGGTCACCTTTCATGTCATTCACCTTTCTTCAGCTCTTTCCCAATCCTAAATAACCCAACAACAAACTGACCAAACCCCGAGCAAAAACAAATATCTTGATAGGTATAAATTATTACAGCTTTACAAAAGTCATCTTGGTCTGCTCCTGATTTCTAACCTAGTTAAAATGAATATTGAATAATGTGAAAGGACTTATTTGCAGCTGACAGATAGAAATAGTAGTGAGGCAAATGTCCTCTTAGCTATTTGGATTTGCCCTTAGGATTTATCTTTGCTGTAGTCTTAAAGTACTCTTCCCTGCATTTTACCCAAACTCATCTACCATCGCTACCCAGGTTTATGCAAGCCTGGAACCCAGGGCTGTTTTATGGAGGTATAAACTATAGTCCTTCTCCTTTGCGTTGTGGCTGCAGATCAATCTTATTTTGCAGAGATTTGTGATAGTCATCCGGTCACCAGCAAATCTGGGCAGTTTACTGCTCCGGCTCCGAGTTAAGCCACCACCCCAACTACAGGCGCTGCGCAGAACAGCCCGGGCACGCCAGGATGGAAAGGGTTGGAGGAGCTTGAGGAGATCTTGAGCAGCCTGCCCACTGGGTGCCTCAGCGAGCTGCTGGGCACGTCCCGGGGAGCTTGGGTGAGCGGGAGGGATGGGGAGGAACCGCAACCGGGCAAGCGCGGGGGGAGGCTCGCCTTGACGGGTGCTACCTAGGGGCTGGGTACGTGCTGCGGTGACAGGCGAAGGGAAAGCTGGGGATGTGCTCGGAGCAGTTTGAAGGAAGAAGTGCGAGTTTCTCAGGGGCTTCCTGGGGAAGGAGAAAGGCAAGAGGCAAACTGTGTAATTCGTGGCACCTTATTTGGATCCAGCTCGCACACAGCTTTTCTGGTCACGGTGCCAGTTAGTTTTAAATGAGATACTAATTTCTAATAAGTAGCACTTCCCTCACCAGTGTGGAAGAAATTAAACTTTTGGTCCCAGCCCACTCTTACCGTGACACCTGTATGGACTGCACTTAAGTTTCCTAATTGCCAAATGTGCGCGTCTCTCCAGGAAATCACTTGGGTGTAATTTTAACTACTTTAGGAGAGTCAAAACAGACTATGTCTTTGTGCACAGACCAAAATCTTGGTGAGGGCGATGCTTCCCCAGATCAGGGTCACTGACAGCCCTGAAATGTCGATGTTTTCCTCTTCCAAAGGATATTGTTGATAGAAATGCTTTTTGGTTATGACTAAGCAGTGATGTGAAAGACAGTGCCTCCAAAAGAGGGACCACACAAAGATGCTACTAACTTCAGATACATGCATTTCAGTTTAAAGAAAGTGTATGTGCTACATACGTCCTTTGTTGGTAGACTCAGGAAGGTTTTTGGTAAGTATTGTTGCTTCTTTTTTTTTTTTTTCATTAGAAGAGAAAGTAAAAACAAAAACAAAAAAAATTAAGTCTCTTTACCAAGTTCTAGCCATCTTCCAGAAATATTTTCTTTTACTTCAGACTGTTTAAGTACGCACGGTAACAGAATAATTTTAAAGTACTTGAAATGCTTCATTGTTATACATTGAATAATACAAAACAGCATAACAACACAGATTCTTTCAAAGCTGAGTAGGGAATGTTGCCTGGAATACTTCTGCCCTTTTGAGGTACCTGATTGCCAACATAATGGGTCTCAATGGGAATTCATAACTATTACAGTATCTTTCAAACTACAGTTAAAAATACGGAAGCCATACAATGAAGTAATTTTCCAGGCACAGATGCCTGGATCAATAGTCTTAAAGTGATCAGGTGGAAGACACACCATGGGTCCCAAAAAGAACCAACCTGCAACCTTCAGATGAAGTAAACCTGAAATGTTTTTCTTTATTTCTTAAAAGGGAAGACTATTTCTAATATTCAGCTCTTTCTATGCTTCAAGGTCTCAATCAGGTTTGGGAGTGTGACAGCAGTAGTATGAGAAAAATCACACTAAGGCTTTTCAGGCAAATTTTGGAGACCGAAGTGGTGTTATGCAGGGAGAGGTAAACTCTGCAGCTCCTCAGTGCAGATGTAGAGGAACGAGTGAGACCTGGCTGGGGGGGGGCAGGTCTTGCAAAGGGTGGATGGTGGTAACAAACATGGTGGATGGTGGTGACAAACATGGTGGCTGGGGACGTGCAGCCCCCAGACCTGCTGGGGGTGTGCAAGTGTGGTCTGCCTGGACGAGACCTGGCTTGCTATGCCCTGAAGCTTTCAGGAAGGGTTTTGCTGGGCGGCCGTGGGGCTATAACGGCAGAGGCTGGAAGTGGGATATGAGCTGAAGTGGGGAGCTGGTAGGCCCCAAGGTCCGTGGCTTGGCCAGCTGAGTACCTGGGACCAATGCAAGGGTTTGTCCAGGTGCTTTGCCCTGAGATCTGCATGTTTTCCCCTCTACTTTGATTGGCTCTTCTCAGTAAAACTGGATTGACAATAGCTTGTATCCGAGGTCGGAAACATACACCAGGTGTAAAGCCTGGGTCAGGATCTGTGATGCCTCAGAGTTTGTGTTTGCTGTGGTTGTGAGTTTTAATGCTACAAGACACCTTATCTAAACCCTCATCCTACCCATTTCAGAAAGCTTAGGAGCCATCTGGATTGCATTTACTGGCTCAAACTGTAGGTAAAGGTTAAATTATCTTGATTTTTTTTTTTTTTTCCTATATGAATGAGAGTTTGAGCTGCAAGATGCGTCAAACTGCAGAGTAAGTACTTCAATGTCCTGCTTGCTTTAAATTCTCTTCACACAGTGAAATAGCTGAGGCTACTGCAGGGTTTTTATAGATCATAAGGAGTTTTGTCTCTTCATGCTGTACTCGGAGAACCCACGACTGCTCCTTACACAATGTAAGGCACCCACATGGCCAAATTGGGGTTTGCGCCACTCAAGGTTTGCACTGGAGCAGCAAAATAACTCCCTCTAATGTGAAGACTGGGAAAGTGTAAAATAACAAGTATTGATAGGTGACTGAGTAATGTGCATTTATAAGATGTTTTTCTCTTTAGGATCCTTTGAGGTATGCAATATTGACAGTAGCATTAGATGTTGTGATTAATTCTAAATGCCTTTAAGAAGTGGTTGTGGAAAAGGAAAGTATAAGGTGGAATGGGAAGGGTATGATATAACTGAGTGCCAGGACTAGAGGTAAATAGCACTGCACATGTATATGTTCATAAACCTATAGCTGTGGACATATTTTACAGCCGTGGAAGTACAACCTAAAGGATGTTTGGCCATATGATAGAGCCAGTCCTACCACTGGGATGGCTAAGCACCAGGATCCCAGATTCCTACTGTAAAGACAGCAAGAGAAGCCCCTTATGAAACCTGGCTGTAACAGACTTTTATCAGAGATGAAATAAAACATGCTTTCTTAATGACTTTTTAATGACTGAGTTGCAAATCATCCCCAAATACGAGGTTTTTTTGCATTTCATGTAAGATATCTTCCCATAACTTTCTTCCCACTCAGGCCTGCAGCTTAAACTTTGCATATGGTTTTGTGTTTTGCTAATTCTCTAGGAGAAAAAGAAAGCATAATGCTTGATTAGTTGTGATTAGAGATACTCAACAAAATGGTGGGCAGGAGTTTAGGTCTTCAGTAAAATAAAATAGATGTATTGCTCTATTTCAAAAGTGCTTAGTGGCCATATAATAGCAAAGAGGCATTAGAAATAGTAGAAAAATAATATTAATCGTGCACTGAAGATAAAGTACAATAGGTTTTCATAAGTGTTACTAGTGTTGTTATTAACATGAGGAAAGAATACAGCATCACCACACATCTTAATGATGAATCTTTTTAGGCACAGCAAACACAGGAGTAGCAGCAGCACAAACATACCCAGATAGTCAGAACCCTTTTAAATTCTTGGTTAGAATAGCTGGATAGTACTAAAGAAAATCACTGTCAGAATCCTGAAAAAAGGAGAAGCTATGAATTTTAGATTATGCATGTGGAGGTTGTATGGGAAATCATAAAAAAACCCCCCACAGTCTGAAGGAATGGGTGTCATAGGGAAAAATCCAGTTCCAGTGAAGTCTGAGTGATTTATTGGGTCCCCATCAACTGAGGGGACAAGTAAACACTCCATTTGTCATATACGTGTTTAGATTTTGATGGTAAATGACATTACATGGGCAGAAGTGTCTTTGCATAAGGATGCTGTTCTGGCAAAGCTGTCATCAAGTTTATGAAAATGTTTGTATAGCAAAACCAAAATATGTCTTAAGTCTGAAGCTATTTATTAGTGTGGTCAGTTTATGGGAGGTATATCAGCTTAGCCCTGCTTAAAAAAATAGTTATTGGGAATCATAGCATGAAACTTGGCAAGAGACTTAAAAATCATGCTTTTACATTCTCTGTGTGCTGTGAGGCATTAGAAAGAATATAGCTGAGTGCTTATTAAAAGTAAAAATATTTACCATGGCAACTCCATTATGCAATCTGGCTGGCAAGTTTGATAATCACAGCAGTTAACAGGAAAAAGCATAGGTGGGCAAAAACAGAGGAACTGCCTCATTCATGAAGAGTTCTTTTAAGTAGAAATGGAGCCTGTGGAGTGGACATATGTTTCTCATTTAAATAAAGCCAGTTTGACTCTGACATTTATGAAAGTGAGACTAATGAGTATAGACCAAGCCATGTTCTCACCCTCAGCAGGGTAGCACCAGCTTGACCTGACCATGCACAAGTGAGAGTGCAATCTAGTTCAGTTATTGTCTGGGTAACAGACAGTTGTAACATAGAGGTCTTTGTGTTAAATTTTCCACAATTGAGTTTTGTAGGCATAAATGCCTAAAAATGGCCTTTTCAAAATTCTGCATGCTTATATTTGACAGAACTGTTAGGGTACACAAGCAAAACTTCCTGCAAGCTGCACCTGCCTGAAATGTTGCTGGCTGATTTGTCTGGTCCTCCCCAGAAATTTGAAAGGGAAGGAGAAAGTACTTCTATGTGATCCTCAGGCTGTTTGCTAGAATTTCTTAAATGTTCCTTGGGGTATTCCGTTTTATTTCATGTCTCATAAAGAACCTGTTATCACATAGGATAGTGCCAGGACTTGATGTCTGGTCACGTTCAATGTGCCTGGGAGGAGGTGTCACAGTAATGCTGGATTTTAATTTGGATAAATTAAGAAGATGAACCTAATGTCAGGATAAAGCTGTGGAAATTATTAACAGAGAGGTAGCTAGAGCTGTTAAAGATGGCAGAGTGTGACACTAAGAAAATGTGATCAGGAACAAGCATGAAAGGAAGTGATAGAAAACTGAAGGATTGAGTTTCGTTTATTAGTGTTCTTGCCCCAGAAATGTTAAAAAGCTGAAACAATCTGTGAGCTGTAATACTTGAGGCCTCTTACCACTTAAACTAATAGAGCAGCCATTGCTATTACTTTGAACACATCTGCTCTCTGTAACTGCTACCACAAGGTGCAGGAATTAACATCAGTTAATCAATATCTCTGACAGGTATTGATTCAAGGCTCCATGGAGCAAGTGAAGGGTGCAAGCTGAGGGGGACTTCCCAGATGTTTATTGGGACATTATTAAGACAAAGTGTTGATGAATTCTGGTGGACTTAATCTGGTTTTAGAGACATCAGAGTTAGCTGTTCAGTACAGCAAGAGAGACTTCAACTCACCCAAGTCACAGTAATTTCAGACGCCATCCCTCTACTCACCTGCATTAATTGTTGTGTGCACCAGCCCAGGCAATTGTAAATAATGTTCCATAATTTCACAAATGGCACAGGTAAAGGAAATTTGGACAGCTGTGTCCCGGAGTTGTGAAACCTGGTGTAATTTGGTGCTTCTCAACCAGTTCCATGGCGAAGCCACTGCTGCCACTCAAATCCAACTTCTGTTCTCCTCTAAATGTGTGTGTGCAGTATAGAAAGGGCAGGTGCTTACAGTGTTTCATCATAAAGTTGAAAATATTTGCCCTTTTTTGTTAAATTTTCTCACTGCAACCAAGAGAAAATGACTTGCTTTGTGATTCAATTAGGTCCATAAAGATAGTGATGCTGTGTAGTAATTTCATTAAGTTTTGGGGTTTTAACTTAATTAAATGGTAATATACCAAGCTAATTCTTCATACATGAGACACCTAATCAGAGAAGGGGCTCTATATCTTATCTTCTGCCAGTCCTGGAAAACAGCCAGGGGGTAGATTTTTGACACAATTCAGCACAGCAGCAAGGCTGTTTTTACTTTGGCCAGAATAGCTTACTCAAAGCTGTTTTCAGCTGCCTCAGACTATCAAAATTCAGTTTACCAGCCCAGTACCTCTTCACTTTTATCCTACCCTGATGAGTCTTTTATTCTAGGAAAGGTAGGAGGCTTCGGGGCAAGGGTAAGTGGAGATGCCAGTATTACAAAGAAGACTTAGCCCAAGACATGAGTATTAAGTAGTGGGAGGCTCATTGACTTTTAATATATGCTTAACTTTTTGTCTCTTTTTTTTTTTAACCAGATTTAATCTGAAGGTCTGTAGATGTTTTTCTCCCACATACTACTTCTTGCTTATTACAAGTTTCCTCTTTCCCTGAGGACACAAGCCCTGTCCAAGCCTAATGACTCTGCAGTATGGTTACTCATTACAAGTGCAGAACTGTATGTAGATAAAGGAGTTCTCCCAAGGGAACTCAGACAATCAATAGAGCTATGTTTCAGCTGATGCCTGTCTCACAGAACGGTTGAGGTTGGAAGGGACCTCTGGAGGTCATCTTGTCCAAACCCCTGCTCAAGCAGGGCCACCTAGAGCCAGTGTCTCCAGACTGTGTCTAGGTGGGTTTTGAACACCTCTAAGGATGGAGACTCCACAACAACCCCGGGCAACCTGTTCCGGTGCTCAGTCAACCTCACAGCAAAAAAAACCTGTTTCCTGATGTTCAGGTGGAACCTCCTGTGTTTCAGTTTGTGTCCATTGCCTCTGGTCATGTCACTGGTCACCACTGAAAAGAGCCTAGCTCTCTCCCCTTTGTATCCTCCCTTCAGGTATTTATATACGTTAACAAGATCCCCACCTAAGCCTTCTCTTGTCTAGGCTAAGCAGTCCCAGATCTATCAGCCTTTCCTCATATGTGAGGTGCTCCAGTCCCTTAATCATCCTCGTAGTCCTTTGTTGAACTTGGAGTGTTTCTTGCTGCAACTGTACCGACAACATTAACCGTATTGCTACCACAGCAGGGAATCACTTCTGATGGATCAGAATTTTTTTTGCCATTGTAGTCAAAGAATAAGACACGAGTGATTTCTGCAAGGTGAACCAGAGCCTGCTGTTAGGGTCGGTTCGTAACTAAAAGCAAAGTTTTCATAGAGAGATTGGTGGCTATTGTTGTGTGATTGGAGACAGTCTATCTCCAGTGGTGCTACTGATATAAAATTTATCTGCCTGTATTTTTTTTTTTTTTTAACTTAGAAAAGAAGCTATTTTGGGTCTTTAGGAGTGAATTCATAAGGTGAGTTGGTGCTATAGCAACCATTCATCTGACCAAATGGCCTACTGGGAATATTCAGGGCACGACTTTTGTAATTTATTTTCCTGTTGCAGTTTAGCTCTATCTCCTGCAGCTTTCAGTTTCAGATGAAACTCGTGTTTGCCTTTAGGGAATTATCATATTCATTATTCCTACCTTCCCAGTTTTGTTTGAAGCATATTAATAGCTGGTTGGTTAACAAAACTGGTCTTTAAAAGAAAAAAATTCAAAACACCAAACACAACTTGGGCAACTAGTCACCAAAATACAACATTCTTGTTCCATAGCGGGTCCTTTACCAGAAATCAAATAATACATGGGTAACTTAGTGGTGATTTGGCCCCAAATCACCAGAAAAGCCATGTTGAAAAAGCAGGTTATTCATACATATGAAACAGTGGGCCAAAAGAATAGCTCTTCTCTTCATTTCTTACTTCAGAACCTCATGTCTCTTTCAACACTTATGGAATAATTTTTCTAGTATTATTTGTGAATGTTAGGATTGATTCCAGATAAGATGTTTTGTGTACAATACCCCTATAAAACATGACTGAGGTAGAAATATTAGAGCTAGGCTGTTTATAACAGCATGAACAGAATTCAGGCTCCTCTTTTGGCATGAAGTTAGAAGTAGGTGCGCTGTCGGCTTGATGGCAACCAGAAGTCTTGGATGGCTGCAAGTCTGCGTCAGAACAATGCTTGATTTAGAATTTATCAAGAAGATGCTAAAGTTGCAGAGGTGACCAAAACTTATTTCTTTGCCAGAGGTTGCTCTCCCCATGAAACTGAAGTCTTGTACTTCCTGCACCTGTGGCTATCCTGGCTTCTGAGGCTGAAAGTTGCTTAATGAGGTAGCCTATTGTACAGGTTTCAATATGCAAGCATAAAGTTTCCTTTTAATCATTTTCCTTCAGTTTTTTAAGTAAGAGTTTGGTAGACTGAAAGCAGAGTGATGCATCTAATTGAAAACCAGTATAATGGTTTTCTGAACACAGCCATCTTCTCATACTTAATTAGAAGCACATACGTGTACACTTTTATGTGCTTATATACATTTTCAGTATTAACTTCTTATGCTAATTACCGCACTAGTCAGTTGTTACACACTTGAGATGTGCATGAGTTCTGACTGCTTTGAAGAGGGATTGGTAATGAAGCCCTGAAATGAATAAAAAATCTTGTCTTCTGTCATGTCTGATAGCATGTCAGGGATCGTTTGTACTTTGAAAATGGTCATCATTCTTTAATGGCAACTTGTTAACATTTAGATTATCATTTTGCGTTGCAGTGTGCCACCATGCCTTGCTACTACAAAGACAGCAGAGAATTAAGGGCACAGTCAAGCTGCCCTGTTTTGAATTACTGACTTACATCTAAAAACTTGAAGGTAAAAAGCATATCTACCTCTCCTGTATTTTTGTTATTACAAGGTTATGAGATGCAAAAGTAATGAAGAAGTAACTTTTCATACGTATCATCATTGCAAGGGTCAAGGTTGAAGCACGTGACCAGCAATAAGTTTAAGGAAGCTGCTTGTTTCTATGGAGACAACATTTTTCTCTATATTCTGTTTAAGAATCTGAATAGAACAGCCGAATAGACTTCACAACACTTAGTTCTAGCAGCCTTAAATAAATCTTCAAAGTGCAGTGACTTCATTTAAATTATGTTTTAAATTACTTAATAAGTGGAATTAAAATAATGTATCTTTGTACATGCTTGAGAAATAAATATTAAAAATGGATGGAAATACTTTAATCAAAAGCAATTTTAGAGCTAGAGTATTTCACAATATTACGAGAAGTAAGGCGGAGATTTGCTTTTGGAACACTTTTATTCAGTAAATGTAGAATGCTAATCTGCCATAGCAGTCCAGGTTCCAGAGCTGGCATATTACTGAGCAAAATCCATGGTTCCCTTTGGACAAACTAAGGAAGCCAGCAAAATACTGTTTCAGCATTACTGGAGATACCAGTTAACTTAGATTATTTCATGATATGCAGCAGAGTAGCTGATAGACAATGACAACTCATAGAAGAACAGATGACCAGCAGCAAATTTCTCTTCTATAATTGAGAATTTATAGCTTCAGGACTGAAAGGGATGTTCCTGGCTTGTGGATCATGTTAAGTCTGAGACATCAAGCAGCAGGATGACCTTAAAGTGTGGATGAGATCCAAATCTTACCTGGGAGAGGGATGAGCTAGTTGCTGGATGGCTTTTGTGAAGCCTCAAACTTCTGGCTAATAGTCCTGGTTGCTGGGTGTTTTGCGCAGAATACTCCCCGCTTCGTGCTCAGGATGCTTTGAAGTTTGATACAGTGAATATGAGCAATTGCGTGTTATTTCGCTTGCGAAGATACTTTTTGTGCCCAAAGCCTGCTTGAAATTCATGGCCATTCTTGTGTGTGATTGTCGTTTTGCACTCATAGTAGTTATCCACCTTACTTTCCAAATTTAAGTCCTTTAGTGGACTTTTCCACTATAGTACCTTCCTGCATCTGAAAAGCATGATAAGTTATCTTTTTATTTATGAAGCACAGTAGCAGAGTGAAAGTTGTCTTGCTTAAGTCTCTCTAACGAGATTGCTTACTACTCTTCTGCAAAATGCTGAGGAGAAAAAGGATCGCTTAATGTAATGTTTTATGACATGAACTCTCAAGGGAATAACTATCATGGCAAGGTGATATGTGGGCTTTATTGAATAGCATGACTGACTTATATCTGATACAGTTTTCAGTCATCTCTGTTTTCTTGTTTGAGACAAGGTTCTACTCTGGATTGCACAAACAAAGGTATTTTAATGAAATATTTTATCCAGTCCACAATGACTTTTATTTTTATTCCAAAGGCAGGAGGGATTACAATATTTTTCTGTATGTACTAGGAAAATGGGAGTTGAAGTCTGGAGTTACTAGACTCCAGTGTTCATACGGGAGAGTAGTAAAGGCCCTAGGCAAAAGGAGGGCTGAGAAGGACACAACTGCATTCTACCAATAAGGGAGATGGCTAAAACAGGGGGAGAAGAGCTCTTTTCACTAAAGGTGAATATGATAATAAATAGCTGTAAAATGGTCATGAGTAAATGTAGCCTGTAAATGATTTTATTTTATTTTATTGTTATTTTTTTTTAATCCTAATCCTCAAAGGTACGGGCAAAAATGGAAATAGCTTTTTCAACAAACTGCCTCCCTGTGCAAATGCAAAGTAATAACTGTTGTCTTCAGAAAAATACTGTCTGTGAAATGCTTGAAAGAAAATAAAACCCCTTTTGTTTTATTGGACAACTAGGTAATATTTGAGTTTTCAGCTAAGGAAGGCAAAAAAAAATAACAAAAGACTAAACCAACCAATCCTCCAAAGGACTTCTGGTTTTATGTTCTTTAATCTGGAAGGATGGAAAAAATATTAGGGTTTTAATAGGAATAAATGAAAGATCATTTTGATGAAAATTATGACCAACGTTATCTAGGGAAAGAGAGGCCAGAACTTGTGCGGAGCATTCTTTTTGACTGGTAACAATAATATAAAAAAAACCCCCATAGCTTAACCCTTGGATCCCAGTTCTTGAAACCTTAGGAACAAACTGACACTACCAGTTTCCACTTTAAGAAGGCATTTTTCAAATGGGTTTATTTTGCATCGCTGCTTTGAGAGTTTACAGAATAGAATATAAAATCAATGCTTTCGCAAATTCCTGGCCATTCTAAAGGTCCAGGCTCTGATAACGCCTATCGGGACCTATTAATGCATTTGATTCCAGTAATTATACAAAGCGTATAAACTTCTATGTAAACCTAGCACTTACAGGAATGTAAAGATCAATTTGTTCTGTCTGGTATCCATCACGTACATTAAAGATGCTCTTGCCCTTTTAATGGCAATAATGCATGAAGGCCAGACCATCAAGTGGAGGAAAACAGTGACGGTCTGTACTTCCAAGGGCAAGCACTTTCTAACTGTGAAAGTTTGGTAAATTATATATGTTCTTGGAATGCAAAATATTTGGTAATTCTTAATAGGGAAATTAAATGGGTGCCACGCCTTTCTGGGTTCAGTGTTTGAAGAGAAACTATCAGAAGAGTTCACATGGCCACATTAATAAACAAGCAGTGGAAGTAAGGATAAAGAAAAATAGTCAGCTGGCTTCCCTATAGGTGAAATATACTGCATAGCAAGTCTCTAGCTATTATTCTTGTTGCCTCTGTGTGACCTCAGTAGTTATTTATCATTCCTCACAGTTGAAATGCCGCTTTCTCCATTAACTTGTATCACTTCAGCTGTCACATTTGAATTTATTCATTCCTAGAAAAAATATTTATTTTCCTTTCCTGTGAAGTGGGAATGCAATGATTAGCCATACAATCAGGAGATGTTGATCTTAATAGAAATTCTATACTTTATGACATGAATAGGAATTATACACCCTTAAACTGTATTAGTTACACTCCTTAGCCAGATCCTGTGCAGAGAGACAGGCTATTTTAGCAGGCTAATCTGAAGCCAGAGGAAAGGCTTGTGCTAATTTCAGCGTGCTTTGAATCAGGCCAGAAGTCTGAAGTAATTATATCTTCAGGATTACAGCAATGAAAGAGTAAAGTAAGGCCCCTTATCTTCAAGCTCTTCCACTCTGACGATACTTTGGAGTGGCACTACTTAAAGCAGGCAAACTAACAATTTGTTCTACCTTTTGGAAAGTAGGTTAAAATAATGGATCTGATTCATTCCTATTTTATCACAGAATACCATCATTACTGCAGACAGGATTGTTCCTCGAGCTCCCGAAGGACACCACATTATTTCATTTTTATTTCTTAGTATCAGTATGCCTAACTTTGTGGACATTGTTGTTCTTGCACTAAAAAAAAAAAAGCCACTTGGATGTGTTTGACTAAGAAATCATCCTAGCAAAATGTAAATTATTCCAGAGGGTCCATCTACATAAGTACACATTAATCTACTTCTTAAATATGTAGTAGAGTCTTTCCCCTGAGGAGAGTATGGAGCTGTGAAAATATGTAACAGTAATTAATTACTAGCCAAGAATAGATTAATATTGCATGCTAGGAATAATAAAACAAAATGTATATAACTAAGTGGTGTCTGTAGGGTAATGTGAACTGGGAAGAAATATCAGACAGCGACAGTGTTATATTTAATATCCCATCAAAAGGAAAGTGCAGGTTTTTATTTGAATGACATTTTCTGTATAGCACAACTATTTATTTTCACAGCTCATATTTTAGACAAACGAAAACATTTTATTTCCTATTGCCCAAGAGAGCTGGCTTTATTGTTGCTGCAAAAAAGCCATTTCTTCTTTTAGGAGTTGCTGTTGGACATATTACTGAGGTCTGTGCTTTGGTATTAAATATCATTGCCCTGCCTGCGTTTGTGTGTAAACTGAAGATGAGAAAGTGTTCCTGAAAATATCTACCGTGCACTGTACTTTGCCTTTTATCATTTAAAGGTTTTGCCCAAGTCTCACTGCACCTCAGCCATTCTCTCTGCTGCTGTTTGTTTTAAAGTTAATGCTGCCAAGATCCCTAAATGATGTATAGATGGAGTATTGCTAAGTTTAACTCAAATATAAAACCCCATTAACAATTTCAAATATGAATTATCATGTGTCACGTATTAAGTTGAACTCCTAGAAAATCAGGAGGCTGGGCTGAATTACAGTGTAGTGGAAGAGCCACTGCCATGCTTGCTACCATTTTATCCTCTAGTGATGGAAAGGTTTGCTAAATATGTATTTTAATTTAGGATAATAACAACGGACTCGAGCTCTAGCTGTTTAACATGAGAATACAAAGTGGAAAAAAGCTATCTGGGTCACTGAATCCAATTTCTTGCAGTTGGAGGCAAGCAAATTGGAAGTATTTAGTCCAGAATACCCTTCCAGATCAGAACGTCCCCTGCCTTTTCTGGCTCCCCAAACCCCTACGCTACAAAGCACTGGCTCAGCAAACACAGAACAGTGTAACTTTTAATACAAAAAAGAAGCTATGCTATGCCTTAAGAAGACAGCAATAGAGATGTTGACGTCTAGGAGCCCACAAATATCCCAGATGTTACCCTAGCGAAAGCCGGGACACTTGGATGAGGCGTCCCACGCCACTAAAGGAGTGAGCGTGCCAGGATGCCCCGTGCAGCCTGCGTGAATCGCTGGGCTGCCGGAGCCCGGGGAGCGCAGAGCTGATTGCTTCTCCTGTCCTGGGGCAGAACGGAGGAAGAAGGACTCGGTCTGGGCTGAGAAGTGTCACGATTATGTCTGCTCTTTCAGGGCTGACAGGTTCCTCCCGCCTGAAGGAGAAGGTAAAAGCTGGCATTGACTTGCCTAAGACCACCCTCGTTCCTCTACCTGTTCAGCCCCATGTTTGCGTTTCAATTTGCCAGCCGTAAAATTCTTCCACGAGATATATAGATTGCAGCTCACCAAATGTGTCTGATGGCGTATTTGCTCTGAATATTTGCTTTGTTCGCAATTTGAAAATAGTCTTTCACGAGGTAAAAGCAGCACGCTTTTTTTTTTCCTGGAAACCAGTTCAGGTTTGTAGAACAAATTACTTCCACACAATTGAAGATCTGCTGCAGGCTTTTCTTCTTTGTCTTCCAAGTATGAAATTTGCTATTTCTAATAAGGGCAAAAAAGCATATTTAAAAATCAGGCACATGGTGTTTCCACCTGGATGAGAAAATAGGAGGAGGACTGGAAAAATCTAGTTTAGATAGTAATGATGGGTGTGACAAAAGCAAGTGAACAGCATAGCACGGTACTTCAGGAGAGGTTTGTCAGCTCTTATTTTAGAGTGGCTGGATTTGTTGTGTGGATAAAAAGCAGACTTCATTTTCCACTGGGGTAAATTCAACATCTGTTCATCGAGCTCATTTTTTAAAAACAAATTTAAGTGGAGTAAAATAACATCTTCTGCCAAAATCTCTGAGATGAAGATATATTTATATTCTTTACTGTAGCAGGGGACTATAGTGTGAGGTTTAAAATATTCTGCTTTCTCCTTTTCATGAGCAACTATGGCACTTTTCCAGCTGAAATAGTCTTAAAATCTTCTCCTTTCCAGAGAAATTGAAACCTGCTTGGCTTTTTTTCCTCTTCTCTAGATGCAAAGTATCAGAAAACAGCAAGTATAGCATCAGACTGTAGCTGCTAGGAAGTGTAAGCATTTCACTTCATCCTATGCAGCATTTTTCAGGAAGGTCATTTAGAGAAGAAAGATCCCATGGCACAATTTCCCTCCTGCATTATGAACTGTCTGCACTTTTTTAGCATATGGCTACGTGTTCATCTGCTTTTGCTTATGTTACAAAAGCAAAGGGGAGATAAGGTAAAGGAACAATACCCAGTAACTTACCTGTGTCTTTTGCAAATGTTTCCTACAGTAAGTCTTTTTTTCAGCATTTTCTTTTCTGTTCTAGGCATTAACAGCTTGGGAAAGAGATGTCTGTGGTGTTTGTGTGTCTATAAGCTGTTGGAAGAGTGGAATGAATATTAGTTCGCTTATATAGGGTCCTATTTGTGCTCCTAAGTTACCCATTTATTATAAGGACAGGATCTAGTGTGCACTAAACACACATTTTCATGATTGAATGTGTTATTGTGCTTTCAAATGCCTCTTTGTGTCTGCAGTTATTCATGGCCACATGATCTAGTGGCTAGAGCAGGAGGCTCCAAGTCTGCAGACAATTGATTCTTGTACCAGCTCCACCACTGCTTCATCATATGACACTGGGAAATCACTTGGGGGGGTAGAGGTGACAATAGTGAGGCAGCTATCTCAGATATACAAAAGCAAATATAAGCTGGTTTTGCTTTACTCTGCTGAAGAAATACTCTGAATGCTTGTACGTATATGAATACTTACCTATGCTTTGTGGTCTGTACCACAATGTCTTAGTAATAAAGCAGAAACTCAATGCACGCCTCTCATGTTGCATGACACGGTGCGAGTTTTGGAAATGAAGATGTTCTGTGTCTGAAGTATATTAAAGGAATCATGGTAGCTGCCACTCATGCCCAACCTGACCAAAAGAGAGTGGTGGTTTTTAACACTTTTTAAAAAATAGTGCTGGTTGTGTCTTGCAAAGTTTTCCTGATAGCCAGTGAAAGGAGATTGCAATAATGTAAAACATAATACACTGGGCACATTAGGTACTGCCTTGCTATTTTCCTTTGAGAAACAGAGGGGGATTAATATATTAAAGTCAATTTGGTCTTTCTCATAAAAGAATGAGACACATCTAAGAAGTAGTGGGGGTAACACAGGTATGCTATAAGGATATACAGGGTGCTGTAACATTATTGCCGCTTTGGTCAGGATAAGAGACTTGCCTAATGCAATTCTTTCACCATCGTTTTAATGGTTGGTGTTGGCCACTAGCAGATGACACAATAGATTAGCTGAACCTGATCTATGGCAGTTCTTTTCATGCCCTTATTCTCCTCCACTGGAAAGTTTCACATACAATGAAGTGAAAAAAAAGGTCTTTTATTTTTTTTTTTTCCTTAACTTTGTAATTTCCTGCTCCTTCTTCAGCCTTTGTAATAACATATCACAGTGTCAAGACTTGATTAATTCAATGAATTATAGCAGAACTGGAGCTGTCAAGAGGTTGCCAGTGTGTTTTGATTGATATTCAATTACTTTTCGTGTAAACACCAATGATTTTAATGTCCTTATTTTCTAAAGTTATTTATGAAACAGATTTCCCGGAGCCCATCAGTGAAAGCCAGAGTCACTACTGATGGGTTAGTCACACATGTGGCACAGTGGCGATTAGAATGAAATGTGGTAAAACGCTTTAAAATCTGCTCACCGAAAGGACATGGGACCAAAAAATTCCTACTCAAAGAGTGCCTTGAAATTAGCCCCATCAGAGCCTCATGTTAGGTATTGTACAGGATGAAAATGCTGTCTGACTGCAGTATTTCCATTCCTTCAATCTAGCTATAAAGTATTTGTACACCTATCTGATCCTACCAGTTCATTTGTATGTGGACTATTGTCCCAGTTTCGGCTGGGATAGAGTTAATTTTCTTCCTAGTAGCTGGTACAGTGTTTTGTTTTGGGTTCAGTAGGAGAAGAATGTTGATAACACACCGATGGTTCCAGTTGTTGCTCAGTAGTTTTTACACTAAGTCAAGGATTTTTCAGCTTCTGATTCCCAGACAGCAAGAAGGCTGGAGGGGCACAAGGAGTTGGGAGGGGACACAGCCAGGGCAGCTGACCCAAACTGGCCA
>JAVJGG010000009.1:25333902-25383903 GCA_035590195.1 Aviceda cuculoides
ATCTCAACCCACGAGTTTTACTTCTTTTCCTGATTTCCTCCCCCATCCCACTGGGGGGGGCGGGGGGAGTGAGTGAGTGGCTGCGTGGTGCTTAGTTGCTGGCTGGGGTTAAACCACAACTATGGATTTCTTATGCAAAACAGAGCAGGTATGAGCCCTTGAGCTGACTGTGGACTCCTTATTCACATTATTGAGCATTTCTCTGAATAGTTCCAACATCAGCAATGATTCCACAATGACCCTTCAAGGACTGAATGCTTTATGTACCCTTAGTGACCAATATGGTCCAAGCAATTCTTTCTTTTCTTGAAAACCCTACCTGAGGGAGAGCCTTACAAATGTCAATTTAGCACTTGAGAATAAAGGTGAATATGGTTAAATCTGGTAACATATTTTCCAGGATGTCATCAAAATGTCAATTATTAATAAAAAATAAATTAGTTGTTTGACCTTATACACATAGTAAGCAAAAGGATCAAAAATGCACACACAGGGTACTCTCCAACCTGGAAATGTAACTGCAATATGTTCTGCACTTGTTGCTTTTTTCTTAATGAGGTCTGCGTAAAGCTTCAATGAGATTAAGTATTGCCAGCTCTACTATGAATTAGTGGAAGAGGTTGGCTTGTTGTGAAATAACAGATCTATCTGCAACAGGGCTAAAAAACTAAGAAATCTCTGAAAGGCAGGATCATCACAGGACAATTTTTGAAAGTCTTTGGCGAAGATGAGTCCACCATCTTCCCAGGCAATTCTTAATGTCTCACTGAAATGTGCAGTTTACTTCCTAAGTTAACCACCATGTTCGTATTCCTTGCACAAATGATTGTTAAATACTTTGCTCTATAAATAGATTATTTTGCCATTTTAAAATACTTTATCTTCTTTACACGGCTTTCGGATTAACATGCAAGTGCATTATGTATATTTATTGAATATCCTGAAATTCTTAATCATCATCATAAACCCTGGAGGACAGATACTAAACCTGATTTGAAAGAAAAAAGAAAAAAAAGTTGAACAGTTTCATTTTCAAGTAGCTTATAACTTCTGTGGTTAAGCTTGTTTTCCCCAAAACAAAGGATATGTGATGCTGAGTAGGTACAGGGTACACTCTGAGGAAGGCAGATATCCAGAAATATCAGCTTTCTTCAGAAGGTATCATCTGCCCAATCGGACAGTTTCATTCTATTACCATATTTTATGAATTAAAAATCTGTATATAAATGTAGAGTTTAATGGAAATTTAACAGCATATGCAATGAAATGCAAATGCTTTCTTAAGTGCAGCATTGCATTCTTAATTTTCCACTCAAGTAATTTAGAAGCCATTAGTTTAAGTGAAAATCTAAGATAAAGCACATCCATGTGGTTACAATGGCTCCTCTGAAGACTGCACTTGTAATTGTCTGAGAGAGATAAATTCTTAATTGCATTTCATTACATTTTGTTACAGCTGGTGTAAGTGTATTTTGTAGATACCTGCCTGCCAGATGGGTTTAAGTTATACAAAGGCTATTTTTTCACACAGGAGCCATCTCCTCTGTGACTTGATTTGCTAATAATCTCTTACAAATGCTCAAAGTGCAGGTGACGATTTCAGCCACATTCTAATTTGCAATGAAGCAGTATAAGTTTCAAAGGTAGAAGAAAGTGAAAACCTCCAGGTTTTGTTGAAAACATGCAAATATTTGAGAAGGGCAGGCTCTGGCAGTTGGATAAAGATAGAGATGCAGAGCTAAAGATACACGTGATAAGAGCTGCCACATGCTACTAAATCACCATGATACTAGACAGGCTTGTAGATAATTCCACAGCATTGGAGGAGTAGCTCGGTATTGGAAATGTGAGACAAGATCTGCTTGTAAACAGAAATGGCCCGAAAGGAGCTCACCCGCAGTGGGGTAACCTCTCCATCTGCAGCCGGACTCAGGGTAACAGGGATATTGGGAAGACAGTGACAATACAGTAGGTCCCACTGCCAAATGTCACCAGTTGCTTAGGTTTGTGCTTGCCCAAATGGTTAGACATCTAAACCACAAACTGGGCTCTTGCCTGCTGGGATTTTACAAGAAGGACCATAGACCAAGACTCGCCCAAGAGAATTCATGATCACGGCAAATGTTGTGAAGTTGTGTACTTACTGAAGCCAAACGGCTACATCCGAGGGGACCGCAGAGGTGGGAAAACGAGAAGATATTTCCGAAACTTGAATGATGTCTCTAGTATGCCATCGCTATTGAGATGTTATTACCTAGAATAGTTTCAATGTGAAATCTACTCAAAAAGGTTTAAAAATGGCTTGCTTAACTAGAAGCAAACAGGCATTTTGCGTTATCAATGTCTAATACGCAAGAGAAGGGAAACAAATGGAAATAACTAAAAGCCCCTCTTGACAACTCAACTTACTTTGGAAGATCAATCACACCCTGATTTCACTCAAATGCATGTGTATCAAAGGCCCTGTGCGGAAGGCATATGTTTCTTATCTACACATTTTACAAATAGAATTTCTGAAAGCATTGAGGACAATCACTAAGAACACGAGGAGGGCAGGCTTGAAATTCAGTTCCTTTTTCAGTGGTACCACAACTTAGCTTCTAGATTGTCACAAAATATTGGAAGTAAAATTATTGTCCATGATGGTTCTTGGCATTTTTATACATTCCTATACTTTCCTGTTACAACACAGAATATGCATGCTTTCTGCAGATTTTTTGAGCAGTCCATTGTTTTCCTTGTGTTGAGTAGCTCGTTAGCAAGATGCTGTATCCCCTTAAAATATAAAAGAACACAACAGTAAAATGTTGATCTGACAGAAAACTGTACCATGTGGAACTGCCACACTCCTGCTGCCTTCCTGGGAAGTCACTGCTACAACTGTGCAACACGGACAGGATTTCCTGGCCTGGGAGGAGATTGCTTTGACAAAGCAGAGATTCAGAGTTAGAGCATAGAAATGTTTTAGCAGGATACTGGAATACTTGAGTTTTAGCTGTTAGGAACTGTATGTTTCTTAAAGCAGCAATGTACATAACTAGGCTGGTATAAGCAGGATGAGAAGACCGCTTCTATGCAGTTTTATCTGTGTATACCTTCGGGGGATGTGCAGGAAAATCCTGCTTTGGTTTTTTTTTCCTGCTAAGCAACCTCCCAAAAAACTGTTAGAGGATTTCTTTGCAATCTGATGATTCAGAAACCAAGCAGTCACCGTTTATTTTGCTCCATATGCTACATTAATTCTCATCAGATCCACGCTGTCTGAAGAGACAGCAGCTGTCAGATCTGAAAGAATAATTTCTGTTTGTTTATTTAGTTTTGTTGCCATCTCCCTCAACATACTTTGCTGGATCTATGCATCTGAAGATGCTTCACAATCAAATTAAGGACAGATGTTTACTCTAGACACATTTTAAAATGTGAGCTTTAGAAAGTAGATTTCAGTTATTTTCAGACTTTTAAAAAAAGTATCTTTTTTTGAGAGTGAGGGTTTATCAGCTCAAATGCTACACCAGCTTTAACAGAGAAGATATTTGCTCTAAACAGAAGATTTTGGGGGCTAACATTAAGAGAAGAATGAGCCTTGGCTCATTTTTTATTTTTTTTTTTTTAAAGCCACAGCTGCAAAACCAGTATGAAAATTAATTTTTACTTTTTTTAAAATTTCACCTCTATTCAAATGAAATTGGGTGCAATAGAAAGATCTGCTTTGATTTCAGTGAATGCTAAGAGGCTGGGTTTTTTGCAAAGACTAAATCTGTCTACATATGAAATAGAACAGCATCATAACATGGAGCATATAGTTCACTAATGTATATTGTAAATCTGTTACCTTAAATATCACTGGGAGGCAGCAAGGTTTTTTCACTAGAGAAGATTACAGTGCATGACAGTTTGTTAATTTGAAACAATTACTAGGAACCATGTAGACATACTGATTGTTCAGAATTGTTTGTTGCTGGATGTGGCTACTTACAAGTTTTTGGATTTCCAGAGCATTTTTCTTTGCTAAGCCTGGGACAACAAGTAGGTATCAAATCTAGAAGAATAACTTTACTGAAGTCCTATCTCAGGATGTAACCTGCGTCTCTAGGACATGCTGCCAAATAGTGTCATGTCTGTTATGCTGCTATCATAACTGTCTTGTTGGTAGAGCAAGTGCACTACTAAGATGCCAGGAAAATATGAACTAGAAAAAACAGAGGCCTGGGAAATGAGATGTGAGCTGAAACCTAGCAGTCATTCAGAAGTTGGGATGTTTCTTCATTCTCTGTATTTTCATAAATATAGAATTCAAGTAAATCACATTCAATTAAGCATTGTAATAGAATAGTTAATAGGGTTGATTCTTTTTATTTTTAGTTGTTACTTCTCCCTAAGGAAAGATTTCAGGCACTCATGTTTGGTCTTCTGCTTCCCCCATAACTCAGCTGCTTAATATCAATTGAGCTTGGTGGAATATTGAAGGTCTCAAAATACCTGCAAATTTTGTGAAAATGCTCAGGTGAAAAACAGCTTATTAATGCCATTACTGGACAAAAAAAGCAGTATGAACACCAGTTTAATTAGAGAATCTGTGTTGAATGTTCCTATTACAAACATCCTGACAATGGGAAAAACTTCATGCAAGTTCAGATGTTGCTAGACTACAGGCAAATGCATAGGTAAAGATCTTATCTGTGGAAGTTCATTCTTTGTTGCCTAAGAAAGTATGAAACCTCAGTAAAGTGTCCCTGTGTTTAAGGAATTGGTCACGTCTTTTTCTTGGAGGGATTATGTGACTAACAGGAGAGAATTTACAATCAACTTGTTAGAAAGCCAATTAACCATGAATGGAAACTTTCTGGAAACCAGGTTAGGTGGTTATTCTGGTAGTCGAACGCAAGTTGATGGCTTGAGACTTGTATTTTTGTGCCTAAAATTGCAAAGGTAGACTTGATAGTTTCCAGTGTGGAAACAGTCAAATTCAAAGGTTTGATCTGAGGCAGGCCTATACAACACAGTGCATTTATCTGAGAATAACCTAATTGTGCAAGAGTAACCGCTGAGCCGTTCTGAGTGACTAGTTTGCTAATACACAGTTTAATATTGGTTGTCTTTATTTTCATCTGCTTGTCATTTGGATGCAATTCTCTTCTTCTGTCCTCCCCAGTAGGGGTGCAGAAATTAGCTGAAGGAACTGATTCTAGGAATTCTAACTTGAAGAGAACTATGTGCCCCAAAATTACCCTTTTAAACTTCCTTTCATTATAGCTGCAGATGAAGGCCTGATCTAAACTCATGAATTAAATGGGAAGACTCCTACTGACTTCAATAAGCATTGAATCAGACCCTAAAGGCTGTGAATTAAAGTCAGTTAAATAAGTTTTCCTGTGGCTTTCATTATGCAAATAGCCGAACACCTCAAATACCTTCAAGGGCTTCTGTGGGGGGAAAAAAAAAACCTAACCAAACCCCAAACCCATCCATGTTTCATATGTATAAACTTTTCCTTTTTGATATGTAGCTCTGTCCATTGGCTGAACTGGTGTTACTTGAACTGACTTGCTGCAGTACCTGCAATCCATCTGGGTTTCAAAGTTCTTCAGCCTTTGTTTTCAAGTAAAGTTAATTCTTACACCTTCCGTTTGATTTCCTATTACTCTGCTGTATAAAAAGTTTGTCAAAAATTGTGGTAATGTAACTCAAGTTATCCGATTAGACTATTTGCAGGTAATTATTTGATTTTATATTTGTAGCACTTATCTTCAAACATTTTCCCTTGGTGAACTACTCTTCCATGTGCAGTGGCTGCGTTTAACATCAACAGTATATGGAAAACTTAGTACATTGTGCTCTGTCCCTTCTGCTGTTTCCATGGCCATTCCTTAGTGATTTATTATTGTTAAAGACAAAAAAGTAACATATGCTCTCATCACTTAATAAAACCACTTTGAAATAGTGATTTAAATGTAGTCTTGACAGGTCACGTGCTCATCTGATAGAAATTGATGGAGTCATAGCAAGCTCTGTATAGCTTTGCTGATTTATACCTGTCTTAACCTTGAGTTGTAAAACTGAGTTTAATTTTGTCTGAAGTGAAATTCTTATGAAATGCCTATCACTGAGGAAAACTATATTGAATCACAATCTGCACAGTTTATATCTGCTACTTTGCACAGCTTTTACACAGGATTTCTGTTTCTAGAGGAATCGTAAATCCACAAGTCAGTTGGACTCTTTCTGTTGATATCGGAGCTAGGGCATGTGGCAATCGTGGATGGAGCTGTAGACCCTGGGGGCGAGGGAATACATTTGCACTAGTCCATTAAGGACTGGCGTTAGCTTTTCTTGCCTTGCTTGACTCTGGAGATAACGGCCCAAACCCACCTATTGTCATCAGTGGGGATTGCACCAGCAATAACCCTGCCCCAGTAGAGTCTTGGCTACCTGTGCGGTGGTGAAGTTGCTCTGACTCGTGCGGTGGGTCAGCATCAGCACCTTGTGCATGATGGTGCAGATGATGTTTGTCCTTCAAGTGTTCAGAGCAGACTTTTCAAGGAGAGGATGCTAGGGTTCAACTACCTTCAGGTTTTAATGAAACTGAGATAATATTCAAACTTAAATGGAAAACTTTTCATTGACAGTCAGCTGGCTTCTTCAAGAAGTCATTAAAGACTTGGACAGAAATTACTCATGGCAAATTACCAATAAGGGTCTGCAGAGTATGTAGAGCTCATGTCAAATTCATGTTTGCTAAGAACTTTCCAACTTTGCAGAAGATGCTGTGTAATAGGCCATAGCTGTTATCGGAAAAAAATCATATCTGTGTTGGTCATACAGAGGTATGGTAAATTCACTGATACTGTGAAGAAAGATTACTAATGTTGTGTAGGTATCTAACACAGTAAGAATAGCAATCCACTATGTCATCATCAGTGTCTCCAGTTATGGTCTCAACTTTGTTTATTTGTTTTTCTGTTGGAAAAAAAAAAAACACAGGAAGTTTTCTCATGGTCTTCAGGACCTTGAATTTAATGCTGCTTGATTTTAATTAGTTAAAATAGGCAGAATACTGTCTGCACTATATGTTGCCCATGGAGATACAAGAAGGTGTACTGCTGCTTCTTATGCTGATAAAGCTAACCTGATCAGGAACATAGGAGTAACAAACAATATTTTGGATTTTGGAAGTGTAATACATTGAAACCTGCTTGCAGTGTTGTTTGGATGCCAGAGTCATTCTGGCATCCACAGAGTTTTGACTCTAACAGCAATTCTTTCTTTTAACTGAAATTGCAACTTGCTCCTGTCTGAGGGTTGGATTTTCTGGCCCGTATGTGCTCAATATTAGGACAAGGCAGGAACTGAGACAGCCTTAGGCTACGTCTGTGTTAGCTAGAGGTACGATGTGAGAGGAATGGATCTATGTGGCCAGGCACCTGCTGCTGAGAATATGATGTCCAGACTAGACCCAGTGAGTATTCGGTCTGGACTGGAGTTCGTGAGGTGTGAACACCGGCCAGTCGGAGTGTGTGAGCCTCACATCTGGCCTGTGTCTTCTGGTTTAGTTTTGTCTGGAAGAAATGTACTTTCACACTCAAAGACCTCCCTGCAGTGTAAGTTGAAGTGGGATGAGTGGAGTTGATCAGGAGATTTGCTTCAAAATGGATCTAAATTAAAATGCTGTTGTGGATGCGCCTGTAAGTTTCCCACAGCATGATTTGGTAACGGCTGTAAGGCAGCCTTGCCTATGAATTAGGGAAACTGTTCTGGGTTTTTCTTTTTGAACTTTTTTTCTGGGTTTTTTTGCCTGTTGAGGGGGGGTGTGTGTGGCTAGTCCTAGACTCCCCCTGCTTTTGGACTACTTTCATCATAGAATCATAGAATGGGTTGGGTTGGAAGGAACCTTAAAGATCATCTAGTTCCAACCCCCCTGCCACAGTCAGGCAATTTAGTATCTGCTGGTCTGGCATCTCCTAGCCTGAACTGTGGCTGCAGCGGCAGATGTACAGCATGCTGTTGCACTATGGATGCATTTCTGCTGTACAGAGTACAAGTAATCTCCAGAGTGACCGTCATTCCTGACATTGTACCTGCACTTCAGTGTATTAAGTAGCAAAAATAACTGAAATAAACTATATTTTTTTTCTGCAACCCTTATGTAAGTGCTTGCTTTTACAGAAAGCTCTTGTACTGCTGAAATAATAAGCACGTCTGTTTATTTTAAGTAACCTTTTTATTTCCATTCTGCCCACCCACATGTATTTACTGTCATGCCTTAGCAGGTTGTCTCATTTTTAGGCTACAAAGCTCCTGGGAGCAAGGACCTGTTTTCTTTCCTTGTCTGCAAAGCTTTATGCATTGCTATGACACTATAACATAACAGAGAAGAGAAACAGAACTGACTTGGAGACTTGATAGCTTTTGCAGTAGTACAATGAATTAATTGAGGGAAAAATCAAACTGAATGTAAAAATAACTTCTTGTGTGTTCTTGCACTTTAAACAGTTTTTCAAGGCTTTTTACAATAACTTATTAACTATTAGCCAAAAAAATGCTGTATTTGAGTGACATTAAGGTCTTAAGCTATCAGAAGAAGTCAAGAAATTCAGCGTGAGTGTATAAAGCTAAACTTGTACAACCTATTGAGATATCTTTTCTAAAATGTGTATATCTAGTGCTCCATGGTTAAATGGCATCAAATTTAAAAAGCGCTGGCCTCAAAAAAGCTTTGAGTTAACCTGTATTTTATGTAACTCTTCTAAAACTGCCACTTGCTCAAATGGGTCTGATTTTATGGGCTACTAAACACTGAGAACTGTCCAAATATATTACCTTGACAAAACAACTGCATCTGTGATGTTTGGACTTAATTCAGTGTGAAACATTTGCTGAACTTGATAGCCCAGCCGTTCGGGTGTTTCTTTTAATGATTTGAGCCAGTGCTTGCACATGGAGCTGAAATCGGAGCCACTGCCCGACTCCGGGGTGGCTCTGCTCCACACAGCACATCGCGTGTGGGAAATTCCTCTTTTTACGAGTGGAGGCACGAAGGTTCCCTTTGAACATCGCAGCTGCCTCTTACCTACAACTTTTGGAAATGCTATTGAGGGTATTGCTAAACTAATCATAGCCACAATTCCCAGGCCCTGGGGATGGTATAGAATAATCAATAAAGCTGATTATTCTTCAAAGTCTTGCTAACCTGTGTAACCTTAATACTGTATCAATATTCTTAGAAGCAGAAATAAATCATTTAAAGTAATGCTTGCTTGTTATAGGTTTTTCTTCATGCCAGGCAAAAGCTTAACCTTTGGATTATTTAAGTGTTTGCCAGTGGTGCAACTCTTCTTTTCTTCCACCATCCCCTTCAGAACTGCTCAATGGAATCTCTCTCCTGTAGTAGTATTTGTGCTGCTCTGAATGCTTCCAGTTTCCAAATGCATAGATTATGTGGTACAGGAGTTTGTTTCTGTTCAGTTGGTCATTATTTGCATATTAAATTGCTGCTTGTTATCATGACACATCATTTGCAGATACTGAAAATCAAAGGATACTTGCAGAGGGTATTCTGCATGGCTGAAAGAACAAATAACTCCAGAGAGACAGTCTCTTGGAAGGGAAGCATTGACTAGAAGACTCTTGGCTGAATCTTCCCGTAATAAAGACAGACCACAACAGGGCCAAAGTCACTGCGCTTAACTGGCTGCTGAGTGGTATCAATGCTATTCAGTGGCATAAGTCAGGTATTACAGAAATCCTTTTTTTTTTTTTTTTCTTTCTTTTTTTTCCCTGTGTTCAGTAGAAATGAAATTAGAATGAAGGTGACCTGTCATGACAAAGTCAGGGGAGAGGAAGAATAGTGATTGAAGTCACTTATTTTCTGTACTAACTGTATTTTTAGTCTCAGTATTCTTTTGGTTTTCCCAGAACAGTGTATAGTTCTTATGCAAAATAAAGCTTTCCTGAGAGACTGAATCACGCCGCAGTCTAGAAAGGATGCTCATAATGAAGAGGTTTCTGGTAAGCGCACAGCATAGCCATCTGCACCACACAGGCAAAAATTGCTCTAAAACTTTCTAAAAAACTTTCTAAAGTTGAATCTCCGTTGTTTGCTCTTGATTTCCTCATACTGGCAGGGTATGTTTTTGCCTCTTTGTGCATATTTAAGACACCTATGAAATGTGTGCTCTGCCTCCCTCCTTGCCCCTGAAATTTGGGTTTTGAGACAGGTTGTTATAACTGGGAGAAGAACAGACACTGAGACCCTGAGGCCATGAAGAAAAGTTAGTGTTAGTGGCTCCTGGTGTGTGGCTTTCGGGGCTGCTCTTTGTCCTTTTGCTTTCCTGGCTAGAAGAGGTTTCAGCAGCTGGCTCCAGCCATGGTCCCTTTGCCTTTGGCCAAACCGTTGTTCAGAGAGGAGAAAAGTAAGACAGCAGGCGGTGGAGAACTGGCCGTGCCAGTTATGGCTGTTCGTCTTCCCTGCTAAAGTTAAAACCAAAACAAAACAAAAACCACCAGCAAAAAACCTCAACCAAACCAACCAAAACCACAAACAAAACCCCCAAATACCAAAACAACAAAACCAAAAAAAGGCTAACTATTGCACAAAGGGTAGTGTGTGCGTGTGTAGGATTTTCTTCACATAGAAAAGGTGAAGTGGTAATAATACAATTTGCGATGATTGAAAGGGAGATCTACTGTGTGCCTTCTGGGATGATGTGTTCTTGGGTAAATAAAGGTGAAGAAATAATTTCCTATTTGTTGGGGCAATGTCAATTGGGTTGAGCAGAGTAGGACCACTTGTTGGATTGCAAATAACTTACGCAAGCATGTAGGCAGCAGGAAAACAATGCAGCAGAAATTCCAGAATGCTGTTTTCTAAGCCTCCTTCTGTTGCATCTTGCTTTTAAGTATTGGTCTGAAGTGCTTTTTCTCTTTTTCTTTTAAGATGACTTTTAAAGGCTTGAGGGCAAAGTCTTGTAGATTAAAGAATATTGTTTACCAACTTCTCTGCTCGTTTGATGCCCAGGAAATGTGTCCCTCCATTCAAATGCTTAAACTTACGGATGCGTGCTACAACGCTATTCCAGAGGGACGCATTTACAGCGACTGGCTGTAAAACCGCAGTCTCTGCTTACTTTCAGAGAGCTCTCGCTGTCACTGAAGTCAATGATTTTAAGGCTCATGGGTCGCCTTGATTTTGTGAATGGGACCTATTTATGTGAAAGTTAAGTTAATCTGGAAACAAATAGTCTTTAAAACAGCAGGGAAACATAGGCTTGGGTTGCTCTCTAAGGAAGTAAAAACCCAGTTTTATCTGTAAAGTAAAAGGACCAATTGATTTGGAGCAGTGCCATAAACTCGAGGAGTAAACAGCCCAGAAAATATATAAATAAATAAAAGATCCCTATGCAGTTCTTTAACTGTTTGAAATAACTGTTAAGGTGTCTCCTATGTTAATATGGCACCAGTTCAGGTTCTGAAGCCAGCCTGCTCGTTACCTTTACAGGCTGCCTGAAAGCAAAGCGTGGCGTGTTGGAGTGCTCTCTGCTCACCTGAGAGCCCGCCAGCATTTACCTGCAGTCCAGGCTCTGCTGTTCCAGCCATCCTGAATGTGAAATTTAATCTTTGACTTCAATACAAGCTAAACGTATTATCACTATTATTCAAAAAGTAAGACCCAGTTGTTTGAATCTCCCGAGAGAAATTTTCACTTTATGAATAAAGTACTGGAAGGATTCGGCAGGTGGGGTAACCCAACAGAAACATGAGCAAAAATAAAGAAGTTATTGCTGCCAAGACAGTAGCAATAAGGCATTTAGGCTGACCCTTACAGCCCTCAAATTATCTTTCCACACTTTGCGGTTGACAGCGGTGATACCAGCTGTGCAGCCTTCATTATTCCAAGTCCTGTCTGCAAATTGTCTCCTACCTGTAGCACAGCTATAATAACAGGAATGACCTGCTGCCCCAAAATGAAGAATAAGATTTTCAGATCCCTTCGTGTTGACCCTCTGTTGCTCTGGCAAGACAGCATCAAGCCAGACTCTGGCCCAGCCTTCCTGAGCCCTACCAAAATTGTAGCCTTGATGAAAGACACTTTGAAAGGAAATTGGGTTACTAGAAATATACTCTAAAATTGAAAAGAACCCAACAAACCCATCAAACAAAAAGATGTTGGAGATTGTTTTAGTAACTCTTTAAAAGTTGCTGTTCTCTCTCTATTTTGCCTTTTTAAAAAAACATAAATTAGGGGGGAAATGACCATTGTTAGTCTTGTGCATGTTATTTCTGTTGAGCACCTGATCCGAGGCATTTTGGAATGGGTGTTTTTAAAGATCACAGAGAGCAGAATTCCCAACAGCAGAAGGGTAATTCAAAACCACTACTCCTATTTACTAATGTAAATATGTAAATAGAATTCTCAATTTCATATTTCCTTTTCTCCCCTTTTCCTATATTTTCTTTTTATCATCTTTAGCCTGAAGATGGGCGGTGAATGAAAAACATAGCTAGCCTAACTTCAGAGACCTGCTGGACAATGGCAGATCACACTGTACCAGTTGTAAATATTAGAATTGTATGAGGATGAGTTAGTTTCCTTGAAATATGCTGTAATTTTAGATTATTATATTCCTTCCATAAAATACATAATTAGCAGTGTCAATTACTGTTACTCAACTTCATTTTTTTTTTCCCCTTAAATTCTCTTTAAATTTAAAGTCTCTTTGTTAATCTCATTTCTGCTGGAAAAATCCAACAAAAAATGTCAGTGAATATAGTTCCACCTCTCCTGGATTCTCCAGTTCAGAGAACTAGTTATGCATTGAAAGTGGGAATAGTAGGCATGTAACAGACCTTTAATGTTAGAAGAATCATTGCTCTGTCAGTTTAAATGGCTGGATTTAATTACAACTGCCTGCTTTTTGTTAAAATAAACTGATGACTTTTTCTAATATGAAATTAATCTTGTTGATAAACCATCTCAAGTTTGTTGGTTTTTTTTTTTTTCCATTTTCTTAATTTTACTGCCCTCGAATTTATTTTTATAGACAGTAGGGACTATAAAATATTTAATGATTGAGTGAGAGATCTGGATGTTTATAGAATATTTATTAGGTGACATTAGAAGATATTCTTTGTTAGTGTCTGTCTTCAATCATAGCCAAAAAAAGTGTTTGATTCTTCTAAGGGGAAGAATATGCATTGAGAGAGTCTTGCTTTTGCATGCCTTTGGGAGAACATAGCTGTACAGCAAGATAAAATCCACCACTGTGCAGAGGTGAATGTACCATGTGAAATCCTAGACTTAGTGGCTTGGGAGTCTTTTAAGATGTATCTATCCACGCCAGCATGAACCAGAATATTCCTATGTTTTTTTTTTTTATTTATTATTATTATTCTTGTGGTATCTTCTTGGTGGAGATTACTGTATGCCTTTAGGAATTATAAACCTTTTTATATAAACCTGGAAATAGATAACTGTTCTGCTGGGGTATTTAGTCCCAAGGCCAGTTGCTTCTTCCAGTTATCATATCTGATTTATAGTTTAAATATTAGGCTATTGCTATTAGTTTTAAGATTTGACTATAGCTTTTGAATTTAAAGAGGAGACTCTTACTGACTTTGTTTAGGTAAGAACTGAGTCATCTCTCTTTACTGGATAGCTTGAGGTTCCTATTTGTTGGATGTTGCAGAAAAAGTGTGATTTAAAATAAGACCATGAATCCTTTTTCCGTTTACATGAATTTTTGCTGCTAGAACATTTTGATATTGTTGAAGTTCCTGCTAGTGGCTTTCTTGAGAAGAATTAGCATGAAAGACAATAGAGACAGTTGAGAGATACATACCTTACTACTATTAATGTGATTTTCTAGCAACTTGAATAAGACTGTTTATCACAGGCTTTTCAAATAAACTGTTAATTTGGGAGAACTTTTCCCTGGGCTGTGCTTGATAGATATTGACTGCCGATTTGGCCAACAACAGAATACTTTTCTTGAAGTACACCATGTCTTTCAAATCAATCATTTTTCAACTATTACAATACTGAAATCTCATGATAAGAAATAAGATTATTTATAACCGTACTATAAAATGTTTTAATCAATGAGAAATGGTCTGAAAGTACTCAATTCCAACTGTGAATGTGGTGTTTGTATGTAGATGTTTGAGCTCTAAGGAATGTTTCTCATTCTTAAGGGAATTTTGTTGGAGATAATTCCCAGGTGCAACATGGCAGGATATATAGAAATGAAGGAAAACAAACGCCAAAGAAACAGAAGCACATTTGTGAATTAAACATAGTGATTACACAGTTGGACCAGTGATAGTTGTAGGCCCCTTCCAGTGAAACTGTACTATTCTATTGTTAATGCAACTTTATAATTTCATATTTAACAACTTCCCTTTCCTGTTTTTAATCTTAAATTTTGTGTACTGGCATGGGATAGAAAAGGTACTTTCTTTTGCATTGCCTGAAAGTGTTCTAAAGCCCCCTTTCCTTTTCTCTCTCCCCAATGTTTTGTTTGTGTTTTAGAAGAGAGATTTGTGAAAGAGGAGAAACAGGCTTCTGATTTGGGTAATTTGCAAAGCCAAAGCATGAATCTTTAACTTCCTGAATATTGTAATTTCTTTTTGGCTTAAAGCTAAAGGAGGGGAAGGGACTTTATCTGGGGTTTAGTCCTGGGAGTAATTGTGGTCCTGTTAAATACAAATGGTCAGATGTAGTATTAGGATGAAAGACGAGTGTGAGGAGTGCAGCTACTATGGGTGCACTATTATGTAGCTTTTAAAACTGTTTACTCCAATCCATATGTTGGGGACAGTAGAAGACCAGACTGAGGACTGACTGGAGCACAGGGTGACTTACAGTAAAATGCATAATTTCGTAAGGGATGCTAGAAGTCTGTGCCTTTGTGATAACAGGGCAATGTCAGCTATCAGAATTATGCTTGGGTATCATAGGAATGGCTAAAATAATACATAACTCTCTTGTTCTTATTCGTATTTGTTTTCAAGGACCTAAGAGCCCACAATTTTTATTTAACTTTTTTGTAATAACTGAGATCTAGTATTATACTTGCAATTAAAAAAAGACTTTGGAAAACAGTAAAAAATTGGCTATTGTAAACCACCCTATTGCCCCAGGGCAGACTAGATAACAGAGGTTATCTGTCGCTGTGGCTTTTTGAATGGGAGTTACTTTCTCAGCAAATTAATCTGGTATGTCAAATACTCAACATTTATCTGTCACATTTCATTGCTTGCCACAGCCGTGCTATTGCAGTGGGTGTGCATGCTCATAGTGTCAAGCTTCTGTATCCTGAGCTGTTGAGCTATGCCAGGATTATGAACTTAGGGGCACCTAGTAGATATGGAGAGAACGGAAAGGCTGTGTGTGTGGGTTTTTTTAAAAAAAAAAAATCATTGTTGATCCTGGAGCATTTGCACTGTTACTCTCTGTTCTGAATTTTTCTTCATTTAAAGGGCACAAAAAGCAAAACTGGCATTTTTGGCTGGGTTGCCATCTTCTTTTTTAATGTTATTTAGCAGCTGTTTGTCTTACCAGTGCAGGAAAACAGTTTGTATGCATTGCTGTTAGTCTTGTCCTCTCTTCAGATTATCTGTGTCCTGTGATTGTTTGTGCTTTGCCACTAATTGGCTAGCTTCTAATGCTCTCCATGCCAAAGTTATTCTGCAAGCTTTTTCTTAAAGATTACCAGAATTGGCATGGAACCTATAAAACGTTTTAAGGGACAGTTTCTGGTATAAATAAAACATTCTTTGGCACGTAAATTTTTTAAATTACACACTTTTAAAGGTAACTTTTAAACTTCAGTCTTAAAGAGCATGTAGCATGCTTTATGTTCCCACTCCAATCTACCAGAGCAACGTTTTGAATTATGGCACTATGTAATAAAGTTACTGTACCACTTTTGGCCATTGTTCCAGACTATTCTAGCTTTTTCTTTTGCAAAATTTGTCTCTGCTAGTATTATATGTAATATATCTCTAAGATTTGATTTTGCATGAATGCATTATGTATCTTCTGCAAATTCAGGTTCTAAGCTACTGTAAGGAAAGAAGAGTTTGCTCCGCTGGGGGAAAGCAGCAAGCTGTGGAACACGATTGACACGAGTCCTACCAGACTTTTAGGGATGGTTTCAGGACAGTGTATGTGTGTGTGTAGCAAAGGAGGCCGTGTCACCCTGCGTCAAAGAACGTCTTTAGGGTGGCTCAGGATGGGATGTGCTGGTGCCACGAAAAAGAAAGGTAACTTGCAATACCCATACAGGGCTGTCATTACATCAATGCACATTAAAGCGGTATTGGTGGCAAACAGAAATTTCCAAGAGGTGTCAGTTCTCCCAGGCGTTCGGCGCCCGTTTATAGCAGTAGTGGGGAAGGTTTATGCGCTGATCCTAAAACAGCTGCCAAGCTCTCTTTGATACATGACAGCTGGAAGAAATGTCTAAAATAAACATCCTCTTAAGTAGTTGAAAAATAGTAAGGAAATGTACAAAGGAGATAGGAATAGATGGCCAAAGGGGTGGGAGTGTGGCAGGGAAAGGAACTGCTGAAGGAGATTAAATGAAATTTGAGTGACTCTAAATGACAATTGTGTGGGTTTCGGATATGTTCGCTGTCATAATCCATTTTTCTACAGGACACATTTTGCTCTGTGTTGGCTATGATGACTTCATCCTGTTCATAGCAAAGACTAGTTCTCAAGCTAAACTCTTCTGTTATTGCCATAATATACCTAAAAACTAAGAAATTCAGCATTTTCTACAAAGTTTTACTTAAATATTAATACTTGGTATGTTTTTTTCCCTAATGAGTCTCCTGTGGCTGCAAGATGGTTACATGGATATAACTAGTGCTAAATAAGTTAGTCAGTTTGGCCTTATCACATGAATTTTATTTTGAGATTCTCTACTTTTGTGACTTTTTGTTTATGAGCATCTAAATTTTAATCTTAATTCATAAGTGGACTGCTGTTAATCTTTGGATTTTTCCTCATCATTCTCATTTAGAATACTGAAAAATTTTACTCAGCAGCAAGCAAAGGTGAAAATTCCAACTTTCTGTCTTAAAAGTGAAGGAAACGAGGTTTTACAGAAGGAAAATCATTTCATCTGGTGAGAAACTGTGATAGATTCATCTGTAGCTCAGATGGTCAAATTTGGTCTGTGCCACTAAAGCACATGTAGCCAAATTGGCAGGCATCAAAGAATCTATTAGAGAAGTATATTCACAAATATAAGCTGCTTACAGTCTTGGTAGGACTAAAAAGTACATTAATTTCAATTATATTCTTGTTCTATTGTCAATATTCAGAATGAGATTAAAATACACTGATGTGATTTCATAGGGAACTATTCACTTTTTTGTAGATTATTTTTTTTCTTAAATGGATGAACAAGAATTTATAGTGCTGTCATTCTGTCACTTTTAATAGCATGTTATTCATTTATGAATTTAAAATAAAATCTCAAACGATAGAGCTAAAATGGAATATGGATGCTGTGATTAAGGTGTTTATTATTCAACAAAATTAAAGGCATATTTAGGGGGAAAATAAAGAATTTCAATTAGGTAGTACATATAAACTTTTAAAAAACTTCTTAGTTAGACCTTGGTATTAGTTTAGTAACCATTGTGTTGTCTACCAGAAGAAATTCATTTTTCAAAAACCAGGCTGAGGAAATTCTTCCAAATTATACACTTCATTATACTTTAACAAGAAGGAAGAGGTTTAGGTAATTTTTAATTTGAGTGTCTTGCACAAAGTCCAGCATATATTTTATCAGTCCAAAAAGTGGCATAAAGGAGTTAAAACCAGAAAAGCAAGGTGCGTGACACAAGGAAAATCCAATCTGTGATTTAACCTTGGTCATGCCAAAAAACCCCCACGGCATGGCTTATACATTATGTAGCAATCTCATACTGTTTCAGCTTAGTTTAGAGGTATGGGTTACATTTAGGTGACTAACTGGAAAGCCATTCAGAGCAGGTGCAGCATTAAATGCCTGTTTATGTGGCAGATTTCATGGAAGTTGTTTAGTGCATTTGTCATGTAGAGGCTTACCTGTGCTAATTATTTATTACAGTTAATGTTTTCTGCATGTTTTGGGGATGTTTTTTTAATGAGTTAAGCTCCTCATCCCAGATAATTGTAAAATAATCTGGCAAATGGTGTAGCCTGTGGGATTTTAACTTCTTACGTCCTTACTTGCAGCTGACGTACAAGCCACGTTTCCGTTCGCTGGCTATGAGCTGAACCTTGAGCACAGCTACGTGGAAAACTGTCAGGAAAGATCATTTATGTCTGTCCTTGATGGGAAAATGGTTGTGTCACTTCTCTGTCGGAAGAAGTTGGGCCCCAGCTACATTTCCTAGGGTTTCCTGCCGATTTCCATCAATGACAAGTCCGGTTACAAAAAAACCATGTTCTTGTGCTTCTCATTTTCCCAGTGGTGGCAGGTTTGCCCATGTAGAAAACTGCCACAGAAGTTCAAGAATTAACAAACACTCTCGCATCTGGAAGTTTTTTCTGTCTCAAGCAGTAGGAATCATTTGGAAAGTGATTTGAATCATAATCCTCTAGACACCTGAAAATATTCAGTGGGTTTGGATTGCAGCAATATAATCTGTAATAAATCTAGCTTTCACAAAGCCTGTGGGTTCCCTGTAAGACGTTGTTTCAATAGTTGTGTTTGCAAATTGCAAATAGTTACACGATTTTGAAAATTCAACCCTACAAGACTTTGTCAAGCTTTGAGGTTAGGAAAAGAGAAAGTGCTTTCACTTCTGGTAGTAGTTCCATATGCATGTACTTATATGTATCTGTCCTAGTAAATCTGAAAAAAAAAAAAAAGTAGAAAAAATATTTAACATCTGCAATTTTAAGGAGGTTTCCTCTTTAGAGATGTGCATAGGCAGAGCAGAAAAGAAATGTAAGATTTTTGTTCGATACTAACATCTAATGACATCTCCAAATCCATAATATCCTCAGTAATAAGAACCATATCAACTGATGTGAAATTTTACATTATGGGCAGCTGAATAAGCGTTTTTATGCACGAGCATGTGGGTTTCAGTTTGATTCTTATTTACTATGGTAGAGGAACGATGCAAGGAAAGTCACCTTTGTATATCAATTCTACCTGGCAATTTCTAATGTGGAATCTAAAGAAAATTGCTCCTCAAGAGAGAGGTGGAAGAGAGAACAACACAGTACATTATAAATAAACTGGAAAGATATTTATGGAAGGAAACGTTACTGCCATAGAAATAAATGTCCTTGTTGATGAGCTTTATACTGTGCATAATATCTATTTGCCGAGGCAGCAGTGATGGTGAGTAAAGGGGGGAAACGGAGCATTGTAACTTGGAACAATATGAATGTGCTGAAGGAGAAAACCAGATGGGACTGAAACAGTGAAGCAGTGGTGAGGTGGGACCAGGTGCTAGGAGTGGGATAGGGACAGCGTTCTCAGTGTAGAAGTAAGGCGAGCTTTTCCTGTTTTGTTACTTCTGTGGTCTTAAATGATGTCACCAGCCAGTCAATGTGACTGGGCTACACAGAGTCTCAACATCATGAAGTGGTGCAAAATACTCTCACACGTCACATCCCAGAGCTATCCTTAATGTTTTATAACTTAAATCTTGCAGTATTAAATATTAGAACTTAAGCATTATGATCTTCCATAAAGATAGTGAAGATCAAAATATTGGTTGTGTCCTAAATCACTTCAAAAGAGGCATTTGTTAACATGAAATGCTGAGATGATCATAGGAAGTGGTACAGAGGTCATTATATCAGGTCATAGGTGGGCAATAGACACTAAAATGAAGAGACTTAGCCACATTCCCAAAAATACCTATGGCAAGGTCAGTAATTAAACTTGTGTCTTTATAGTCCTATGCTGGCCTGCGTTGCAATTGGCCTTCAAAGAAAACAATAAAATATGTCTATAAAAATGAGCTGCTCTAGGGAAGAAATTTCTCTAGTAATGGGAAAAGTCTGATTTTTAGATATTATTTGTTTCAATTTCAAATCTTACATGGATGTCTAGCATTTATTCTCAGCATTGAACCTACAACTGCAATATCTTTAAGATCATGTTGTCAGAGTATGACCTTCATTTGGGAGAGGGAACCTTAAAAAGTTAGCATTAGATTGAAATGTCGCATTCAGTGGAATATATTTTTTGATACTCAAACTTGTGTGTCTCTTACAAATTTCGTTGAGCTACATTGTAAACTGAGGAAAAGAATCCACAGTATTCCATATTTTCTATAATATATTGAGGTAAATAGGCTGCAAAGTTGTATGTAAGAATAATGGATTTAAAAAGCGAGTTGTTATAGTAAATTGAAAGTCTTATCCTACTAAACACGTGATATATGGTGCCAAAATGGATTAAACGGTTCTATATAAACCCTTAAATGACTGTGGAAAAAATGCCAGATTCATAATATCTTGCAACATTCTCCTCTTTGCCTTTTAGTATACTTTGAAAAACAATATAATCTGTGCCTGTAAACCACAGAGTAATTCACTTGTCAGTTAAGGTCATAACAAAAATCTACTTTGTTTAACAGATCATAAACATAACTGTTCCCCCCATAGTTGTGTTTTCAAGGTAAGCACTAGCTGGTATGGAGAAAAGAGGAGAAACAAAACCTCAAAACAGCTAGCCTCACACTGCTGTGTGTAACTATTTTAAATTAATACGTGCCCTACAATATACATTTTAAGTGCTGAGTGAAACTTGCAGGAATCTGGACACCAATATTTAAATGTCAGGTAAAAATGTGTGTATAAACACACACACACATATAGAAAAATACTATTTTTTGTGCCAAAATCTCGACAGTTTTCAACTGTGTCCTGTTCAATATAACATTTAGTATTGCTACTGGAAAGCTGGAATGCACCGATTTAAATAATTTTTCTATCCGTCTGTCTGCCTTGGGTAATGTTTGTTTTCAATGCCTAGCTATGCCCTCTATTTCATTTACATTTGAAATGAAATTATTATGCATAGTTAACTGGTAAAACTTGAGCATTTGAATGGATTAAAAAAATTAATGACAAATTAGATTTTAAATCACAGGGAATTTCAGCTTCCAATCCTATCAATTCCACATATGTAGTTTATTATATTCCTGGAGACAAATGCATTTAACATGCTGACAAGTTCAATTTCCTCACAGCTTTATTACACAAATTACTTATTACAAGGAAAAAATGTCAAATGCTGACTGCTCTAAACTATGAGCATGCCTTTTGAGCAAAGCCACAAGGGAATTAGTAGAAAAATCTAGTGGTTTGGTTTTGATGCTGGCACCAGCAATGCTATAGCTACTTTTTTCCCTGCCCCAGTTTCTCACTGTCCCCCATCGTTCAGTGCAATCATTCTTTCTCCAGCTGCTTGTTTAGAATTTATTGTGACGTTGTATCTTAAAATATGTAAGCTGCTTCTGGATTTTTCTTTGCCCATCGATATCTTTCAGAAATTTGCCTTAATAATTATCTGTCAAATATAACAAGCAAAATTCACTATGGCATGTATGAAATATATATTGTGTCACATACAGCTGATGTGACTAGCTAACTTGGCTGGTGACCCAACCAAAGTTAAGGAAATATCTAATATTTTTTGAGGGTAAATATCTCGATGTGGTTAATGCAGTCTGAATAGTGTATTAGCTTTGGAATGACCATTTGCCAGAGTTGTTAGGTTTTGTTATGTTGTTGTAAAACGATTTTCAACTTTAGCGAAAATTCAGAGTGATTTATTGTGAAAGCTGGGTTTATCTGTGATTCATTTTGCTATGACAGAATTGGGTATCGGGTGGTTTTGGCCTGTGTGTAGGGCTTTTCATTAGCAGAAGTTTTTGGACTTAATTATCTCCTGTTTTGTTGTTTTGCTATTCTAATATGATAGACAAAACAACGTCTACCTAAAATGTGCAGAAACAAAAATAACACTTGCACAAATTCAGTAAGATCCTTAAAAAATCTGATTTGGGTTTCTTTTCTTATTTGTTCTCATTTACATATCCATAGCCTAGCTGTTGGTTAATCAGTGTTCTCTTATCTGAAGGGTATAAGTCTCTTTTAATGATGTTTCAGTTAAAATGGAAACTATGTTCCAACTAGGATTTACTGAGTTCTGTGCAAAGCTGACCATGGACAAACTATTCTTCCCCAACCACTGCCAAACTGAATCTGATTTAAGAAGCATAGAAATGACGTTTGATGGCAAATGAACAGAAATGGGTTTGTTTTTTTAAAAAGCTCACGGCCAGGAAGGAGAAGGAAATATCAGTATTGGGTTTGTTTCAAGTAGGTGGTTGGGATGAGTTTGGTCCAGCTGGATTAGGTGCTGGTGAAACCAGCTGGGAGCAGAAAGCCAGAGTGAGCAGGTCAGTTCGTTCTGCACAGTGGGTCAGGCACAGATCTGGATTTACGTATTCCTGAGTTTTACTGCGGTGCCTTATCTGTTGTGAAAGGTTGCCTTTTGGTGGTATGGCCAATGCTATATCGTTTTTATTGGAAAACATAAGAACCATATCAGATTCAAGAAACAAAAAGAAGCTCATGCTATAGTCCTTCACATCTGTAATTATTTTGCACTGTTTAAGTACTTTTTGTAGTAAAAATACTGAACTCTTGGTAGTTAAAGATCAAATTTATGTGGTAACTGCACACAAGAATAAATATGCATCATAAGCCAAAAAAGTCTGATTTACTTTTGAAATATCCTTGGCACAGTTACAGTCTGTTTAAACATGACAGAGAACACTTGGTTTAAGCTATTCAGTTTGCAGGGCACAAACAATACAGCTTATTTCACTGTACAGGTTTCAACTTTGATGCTCCTGAGGTACACTGCTGCTTTGCATCACTTCAGAGTCAGATCTACGCAGGCAAGCAGTGTTTTCTTCAGTCCAGAGAAAATCCTGGCCTTTCAGTGCAACCCTATGCAATCAGTCAAACCAGTTCTCTTTAAGGTAATAGAATTTTTAAAGAAAACATTTCAGTTCAGTTTTCCTTTTCTTACCCCAAGTCATGACTAAATCGTGTATTATCTTAAACAGGAATTCTTCCCAATAAAATTGATGGGATTTTAGTGATGAGCCAAACATATGGTTTAAAGAAAAACAAAAACAAAAAAAGCCCTCACACAACCCATCCTACTGTGCAAGAATTAATCCTTAGGCATGTCAAATTCAGTGAGGCGGCAAGCTGCTATATAATGCCTCTATTGTCACTGAATTGTCTATCACTGTATAAAACAAATTTGAAAGCGATAAATGTCAAACTCAGTGTATATAAGAGGTTTTTGTTATTTCCTCTCATTCTGTTAAAAATTTGACTAAATTAAAATTCACTTAGCATCCACAAAGGAATAAACAGCACCAAGTTTTGATGTCCATCTTAGGACTATTCATGAAGCTACAATAAGCTTCGTGAGAAAGTGAGGGGACAGGGAGTCCTTCCTGCTCTTCCAAGCAGGATCAACAGTCCCTCAGTTGTTTAACCCGCTCTCTGGTAGAGGTGACTCCCCACAGATGCTTCAGACACTCTATTCCACTGGTTCCCTAGTCTTAAAATTAGAAACTAGTTTTGTGATATCTAGCCTAATTTTGTCTTGCTGCCTTTAAAGCTCCTTCCCCTAGACACACTGAATGTGATGAAACAGATGATTCCCTTCCTTTGCCATGGACTTTTATATGTTTAGAAAAAGACATGCTGGTTATCATCATACTTTTAGCCTTCTCTCTAGTTCACCACCTTAAGCACGCTAAGTCTTTCGGAATATGTCGTGTTCCTGCTTGCTGCTCTCCTGTGGACTCCTGGGTTGGTTCTCATCTGTCCTGAAGCACAGGCTCTGAAGCTGGATGCTGTCTGCCGGCAGAGACCATGCAGCAGCGCGGGCAAAGGTTCGCATCCACAAAAGCCGCCTGAAAATGACAGCCAGATGAGTTCACATGAGATAGTTTCTCCCCATTTTTGCCAGGTAGTTAATTAAACCAGATGCTGATTCCAGGGGGCATTCAAACAGGTTGTGATTTTCAGGAAAAAATGCCGAGTCTGTTTTGCCCATGATGGTAATTGCTGAGTGATCTCCCTGTCCTTGTCTCGACCCATGAGCCTCTTGTTGAATTTTCTCTCCCCTGTCCAGCTGAGGAGGGGAGTGATAGAGCAGCTTCGGTGGGCACCTGGCATCCAGCCAGGGTCAACCCACCACAACTGGGAATTTCTGGTTTGGGTCCAGCCTTCCCAGGCTACCAGATCTCATAGCTGGGAGCAGATTTTCAGGAGTGTGGCTTCCATTCAGACTTCTTAATGACACTGTGGACAGTCTCGTTATTTAAAATGGAAGCTCCTTGACTTTTAACACTTCTGTCTAACATTTCTAAAGAGATCACCTGTCTGCTGAGGTCTTCTGAAAAGATGATTAAGCTTTTTGCTTAAGTGGGGACCTACTTAATACCTAAAAACCTCATTCATAATAACATATTGTGTGGTTGCTTCAGAAGTAAAACAGCAAAAACAAGAGAGGTTGATTGGAACTAACAAAGTGTGAGGAAAGCTTTCGGACATTATTCGGATTTTGTACTGCAGTCATTATTGAGGGAAAATCATTAATAATTTAGGCAATATTTTATTATTTGATCTATTTCTATGAAGGCTTGTAACTGAACAAGGTTCAGACATTGAACAAGGATAATTAATTGAAATCTAACCTTTCTGCTGAAATCAGTTGGCCTTTCATTAGCAGTAACAGACCTGTCCTGCAGTCTTTGAAAATGAAAGGAAAATCTACTTCATTTTAGATCTAGGGTGTTCAGTCATTCAGTTGTGTTTAACTGGATGGTTACACTTTTTTTTAATTTCAATTTAGGGAAAACTGGATTTTTTTACTGGCTTTTTAGGCCATTGTTCCTAGATTATAATATGAATGAACATTTTGCAAGCAACTGAATAGACTACTGAAAACTGAATTAAAGATCAGATTTTTTTTTTTCTAACTTCTTAAGAAATCAGAGGACTCAACTTTTGTATCCTGCTGAATTAGAATCATTTTCAGGTGTGTTATGATGATTTGCATGTGTGTATCGTAATGGCATTCTCAGATGTTGCTGAGGTCTTTATAAGCATGATGAAGGAGGTATTAGAAGTCCAAATTACAGAGAATTATATGTCCTTTGATCCAAACACTGGGTCCCTCAAGTAAGTTGCCTTCAGAAATAAGCATTTGTTGTTCAGATTGCCAGCAGCAAGAGCAGCCAGCACAGAAGCTCAAACGCATCTTAATTGTTGTGATTACTCTCTCCTGATTTAGGAAACACTTGTTCCCAGCTCTGTTCTATTTAATGTGGCAGAGAAACATCTTACGAGTGCTTTAAAGCCTGAAAAGAACACTGTTGCTGGACTTCATGTCCCTCCTTTGGATCTTTCATGACTGATGCTTGAAAGAGGAGGCTACCGAGGGCAGTAAGTTAAAATGTGCGTTTGCAGCTACAAGTGTGTTCAAAACTCTCTCATCTTTGACTTGATATGAGACAGCAGAAGGCAGCCTCACTTGAGGCACTGGATGCCTCAGATTAACCAAGGGAGTTCCAGTGGAGAGTATAACTACTCTGAACTTCAGCCTCTCCTTTGAACACCTACCATCTTAGAGAAATGGATGAAAATTTTAACATCATGGTTCCCTTAAAATGTCACTGTTATAGTCTCCAGAGGGGTCCCTTTTGCTCACTTGGAGGTTTTGAGACCTGTTCTAGATACAAAGATTTTACTGATGATAATTTTCAGACAACTTCTCCTGGCTTTCATCTCTCGTTCACACTCTCCTGCCTTTTAGATTCAACTTGCAGGAGAAGAAAGTGAATACGTTCGAGCTGTGAGTCTGATTTACCTTTTGGTGGTGCAGACCCAGAGCTGTTTTGGGGGTTACTTAAAGTAATGTGGGGCTAGATCCTTGGCCAGCCTTGGCAGGCAAACCACATGGATGATAAGCCTCAGGAAAATTCAGCAACATACATTCAACTAAGTTGAAGGGAACTGGCCCCATGTCTTACAAATATGTGGACTCAGATGGTAAAATACCAGTGACTGATGAATTTGCAAAGATAGGAAGTGGCTGAGGATTGAAGCAAGCTGCATGATCCATCTCATTTTCCCCTAGTGCTTGCATTAGTTTTCTAGGGCAAAATGTTGCCTTTCCACGTTCTAAAACTGTATTGTGTTTATGTAGTAGTTTCCAATTATTTTTTTTTAATGTTGAGTTTATTATGATGGCTTCACTTCTTTCAGTTAAGACCAAAGATATCCCATCACTATACACTGCATAAATACGAAAAATATGACACGAGAAATCAGCATGGTGAGATTAATCATATCTTTGTATACAGCTAAAGCACAAACTACGTGATCATGGAGCTCTACTTATTATCCATCAATACTGTGTTTCTGTCATTTGTGTTTCCAGGGGAAATTTGTTCTCCCCCCCGCAACGTTACCTTTCTAAAATGTGGTAGCCTTGATGTCTCTGACTTCTTTCCTTGGAAAAATGTATGAGGGCATGCTGCCAAACATTTGTGTGTGTCCTCCCCACCCCGCCTCCCCTTTTTTGTTTTAAATGTTTCCTTCTTACCATGTATTTCAGAAAGGAACTTGAAATGTTTCCCCATAAGACTGACCTTTCTGAGCAGTGGCAGGCAGACAGTGTTCTTTGATATACTTTAACCTAATAATCCAACTGCCCAAGGTGGGTTTGAAATGAAATCTTGGCCCCAATAATAGAATTGCTACTTTAAAATATACATGAACAGGCCAAAGATTCAGCTTGGCATACCACAAACACAAAATAGAAGAATTCCCTCATGTCCTGCTCTATTTTACTCCTCCCACCTTCTTTTCTTTCCATATTAGACTCTGTGATCTAACAGGACACAAACACTGGTGGTAACACAATGCCATAACAACTAGCCACAGGCTATAAAGATCTATGTGCATTTTGTGGATATTGATGAAAGTGTCGAAAACTCTGAGAGATTTCTGGAAACATTCTCTAGCTAATTTCATCAAGGCGTAAATGAAAAACTGCCTAAGAAGCAGAAGAATAAAAGATGCTGATGATGGTTTTTTAGTGTTTTTGCTGGGTTTTGTGCTTGGTGAATGATCTGTACTTAGTTTTGTGGTTTCTACTTTTCTTCAAATAATGACAAAATGTATAATGATTTAACTCAAGATCCAAAATTAAAATTGAGCTATTATAGCTGTGGTGGCTAAACCCCTTCTTTTTATAATTTACATTAGTTTAAAGTGTTATACTTTTCAGTTATTTGAAGTTCAGAAGAGATAGATGAACTTCTATGATGTTCAAATACACAGTCTAGACAATGTGTTTGCGAGAGCAGTGGAGTGGTTAAGGTGCTTTTTTCCTGTGCTATTTGGGGCCTGCATTTTCCTGGTTTATCTTGCAATGTGGGTGTCTAACTAAAACAGCTGAATCATGAGATAGCAGTTATAGCCAAGCTGGCCTTCCTCCATTTCTTGATGTTTGTTTTGGGTGCCAGTTTGCAACCATCTTCTGCATCTTTGCCACCACATGGTCTAATGCGGCCATGGCCTTTCCATGGACCTGTTACAAATCTGTTTGGAAACAATCTTTCATTAAGACTTTTGCTGTCATCTTCCTAGGAGGCCTGGACATGTGTGAACAAGTTACCACCTCTCAGCTGGGTTTAAGTAACTGCCTTTGAGAGGGTAAAAATGAAGCCATGTGTCTGTGTGTCTTAAGTTACCTTTCTTTCAGTGTGGGAGTACGAGCAGTCACTGAGCAACAGCTTGGTGTGAGAAGGGTGGGAAAGTGGGAAGAAGTTACTCCATGGTAACTGGTTTCTCTGTCCTTTTTTGTGTACAATTTACCTACCTTTGGCTGCCAGTTGTTTTCTACATCACTGGAGCTAATTTCCACCATAGTCTTTACAATTCAGTAGCACCAGCCTTTAGGGTTTGCATTACCTTTCTCCTTCTCCTTTCTTCCTAACCCTTAAAAAAGTGAGGATTAAGTTAGAATTTGTGTCAGGATTTAGACTACTGGCTCAAAGACTCTTTGTTTGTTCTTGTTTAATGCTTCTTGTGAACTTGAAACTTGATCTGAGGGAGTTGATGCAACTGTTTATTCACTTTATGTTAAAGAAAAAAAAATTGTCAAGGGCTCTTAAAGCACTTTTCTTCTTTTCTGTATGTGTTTTTACATGCTATTTCAATATGCATAAAACACTGTTGCCTCACAGAAACTGGTAAATGAATGTTCTCAGGGACTGGGAACCACTGGAAAGTAGTATTAGACAGCATGGCAGGAAGCAGGCAAATGAAGGACACTTGACTCCCTTATTCCAGACATATTGATGAACAGAGTAAAAACTTTATTCTTAAATGCCAGATGGCTTTTCCATATCTTATCTATATTCATATTTTTTTCAAAGATGGCACTTGTTCTCACTCATTACCAGCACAATACACAGGGCATTGGAGAATTCTATAAGTATGGCTGTATTGTGATATGCCTATTTACAGTCACTGATACAAGTAAGAGTTTTTCTCTGTCTTTAAGGGAGAAGAGTCAGACACCTAATCAGCTAATTGGCAACTTGCTTAATGTTTTGCCTGCTTAACTCCATTATTAGGGAAAAGATCCCTTGCAGTGTGTATTGATGTGTCTAAACAATCAATAAATGCAACATCTAATTTAAAAAAAAATCCATTTATATGGCACAGAGCAATTTAATTAATTGTAGTTAGGAACAAATTGGGATTGATTAGTGCTCATTGTTACTTAACACTGCTTTCTCTTGTTATTACTCAGTAATACTGTTGAAAAATATTAAAAGATGGAAAAGACCTTTTTTTCCATCATTGCAAGAATAGAAATCATTGCAAGAATAGAAAACTTTTCCAATGAGATTCATGTCAAAACATGAGGTTAACAACTCTATAGCATTTCTATAAAATGTTCAAAAGCACTATTTGTGAAAGTTAAGCATAGAAAACTTGTATATAGATTTTTTGAACAATTTAAATCTGTTTAATCATCAGTCCATTTTATGCAGCTATGTAGGGAAAATAATAAGGCAAGTCTAGAGTATGACAAGTATTTTATAATTGTCCATGTGTTCATATATTATAATATACATTACAGGTATGTGTTAAGTCTAGCATTTCAGAAGGCGTAATTAAACTTTCACTCAATTTAATGGAACCTTTAGTGGGAATGAATTTGATGCTTTGGAGAACATTTTTCCAAATTTCCAAACAATTTTCTGAGAAGGAAAGGAGGCTTGCTGATAGAAATGTTCTTCTTTCAAACAGCCCTTCAAGAGTACTCTGCTAGCTTCATTTCTCTGCTTATAGCTATAATTGACACTGAAAAAAACCACCCTGAAGTGGGAAATGAAATTGAAACTGTAATGATAAATGTAATAATTTGATTAGTTACAATTACTCTTCAAGCTAAATAAGGGTTGACTTTTACTTACACAACTCTCTTTCCTCCATAAGGAAAGAGGGCTAGCCCTTCAAACTGGAACCCCAGTTTTCTTCTTTTCATTTTTAATCTAATTATTTTTCGTTGAATAATACAGAAGACTATCACATGGTCTTGGATATCTTTATGCTAGAGCATTATATTATATAGAGCATACTCGATCTTACTCAGTACTGAGTTTCCAATTGGAATGTTTCTGTGGTCGTGTAAAAAAAGTACAATCCTTAGGTAGGAAAATTATGGTTACTGTTGTTTTACATAGGAATTGATACAATAAAAGAAACAATAGCAGCCACAAGATATGAAATTGCTCCTTGGTGGGAGTGGAGAGATCCCAAAATTGTCATGTTTGTATGTCCCAAAAGAAAGGACACAGAGAAATTCTAGAAATAGTCAAGTGGAAACCAATGTGCTAATGACTGAGTGAAGAGCTATGAACATTGCTGATCTGCTGCATACATAGATGCCACCCTAATTCAAGGGTTGCTGAAGCAATATTTTGCAGAGAACAGAAGTAAAGGAAAGTTGGTGAGAAAAGGTATCGTGTATCTTCTTTCCTAAATTCCATGATGATGGTTTTAAGGTTAGAAAGATGTAAAAGCTGGCCTTCCCTGTGTGTCTTTATAATTCATAATTACAAACACAGTTTAAATAAATTGTGATATTTTTGTCACTTTACCATAAGGCTAAAATTATATACTACTCTGATTCCATAGCAAATTATTTATTCAGGCTTTGATTTCAAGCACGGGCTGTTCCAGTAATATTTATCATGCTTTATCTGACACTGCCTTTAAAAGATACACACTGTCTTTAATGATTTGTATTTTAATGTTCTTTAAATGCCCATCACTATGATTTATATGAATATACACTTGGCTGGTTTTCTTTTCAAGCTAGAAGAAAAACATATTAGGCTTACTGAGTTCTTATTCACACCTTTGATGATGAAGTATCAATATATTTCTTTCAGCTTTCACAGTTAATAAATGCTCAACATTGTAGGTCAAGTATTAAATGCTAGTTTAAGATTCCTGCTGCTTAAATACAGATCTGTGTTTTTGTTTTACTACGCTGTTACACTATGTTGTTGTTCTCATTATTTGATAATAAGATTCACCAGGTGTGTTTATGTATAACTTCATTTTTGAGAAGTGGGGGAATGAACAGAAAATTTCAATGCCTGTTTTAATAGATATCTGTAAACAGATGTAAAAATACAACTGTCTCCCTTACACACTGCTACCTAGAGAGACCTGAGGAAATAACTGTTCACAGCAGTTTACTATAAAATTCATGTATTTAAAACAAGAATTCTCTACACCATGTGTAAATAAAAGAATTAATAATGAAAAAGGATTGATAAACACTTCAATATCTCAATCTTTGGTCTGTTTTGGTGCTGCGTAGAAGCTGCCACCAGTAAAACTGTGTATCTGAGTAGGAATTTGGAGGAAAGGAGTAAAGCAGTGGATATTCCATGGGGTGCCTGTCAAACACCTGGTATATTGGCTACAATAGGTATCTGAGGTCAGTGTCTGACACTCACCCCATCTATAGCTACATTGGGAAGAATTAAATAAATTTTTCTTTAAAATGTTTTATAAGGAATTTGGCAGCTCTCATGCATGCCCTTTTGTGGCCTTGCAGGGTTTTTATAGGAACCAAAGGATCTGTCTGCTTTAAAACTATTAATTTTAATTACATGAGGTAATTGAGCTATATACCCATGTAGGATTGATTTTTCTCCAGCAGAATACAGGGAACAAAGAGTTTGTTCGTATTCACTGTCAACAAGTTGACTTCTGCAAAGTAGAAACTTCTTTAATGTCCATTGCAGTGCAACATTGTGAGGGATGCAAACTTTTCATGATGATTAGAAAGAGATTGTCTTTCAGAATAAACTGTTTTATACAGACAAACTTTCAAAAGTGATTTATGTTACTACTGCATGGTACCTGTAAAGGATCTCTAAGTATACAGGTTTTTAATGTTGGTTATCAACACTGATTTGGATAATAGAAGCAGACTTTAAGGGGAGTAAGATTTTTTTTTCTTTTCTTTTTTTTCTATCTCTAAAGGGCACTGTGTATTTACATTAGATCAATGTATAAATGTTTCTTAACAATAATCCTCTTTGGCATTTTGAAACATGCTGATGATAGAAAAGTTGTAATGAAAATGTCTTTGATTAGAAAGTCCTTTTCTTATGGAGTTCAGGAGAATATAGTGGAAAATGCTTTATTGAATTTACTATAAAATTTTTAGAACATGCATGAGAATTAAGGATAAAAAAGAAAAACTTTATTGAAATGTATAGATGTTTTACTAAATGCTAGTAAGTATAGCAACATTAGTCTTGCACCTTGCATAGTTTTCCTTTCAGGAAAACAAAACTTAAATATATTTGGTAATTTTGATTTTGTTTGTTTGATTGTCTTGTTTTTCTTTTAAAGAGCACAGCACTTAATTGGTATATGTTGACTTATAATGGTAGTATATCCCCAATAGGATTTGAATTCATTAGCATTTGATTTTGGTGTTTTGCAGAAAATCTAGTCCAGCAAGCACCAGTTATTACTGAGGTGGATATTGAGTCGGGCTCAGGCATGGGGTGAAGAAGCCGGGGGCTCGTTCCTGCCCCTCCACAGAAGCCAGCTGGCTCCTGAGCAGGCTCACACTGAGCCTGCCCAGGGTGCTCATCCAGACAGAAAGCAAACCTTTCACCAAAACAAACAAAAAAATTTGAAACTGGGACAGTTCTTTGACTGCTGCATGTAAAAGCTTGTGTTTGCATGGTCGAAGGCTGCTGCTTTGCTGCTCGGGACCTGCCCATGCTGCTGCTGAACAACCAGGCCACAAAACCATGGACTCCACGTACTAACGTTCATCCATAAATACCAGCAGATAAAAACTGTGACCTTATGGAAAAGGGTACTTTCTGCATCAACACGTTCACTGCTGTAATGGTCTCTTAGAAGGGGTATTTTCCTGTTGGGTTACAAAGAGTTTTGTTGGAGCTGCACACAAAGGAGCCTGCAGCCAGGCCTGAGCGAGGCCTGTGTGTGCTGCTGTGATAAATAAATATGAAGGTAGATGTAATGCAATTTCCATGCAAAGCTTGAAGAATGTGAACGCCTTTAACAAGAAGCAGTTTTGCTGATACTAACTGCTGTCAGAATGGCAGCACTGTTTTATTCACTCTATACCCTGGGTAATGTAATACATTCCCTGTTCTGCACTGTACAAGTAGGCTGTACTCTGACTGTGCTCAGTATTCCCTGCTGGCAGTCTTTAGTTTCTCTCCAGTTTTTCCCCTCTTTCTGTGTCTGTTGATTTTTATTGTAAGCCGGATCCTACTGACACTGAACTCATCAGCAAATCTGACTTCAGAGAGAGCAGAACAAGGCCTTATGCTCTTCAACTAGAAAAGTACTTGCTCACCTTAATGCCTTCAAAATGTTGTGACAGAATGAGTCTACTCAGCACTTCCATACAACTCTCCCTGCACCCCCAAATGCTATTTTTACTTTCCTTTACTCTGTTTGTTTCCCCTTCAGCCCAGGAGATCTGTTGAAATGATGAATCTGTTTGACATTTACCAGAGACATGTTTCTCCTTCTATCTCCTACTGGTCAAGCAGCATTAGCACAGCCCTGAGCTGCCGTGATATAGGATGTTCTAAGCTCATTTACTGGCAGCGTTTCATAGTTGTACATGGCATTTTATGGAAATGCCTGGTCACAGTCCTCAACATTACTGGAGTGAAAAACTTGCCAGTTGGCTTATCCCAAGCTTTAGCAAAACCTCTGTGGTAACTCACTGAAAACAGACTAAATGCTACAAAAAATTGCCAGCTGTTTATTAATATCTAGAATATTGCACACTGGAGCTGTATTTAGAGTAATTTGCTGTGTGTTTAGCTTAAGGGTAAAAGGCAGCATTAACAAAGATGCAGTTGGCCTCTTGATTCTGTATAGTTTATTCTGTTTTGGTGAAGACCGTCAGATTATCTATGTGATCTAGTGGAAAATCAGAAAATCAACGTGCTAAATAACTGTATATAATATAGTTATTAATATAACTGTATATAATAAGTTATTTATACACCTGTTTGAAAAGGTCACTATTCATATTTGGGTTTTGACATTCCAATATTAGATTTAGTCTTTTTATTTTAGCTGAATTTTTTGGTAGGACCTCTTCCTCGATATTCCAGCATTGGGTATAAGAATCACAATTCTTAAGAGAGATAAATGCTAAAATTGCTTTCATAGCAAGCATAAAATGAATCTAAATATGTATGACAGTCAATTTTATTGCTTGTTTCTATATGGGGGAAAAAAATGATAAGAGGTATAGAATGGATAAATACATTTCTAAATGCTAAAATTATCAGTTCTAGAGAGTGAACACTCAGTAGGGCTTGGAAATTGATAAGAAAGTATTTCCACATGAGTCACATCCAGTAGGAATTTTGGAGGCTTTTTAAAAATTGATCAAGTGTTTGTATCTTATGTATAAAACATAACAGGCACAGAACAAAGGGAAATAAATATGACAGAAACATGGCAATTTAAAATGTAGAGAAATGTGGAAAGAGGTATGCTAGCTGGATGTAGGGCTTTATTTACTATGATGCTGTGGTAACCAAAAATTAACACCTTTAAAATTGTTGCATGATTTATTTCTTGCTTCTGGCTTGATGTAATGACAGTCCCTAAAAGTGAGGATCATCTTTGGTTCATTTTCAGTGATACTTTGATAGAATTTTTTTGCATTCAAGGAGTGAGAAATATAGAAGCGATACAGTGTTCAAGTTCAGGATTTCTACTACTAAATCCTTGGACCAGTAAACATATGCCAATACTGAACTTAAAAGTCAGGAAAAAAAAAAAGTTGATGGAGTTGGATGGAAAAATATATAAAATAAAGCTTTTATTTTAACAGCTCCTCCTTTTCTACTTAGTTGCTGATGGTTTTTTTACAAGGAAAATGCTAGTTTTACAGTGTCTTAAAAGATATTAAAAGATGGGCATGAGATATTCCTTCTGGGGGAGAGAAGTTCAGATGAGTTGGAGCTCTTGTCATTAAAAAGCTGACAATGTTACAATATATTAGAAGTCAAGACAAGACAAAACTGGGGAAAAGAATAGGTTTGAAGTACAGCTCGCTCTTATTTTCTTGCTCATCCTGGGGCAGGGCATAGTCGAAAGACTTTTCATTTTATAGTATCTCGTTTCTGCTGCATTTACCAGATGGAACACATAGATATACACTCACTTTGAGATGTTCCTATTGTGCACTAAAATCCACCCACCTTAAGGGTGAAAATCCAGCAGCTGTTCCTCGCTGGTATTGCTACAGGATCATTTCAGAACACAGTCTTGGAGAATATACTGTAGCATTCATGTACGTTCTTGATACTATATCCTTGCGTAAAAAAGGGACAATCCTTTTTCAGAATTAGCTGTGTTTCAATACATTTTTTTATAGCTACTTTTCAAATTATGCAAGTATAATATCAAGTTTTTCAAAGTACTTATTTTCTTTATGGAAATCTTGACTTCACTCATTTCAAGTAGACAACTCCTTATTATTGAGATACAACAGATGTATGATATAGTGATACGCACCTATTGAATCATCCATTTTACATTATGTACTGAGTGTGTCTAATTCTTCCCACGGCAACTTACTACATTGACCCTCCTAGAGGATCAATTTGTTTGGCAGTATAAAAAACCATCACCTTTGTCTCTTAAACTGTCTGCTTTCCCCTTTCCCTCCAGCCTTCAAACAAATGATTTTACACTGAATGGGGAGTTGGGGGGACGCATCTTTGAGCTGAATAAGTAATGGAATGATTGTATTTAAGACAGAATATTTTACTGAGGTCAGGATAAGGAAGAGGGTCAATAACCACAGGCAAGGAGGACTGTGGTGAGAGTGTTTACTCAGAGAAAAAACAGGGTGGACACTGTTTAACTTGGTATGAAGCCTTGGCCTCAAAGGAAAGATAAAATATGATTGTGGAAGAGTATCTGAAAGTTTTTTTAACTATCAGCTATCTGGTCTAGGTATCCCACTGACCTTCTTCCAAACCCGAATGACCGTAATGGTTCTTGGGCTCATTTATACAATAAAAGTTGAAGGTGTTTATACTACATTGTGCTGAGCATTCCCAGTTCACATTGTGCTTGCTTGGATTTCACAAAGTGCTTCTCTATTGACTTTTTTTTTCTTGTCATCCAGTATATTTGAGTGAAATAGTGCTTTTCCTGGCATAACAGAAGTGGCAAAAATAACAGAAACATAGCCATTTCATTGCAGGCTGGTTGAATCACGAGATCCCCATGTGCTGCATGTGGTAGGATCTTTGCTCTGGCAGGACAGCATCTGTCCTGCCTGACAAGGGAGGTAGGAGCCAGGTAGAACTGGCATGTTCCCCCACCTGCAGTCTGGTTTAAACCAAGTCAGTCTGGTACTGTTGCTCTAGCAGCTTCACAGCTTCTCCCAGAGTGACTGGAGTGGATTTTGAAACTCTTCCTGAAGTAGTCTAGGCTTTCCCCCTGCCCCAGTAATAGCTGCTTCTGAGACACTCGGCCTTGGCAGCTGGGCTGTGCTAAGCCCCAGGTACGGGTTCATCTGGCTTTGAAGTGTATAGCTGCAGAAAAGCTAAATAGTAAGATTTTAGAAATTTTGGGTGTTTAAAACTTCTAGTGAAAACTAGCTAGAATCCCTGGGGGGGGAGGGGGGGGGGGCAAGATTGAATATGCAGCTAATTACGTTGTTCAGAGAGAGGTTTAATTGAACTATAAGGTTGGAGGTGATTAAAAAATTTCTCTGAGCTTTCAACTTTGGTGAACATTCTGTGTGCAGATTTTTTTTTTATTTTTGGAGGAAGAGTGAATTTTCATATAAGATCAGTAATGCATGTAAAGATGTGCCAAGAGAAATGATGTCAGATGCATTGCTGACAGACTGGAATACAGAAAACCAGTATTGCTTCTTAAGCTAAGGCACTGGGGTTTTGGCATAAATCAAAAGTGGTGAAAAAGCAAACTCATTAACAGAGTATGAATCGGACTTTCAAAATAGGGTTGTCATTCAAAATTCTATTTTTCCTGGTGTTACAGAAGAGAAATGACTCTTCTCCCAAAACCAGTCAGAGTCTCAGCCAAGATCTGAAGCGGTTTGTGATGATAATGTATGGATGGCTGTAGTTGGAAAACATTTGACCTTCTGTGGAATTTCAGGATTTAGGCCTTTGGAATAGGCAGTTGTTTTACTGAGTTTTAGTCATTGCCATTATTGGTTTGATATGAGATATATTATCTAAAACTCCAATGTACTACTAGGAAGAATTATTGAACTGTGATGTTTTTTAAAAAACAACAACCCCCCCTGAAACCCAAAACCTTTTTGGGAAAAGTTTTGGAGAGAAAAATAAAAAGCTTGTTGACAATACTAAAACCTTACAATGGTTAAAGAAGTTATTTGTCATGGGGTAAATTAACTAAAAGGGGGCAGGGGGATGGGGACGGACACACCAAAAACCCAAAACCCTCACTGAGAAATGATTGCCTGAGAGTTTTTGTCAGTATTCAGCATCACAGAAATCTTGCACTGAATAAATGCTACAATATGGGAATTGTGCCTACAGTGGCAATAGAGAAAATTAAGACACTTTCTTACTTGCAGGTACTTCACTTTGCAAATTAGTTAGCTATGTGTGTTGAGGTGCAGAATCACAGTAATTGTGCTACACATACATGCAACAGCTGGGTGCAGACTTGAGGCCTCCTTTTTTTCCCCAACCTTTATATCCTAATTCCTTCCCAGATAAATTCAGGGTTTAATTTGGAACTTCCTGATCATCCACCATGGAGCATAGAGTTCACTGCTGTTAGGCCAATGTGCCTGCATCTGAGGATGTGGTTTAGTATTCAGATGGTGCTGAATGAAGTTTTCACAATTAAAACATTTTTTAGAATGATTCCTCTCCCCCATTGCTCTGGGACTTAAAGATCTCTCACATTTTGGGGTGTGGAGGTGGAATGTTGGCTGGAAGTTTCGATTTTTACATTTGTCTCTCACTGGTTTTGTGGTGTTGGCTCCTGGGAATGTGAGTAGGAAATCATTGGGTAATTTACTCAGTTCTGTTTAATGCAGTGGTGTTATTAGAGAAGAAACCCTGCAAATGCTTCATTTTTCCATGAAATTATTTTTGACAAGTGCCCAGAAATATGCCTCAAACTTTAACCTTCCATTTGTAGGCAAAGATAGATAACAGCAATAGAGATAAAAATGAGATGGTGACTTTGAGCAACATGACAAGAGATTATAAATCTTGGGACTGGCCTTGTACTGCACAGAAGATTGCAGTCTTAATTAAAAAGTTTTTGAGTGGCTCTCTAAGCGAGCCAATGACTCTTACAGTTTTTGTGCATCAGGATATTTACCCGGGAAGCCCGGTCACTCTGTTCTGTGCCTGAATGAACTCTAAATGAGACAGTTATATAATCTGAACATACATATCACAAGGGACACTTATGGACCTTTAATTCAAGACCAACTATTTCACTCAATGTGGAGGTTAATCCCATGTTTCCCACAGCCTGAGAGGGTGGACCCGGCATGGTGGGGCACCCCGTCCTTTCCACTGAGGGCCTCACCACAGCAGAGCCATCACAAAGACTTTGAAAAGACAGTGAGAGCCGGACCGTGTAGTCTGTGATTTGGGCATTTAGTGGTGATGGGGAGACCTAAATTTTGGCTCCCACTCCCTGGGGTGCTAAGGGATTTTGTGGCACAGTCCCAGGCTCAAACAAATCGCTTCTCTTTGGAGCTGGCTAGTAGCAACTAACACTTGTCCTATAAGGAGTTTACCTGAACCGTGATGCATTTTGCAATGAGATTGTCTTCATTTACTGGAAACATCCTTACTGAAAAATCAGAATAAGGCTTTATTTTGTCTGTCGTTCTTGTGGAAAGTGCTAAGAGGAGATTTAGAAATGTACTGTCAGTAATCACTGAGAAACATTCAGCACTTTACAGGGCAGAGTAATTATGGCACAAGGCTGGTCATTTTTCACATAAAGTATTGTGATATTCTGGTTCTCCTGTTTTACTTTTTTCCTTAAAATGATCAGGATTGCAGACAGTGAATTCTGTAAATCTGTCCTTTGCAGGCAAAAGTTTACTTTGTGGGTGAGGGGGAAAGTAGGAGTTTTATTCGCACCTGCTGCCTTTTCCAGATTAGCAACATTTGGGGCAGAATACACACTTTTTCAGTCACACGATCTGGTTACAGAAAGGTACAGTGCCCTGTTTAGGACAGCCCTCAATTCTTTCCTGTTCTGGGACTCCCTTGCAAAATGAAGTAGTACCTGTTTGGGATAGAATCAGCTCTATGTGCCATAACACATTTTTAAAATGATTTTAATACGTATCTTTTATGGAAAATAATAAAGTACGATTGCAGTGAACATTTTTTTCCCTGAGTACAGTACTGGCAGACGACCTTTGATATCACGTGGCTAACTTTACCTTATTTGTATGTTTGATCTCATACTGATTAAAAGTGCTTTTTTTTTAAAAGGGGGGAATTATTTTGACTGGCTCTGCTTGGAGAAATGTGCTTTGGAGCCTACAGTAAAGATGAAGTGAACTAACTTGATACATCCCCCAAATGTCACCCTGAGATCTTTAACAGAGCTTTAACACCCTGAGAGCTTTAACAGAGCTGAGAAATAAGTCAAGGAGAAAATAGTGTGAGATTAACATACAGGTTATTTTACACCCTAATGCTTTGTGGCACTGATGACTACCTTGTGCTGTGGAGCCAAACGCTGCAGGTTTGAGACAGGACAAGCAGTTTTACTGCTCTCCAGATGGATTTTAGCGAGTAGCAGAACTTGTCCTGTGTAGATATCGAGGTATCAATTAGAATGGACTTCTGCATTAGTGTCCTTGTGCTCCTAAGCATCCTTTCTTTCAAGAAGCTGTCTTGTCCATAGTGTATAGCATAGGTGCATGTAATGCTGCATTGGCCTGTTGTCGCTAAGCATTTCATGACTTTTCATCCTTCTCTTTTGCTACTGTGTGCATTAATTTCTATACAAAATCCAGTGAGCCCACTAGTTTTCCATTAGTTTAATACTTGCTTTTTCTGAGGATCATCCCGTGTTTATTTCTACATTACATCTTTCTTGTTTTGAGACTGCCAATGGAGTCCAACATTTCTATAATGGGTCCTTGTGTTTGAAGATCTTAAGACATAATTATGCATAAACCAGCTCAAGTAAATATAGATAACTAGTTTTAAATTTGCAAGCTTATTAGTTGGGAGTTGAGAAAGTTTAGCAGCTTATGTAGCTTTTGGGGCAGGGGGGTGGGAAAGTTTAACATCTGGTAGTGGACCACAGCTGCACTCAGCTGTGGTGCTCTTCTTTAGTTGGCTGGCTTGGATCTCCCCACTCGTCCTGCTGCCATACCTTCTGACTGTAATTGATTTGTACTGCTGGTATGTAGCTGTGGTATCCTTTTCTGGGTTTATTTGTGCAGGTTTTAGAAAACTCGGTGCTCTTCCTAAATTAAAGGTGCTCTCTGAGCTACTACAATCTAAAAAGCTATCTGTAAAGCGGTGCTTCCCTTAAAGACTCAATTTGTAGAACTAACCTCATCCTCCTTGATAATTTTCTTCTCTTCCACTAAGCTGTCAGGCCCCAACAAAATCAAACCAAAAAACATTTCAGAGTTGTGGAAATTAATACTGTAACTTCACTGTTTCCTGTCTTTCCATTATGTACTGTAATAATACATGTAGCATGACTTTAGACATTTGTTTCTGGCAGGACAAGTGTTGCAGCAAGGGGAAATAATGACTTGGAAGACCTAATTATGTACGGTGTTTAAAAAAAAAAGTCTGTTTTTTTCTCAGGATCCCAATATCCAGTGGACTGATACAACAGTGCAATTTCTCCTAGTTGTACATTTCAGTAAAGTTCAGCTCAAGTTTGGTTGGTTGGTTGGGTTTTTAGGGGGTTTTGGGGGGCGTTTTTTTTGTTTGTTTTTTTTGTTTGTTTGAAACTCTGGAAATACTCTGGCTATGGCAGAAGCCATTAGCATGAGTTTGAGACATAGTAAAACTATTCACAGTTTGGAATGTAGTAGACACACTAGTATTAAGGAAGGAATAAAACACAGAAATTCAGGTTATCTTCTGTGGGATGAATTAATGTCAGATGTTATGAGTCCATGTTGTATGACAAAAAAACTTTAATTGGAAAATAAATTATCTATTGAATTCTTGGATACTTTAAGTATTGCCTGATTTTATTTTATTTTTTTTAATTATTTTGCTTATTACAGCAGTAACATCCTACTTTGCAAAGTGTGTGATCCCAAACAGAAGATACGATAAATAAAATCTTAGCATTGTTTTCTACCACTTCAGTCCTCTCAGTACTGGGTATTAAATGCAGTCAGGTCAGACCCATAGAGAAATAGTGTGTAAGAGTCATGTTGTATTTTTGCATTGTGATTTGAAAAGTGACTTTGATGGTTAAATTGAAATGGTTCGTTACAAATGCTAAGTTTTACTTTGGCATCTAAATGAAGATGCCATTTTAGCTCCTTAAAGAATAGTAGACACTTTTTTTGTACTCAATGTAAGTTTTAAAAACACTTGTTTGGATTGTACCAGTTCTGAGAGTTACAGCAAATGTAAATTTCTCAGCTGATAGGTGCAATTCAGTTGTGAACTGTAATTAAGCTGAGTATTTCCAAAGGTGGAGATATTATGAAACCCAGCTACCAGTCACAGTATTTGACCATTCTTACCATGAAGAATTTTTTTCCTTACTTATAACTGCTTTGTTTCATGGGGCAACTTGTGCTGCTGTTGCCTCTTTTCTTTTCGCTTGTCTCGCTCTATCTTCTCCCAACCATGCATTAGGTGGTAGAAGGCACTGCTTCGATCCACCTCTGTCATCCTTACCCTTCTTTTTGCTGAGGCTGAACAAATGCAGCTCGTGCAGCTTCCCCTCTCAAGTGCTCCTGAGCCACCCTCTGAATGGCATTCCTGACCTCCCCTGTGCCCAGCCCATCCGTACGTTCATTTACTCGCTGAGGGTTTCCAATCCCATCACTTAGGCCCTTAATGAAGATATAAACCACTATCAGTCCCAGTATCAGCTCCACTGTAACCTGGCTGCCAGCTGCATTTTGATTGCCCTTGCCCACCTCCACTGCTTTTTTGGAAGACTTGATCTAGGAATGATTGTTTAGTTTTCAGCCTAAACTTATTAATAACAACATTATGCATTTTTTGTGTCAACGTTAGGATATAGGTTTAAATAGTTGATCAACTTCACTCATGTTTAATCTGTTGTAGCTAAAGACAGACAGTACTATCCAGTACATTTTTTTCTTCTGCTAGAACAAAAGAGCAGAACTGGGTTTGAACCAAATTAGAAAACAGGCTTTGGGGTCCCCTATACAGTCTTCTTTGAATCTGTGTGAATGATTCTTGCCATGATATGGCTGATCAGAACCTTAGACAGTAATTCAGATGATCTTGCACCAGCACCTTGTACAAAATGTTGTTTGTACTTTCTCATCTCAATTGCAGTTACCTCTCTTGCATGCAGAGGCCATGCTTGCTTTGTTCATCATGTGGCTCCTGGTCACATCTGATTAATATGCCCAGGTTTTCTTCTCTTTGTTTTTTTTTTTTTTTTCTCTTTGTCAAATAGTCTCCAATGACAGTTAGGACTTACTAAGCATTGCAAGAAACAGCTAAATCCTACCCATATTCTCAGTATAAGTATTGCTTGAATAGTTAACTCAATCAGTAATCTGACTAGCTCCTATAAATACACGACATGTCATATTGCTTTAAGGAAACATCTAAGTGAGAAGGCTCATACAGCTGTTAAATATCATATTCCTAATTCAGTTCTTGCAATGATGCCGTATGGGGCAAATTGCAACTGAAATAGCTGAACTTATGGTAGATAAAGCTGGGCTAGATCAGTTCCAGCTCTGAGAGGACAGATCAGTGAGAATTTTTGAGGTATAATTAAAAATGCAAATTTTAAATCATACAACACTGTTTTGTGTTGTATACAGGGCAAGAAGGAACACTTCCTTATGGTCAGTTTGTTTCTTAAATGTTTAATTAAATATTATCATGCTGAAGATTAGTTTATTCCCACAAAAGGTTCTCTGGATAGCTGTTTTACAAAAAGCAAACAGTATTTAAGAGAAAATCAAATTGTAGCTGTTACTATGATTCCCTGATGGTTTTGTATGTAGATGACCCCAAAACCACATACAATAGCTGAGTTGCTAGGGGCATATGCTTAGAAAGAAATGAGGGGCATTGTGTGCATGTTCAGAATTGCAGATCAGTTAATTGAGTGCTTCTGGCTACAGGAAGAGAATAGATGAGAATTTAAATAGAGTAATAGTGCAGTCTGCGACCATGAAAGCATAAAGGTGGAGAAGCAAATCACTAAGCACACAATTCTTACTCATATCTCTGCATGCAGGAAGAAAAGATATAACCCAAGGCTGAGCAATGGTGTGTGGTTGATTTTTAGAAGTTTAATGCCAAAATGTATGAATGGTTTCTTCCTCTCTCTTCTTATTGCTCTTGTAGTGAATCTCAGCTCAGCTTAGTTTGCACCAAAGACAAACTGCAGCAAATGTGAATTATTTTTTTAATGGGTGCACAACTTGGATAACTGCTTTATGCCCTCACTTGTTCTCAGTTTTTATCCTTTGTCAAACAGGTTAAAAATCCTGCTATTTTAGTGAGAACTGTTAGCTAAAAGCAGAATTTGTCTCTTTCTCCTTGTAGCTTGATTTGAATGTGTGGATCTGAACTTGCTCTTTCCACTTAGGGGTTCTGCATGAACCCTACATGTTACGGAGTTGCCTCCATTGAAATTTAAATTGAAAATCAGTGTAGCCTTAGAATAACCAACATACATTTTTAGTAGGTGAATGCTTTTTGTAATGAACTAGATGCTGATCCCTACCTCTTCAATCCTGGTTAAAGCACTTGTTTTACATGAGAGAGAGAGAGAGGCTACGACATACTGTGCTTTATTTATCAGGCCACCTTCAATGCGGTTGCTACTGCAACTTGGAAGGCCCAAGTGGAAAATGTTATTGTGGCTTTGAAGCCTGAAATGTCAGACGAAGAATACAGTCTGCTGCAGAAGGTGTTCACTTATGTTTCTCAACAATGCGATGTACAGACAGGGCTTTGGATAGTGGTCCCTGCGCGTGGTGCAGAGGAGTCTCCAACACACCAATTACTGTTCTTTGTGCCTAATTCTTGTTATTGTTACAGGGCCAAGGGGTAGTGTCAAGCAGCACTCCATGGGTATTACTCTCATCAGTAACATACAAGTTTTAGCAAAAGCTCTAGAAAATGCTTTGTGACGAAGGTAAAACTACCAGTTTGTCAATTATCCCTTTGTGTTTTATAGGTTGAGTTCAAAAATCTCCTCTAAAAAAGAAAAAGAAAAAAAAAGAACAAAGGAATAAAATCAACTCTGGTGAGCAGAAGTAGTATAAAAGTGATGGGTCATTTCCACTGTTTTTCCATGGTTTGTGTTATTTTGAAAAATTTGCAGCCATAAAGTATGGGCTGAATTTTTTTTTTTTTTTTTTTCTTCACCAAGTCTTGGGTAGATATCAGTGGAACTGCCTGTAACTTTTTTTTTTTTGAGCTGCAATGATTAAAGGTCATTTCATCTTCTTTACTACCAGGTAGAATACAGTCACATACTTGCTTTCTTATTGTAGATCATAATAGATGTTCAAATAGTTAAGCTTTGTGACCACGTCTAAAAAAAGCTTTCAAATTTTATTTATGTTTTTTTTCCCCTTTCTAGCTGTATCTAACTCATACATTACATGTGCGGTAACAATATTGCTTTAGGGTGTTTTCTTCCAAGAATTCAGAATGCTCTTTTTTACAAAGTCAGTTAATGGTATGTTATATATCTTGCATACAGGTGAGATGACTTAGCTGAACCAAGTCACAATGTAAACAACAGAGTCGATGAATGGCCGCAGGTCTGAAGACACTTAGTTCCCTTTTCCTTAGAAACTGTACTTGCCTATATGCCCACATTTTGTATTATTACACTATAATATAAGTAACAGCGACAAGGAGTGTATTTTTGTGACTGATTTAGGAACGGCACGCTGTAGACAAGGACACTGCAATCTAAAGAGGTGTATTAGGAAACACGGACAGATGTAGTTAGCCTGACCCACAGGTAAAGTCAGATCCTCAGGGAGCTGAAGCAACCAAAGAAATACAGTCTGGTGCCAAGGGCGCAGGCGATCCTGAGGAGGATGTAACTAGTGGGTGGAAGCCACATGCAAGGGAGGGCCCTGTATAGGATCTATATGAGATCACTGCCTTGCTAATCTAGAAAGTAAAAATACTCCCTTAAATAATTACACCATGAGAAATAGTCTTATTTTCAGATTACTTTATAATGAAACAATGTATTTAATGTGTGTAGTGTTTACATAAATAAAGTAGTTGCTACTTTTATGTTACAATGTTAGGATAAGCTTGGCTTGGGTTTTGGTTGGTTTTTTTTTTTGTTGTTGGTTGGTTGGTTTTTTACATACTCTTCTGCCTGTCTGTGTGAATAAAAATTCTTTTTTGAAGTTGAAGAAGTTTTAACGCAAGAAGTGGTGATAGGCAGAGTCTGCTGATATGTGACTACAAACTTACAATTTCATCTGCATGTCCAACTACTAATTTAACCAAGACAAATAATGCTACTGTTCTAAAATAACTTTTTTGTTGCCTTTCTGGTCGCATCACAACTTACAGCCATTCATTTCCTCCTTCTCTTTACAAATATTGAAGTACTATTCCTTTCCCATATTTACACTAGCAAAAGCAAAAAAGAAAATGTGAAAGACACAGAAGATCTGCCTTTTCCTGGAGCAGAGTGCTCTGCTGTTACAGGTGCTGAAAAGACAGAAGTCATTTAGTTGTTATTCTTTGCTGTGTTTTGGAGAAGAGGGCACTACTAGATGGCCAATGGAGTTTGGAAAAAAGGACCTTTGAGTCTCCCTTTTCCCCTTAAATCACAGGACTGAACAGAAAGGGAATTACTCACAAAACCACAAGCAGCTGTTCAGTTAAATCTATTGGATGAATTTATAAGCAATAGTTTTACCACAGCTCATTAGCAAGGCCCTGTTCAGTACATTTTACTTTTATTAAGTAATCAGACAAAAACTGGGAACAGACCTGGATGGGAGGTTTAATGCCCTGGTCTTATCCCCCTAGCCAAAAGAAAATCTTTCAGGTTATTGCCATCTGGTTTGAATACATTACTTGTGTAAGCTGCTCAAGCTTCACTGAAGCCAGTGGATCTACCTCAAATACCTAGAGGTTGCTGCCTAGCTGTGCGAGTTTGGTACTTGACCCTTGTTTGAAGAGAGATTCAAAGGCAAAATATCATGTTTGATGGACAGCATCATCTTGGGGGTGTGCTCCTCAAATGCGCACAGTCTACCTTGGTCATGAAAAACCTGTAACTGCAAGATGCTTTCACGTACTGGAAACCTGGGGCCTTTCTGGCTACTTACAGCAAGACTTGGTTGGACTGTTGGATCAGCTGACATGACCTGGGTTTCTGGAGCACTGTCAGTAGTTAATGTACTGTCGTTGTATGGGTGATATTTCAGTAACTCATGGTAATGCAGGGTATCATATAAAAAAATACTTAACAAATTTGCATTTATACCCCTCTGCACTCTGGTGAACTGGGACTGGCGCACCTGGCAGCATCTTCTCCTCTGCTCTGTCTTTTTGTTTCAGAAGAGTGGAAAAAGTACGCAAAGGGAATCATGTTGGGTGTTTTGTATTTTTCTGAGGAAATGGATGGAAGGAGAGTGAACTGGCATGTTGAGTAGCAGGTTTCTGGGGAAGGGAAAAGTAATTAAGTAACTCTCTACTTTTCAGAGGCTTATTGGAATGGAGGATTGGACGGTACTGGGGCTAGTAATGATCATGTTTCCAATACATTCATGGACCAAGAGATGGCATTTCAAACAGTACACATTACCTCTTGAAGTGTTTTTCTCTGTTAGAGCCAGTTCCCATATTCTGCTCATACAAAAGGCTTTTCCCTGCAGAAGAGTATCTTGGTGAAGCCTGTCACTGCTGCTGACTTGCTGAGACCCTCCTGGGGATAAAATGGGTGACGTGGAAGGCAGACAGGGTGGCCAGGACAGATGCTGTCTGGCTAATAAAGACAATGTCCCCATCTGTTAGGAGGATTTCCTGCAGTTCTGAATGCTTGGTCCCCACATCCTCAAATACTCAACAGATGGTGGGTTACAAATGTGTAAGTCACTTTGAAGTTTGGACAGAAAAATGCAACAAGTATCATTTTCTGAAATGTGCAATTGTTGCTAACTCATGGAGAGATCTTACTGAACTCTGAAACTTCCATTTCCTATGAGCCAATTTTTTATTTTTTTACTTGTGTTTCCCATCCAGTTCTAAGAGTAAATGGTACAGAATAAGAACAATATTCCACAAGTGCAGCCATCATATGAAAAGTTATTATTTGCTGATAGCTACCACCTCTCCAAAGATGTGCATAGCTATTTTCTATTCTAAATGCAGGGGAGTAAGGACATTATTTTTCCAAATACCAGTACCTGGTAATCATAGGTAAACAGTGTCTCTTTTCTTCTTGCAAGTTCCACATCACTCAGACATCACAACAGGCATAGACTTAAGCCAGAGTCATCTGAGCATCTCTCTAAGTATGTGCCAGTGAATAGCAGTGAAGGAAAGAAACCTTAGGAAAAAGATGTGGGGGAAAAAGTATTTATTTTTCAGATAAGAGCTGCAGTTGTGTTGTCCTTAGAGATCAGAAAGAAACATGTATGGTAAACTACAAAGGAAGATGAAAAGACTCATTCAATCTTCCAGAGGTTAGACTTGCATTTCGAGGTGGTAGAAGTGTCCAGCCTCCAGTCTGAAGATTTCTGGGGGTGGGGTGTTATGCTGGAGGGGAAGACTTCACAGAAATGTAATTTTTTTTTTTTTTTAATGGAAAATCGATATTGGGAGAGGATCTGATCACATCTTTGTTTTCCATTTTGATATTTTAGAACAAGATTTTATTTTTTATTTCAAAATGTTTTAAACATATTACATGCATATGTAAAAGCCAGTAGTACAAAGAAGGATCTTTCCTTTTTTAATTTTTTTTTCTTTTTTCTTTCTTCCCCCCCCCCCCCAAACATTTAAATCCTTCAATGGAAATTTTGGAACAACTTCTTTTTAAGTAAAGTCACTCCTTTATTCAACCATGGTGAAGTTTCTTTGTAATGCTTGTGAGACAGGGTGATCCATGCAAAAAACAAGCTGTAGAATTAAAGTACAAACTGTGTGACTGAAATTACTACAGAGAATAGATTAGGACAAAGTGAGACTCATTAGCTTTGTCTTTTATCTTCCAAAGCCATATTGCAAAACATAGAATGAATACTAGCAACAGCTCCGGAAAAATAACTCTGGATGCAGATTTTGTAATAAACAAGTATAACGTCTCTATTCTTTTGGTCTTAAGTGCAGGACTGACTCCTGCTCAGTCGTTATCATTTTGATAAGCTTCCATGTTGAATATTTGTAGATCAGCAAGTCTGTGGTATGGACAAGTGAAGTGTTCAATAACCGCAGTAATAATTTTTTTTTTTTAGTCTTGGTGAATAGGCTTAAAGCTTGAAATACGAAGAGCCAAAGCTCATTTTACTTGGTGAAGCAAAATTACTTATTTGAATTAACGAAGGTGGTGGTTTTCTATGAGAATTTCCCCTGATGTAACTTACAGCTCAGTGATAATTAATATTCAGAAAAATTCAGATACCAAGTAATGAATTACACTACCAAAGATATTGTCCAACTCTGAAAAGAGTGGTATCTCTTAAAAGAGTGGTACCAAGAATTAGGAAGGATTCTATTTTCAATCGCTATTTCACATACTGTGGGGTTCCCTATCTAAAAAACTCTTTTGTATTTTGAAAAAAAAAAAAAGCAATTATTCTCTTTCCTTATTATTTATTCCTTTCACACCCAAAATTAACTTCAATTCAGGATAGGAGTTAACCTTCTGCCTACGGAGAAGGTGAAGTATTTCATACCAATTAAAAACAGCACCACAAAGAAACCCCTATACTCTTGCTGTCAGATGTAATTAGGCACGACAGTGATTTAAACCAACTGTGAGCACAGGATCATTTCAGGTAGTCAATATGTTACCCCGGATACCTCAGACAGTCCTGGGTGGTTACTCCTAAAACTTTCAGTCCAGCTGTGAACTAGTACCCTGATGGTTTGTGTTTGAAGTTGATTGGTAGGCATCATTCTTCTGTGAATTACAAGTCAAAAGCAAGTTAGACAATGCAAAATTTATCCTGTGAAAGTGGTACTGTTTTGGTGAAGAGTTCATCGCTCTGTTGCAGATCTTTATTAATAAAAAGTCACAACAACTGGATCTAGTAAGTTTTTCAGTTGACTTAACTGAGAGTGAAATTAGTGTTTCTTCTTTCTGTTTTTTCTTTCTGTTCTTTTCTTTTTCATAAGTCTGGCTTTGCAAAAGCAGAAATATTTCCTGACACTCAGAAAGTGTCTGAAGGACTTTTAATAATCTTCAGTGGGATAACAATGGTGCAAAGCCTCTGAAAAAAAAGTCATTCTTGTGTACTATCAGCCACACTGAGATTGTTTACTAAGGATGCTCAGACGTGATAGTATTTCTGTGTTCCGAATATATCTCTTAAAGATATTAGTTTGTGCTCTGGAGCACTTAGTTGCTGCTTCTGCCCTTCCAGGGCTGATAAGCTTGGTGGAATTTGATAAATTATAAGAATTTTGCCTATGACATCCTGCTCTAGGACACAGTACAACAGGTTGATATTTTTGACATTTTGCCTCAGAATCCTACCATGCTATTAATTCAAAATTTAGCCTGTTTTTCAGCAGGTGTTATTTCCATAAACCTGCCAAGTTTGATGGAATTCAGCTCAGGAGCATTTTAGTTTCAACAGCTAGAAAAGAAACAATGAAAAAGAAGAACCTTTAATGGGGTTTTTTTTGTATGTGTTGTTTGTTTAAGTAAAATATAATGGGTTCAGAAACCTAAATAGCTCAGAAACCTTTAGAGAGAAAATGTTACCTTTTCTTTTTCTTTTTTCTTTTTTTTTTTTTTAGACTAGACACTTTGAGTCTTACAGTGGCTGTTTAATTTTCAAGGACGGAGAGAACATCCTAAGCTTACCTAAACACGGTTTGGCGTTGGGGTTTGGTTTTGGTTGGTTTTTTTTTTTTTTGGGGGGGGGGGTTGTTTGTTTGTTTTTTTTT
>JAVJGG010000009.1:25384003-25416551 GCA_035590195.1 Aviceda cuculoides
CGGTTTGGCGTTGGGGTTTGGTTTTGGTTGGTTTTTTTTTTTTTTGGGGGGGGGGGTTGTTTGTTTGTTTTTTTTTTCCTTCTTCAGCAGTCACCCGGGGAAAGGAGGATGGAGGGGGAACGTCATCATTCTGTATATTTATGACTTACAAGATGTAAGCTTAACAGTGAAGTGTTTCACTAATCCTAGTGAGCCTGTGTGACAGCTTCACTGGCTTGCTACTGCAGGTGTGTCCCTGGCTAGGAAAAAACCAAACATGATCCCCTGTAGTGGCTGTAGGTCAACTTTGCATGAAATTCCTTCAGCAGATGGATGCAGGTTTACTGTGGAATAGACACACAGCGGAGAAAGCGCCTGAGTCTCTCCTGCTGCCTGCTTCTTAGGGCACTGGAATGGTGCTTCCAATAGTGACTTAGATTATGAATTAAACAACATTTATAAAATGAATGATGCATTTCAACTCGTATAAAGAAAAGAAATAATTGCAGTTACTTTAAAATCACGTTATATTTATATTTAAATATAAGGAAAACATAAGTTGTTTGTTTGGTGGGGTTTTTTGTTAGGAGAGATTTTAATGTTATTGCCAAATTTCCATGTATCCTCTGAAAAGGTGCAGGCAGCTTGTATGAATGCATCCACTGTGCAATCAAATTCTTCATACCAGAACGCACAATTTAAAACTAATAGTGTCTATATCTATGCTATGTCCAAGTGGTCCAAAAAGCAATGTGAATGGATGAAATTATCTGTAAGGGCTTTTTAAAGATACAGCTCATCAGATGAATACAGAATTGAGAAAATTACAGCAATAAAAAAAATCAGACTACTAAATCAAGCAGCTGTGTTCTTAGCAGTAACATGAAACTGGATTTATAAAACTAAATCTGGCTTTTGCTCAGCAACACTGAGGAAAATGAAGTTTATGGCTGCAATGGAGAAGTTGACAGGTGCTCAGTAATTTTATGCTCTGCTTAGCAGTGGGAAACAGTGTGGCACAAGATTTACTGCTGCTAACATGTTTAAATATTAGGGATTGTGTTCAGTTAGTTAACACGAGCTTAGCAAATCCCTCCTGGGACTGATGAAGAGGTTGTAATGTCTCCAATTAGAGGCCCCTTACCGCCTGTGTCAGAAGAGGCATGTTGAAGAGATGCTCTGGATATTTTTGTAATGGGCCAGTTGTTACATTAAAGCTTGTGTATGTTTAATGATATAACTAATTATGAGGTGAATATAGCTTGTTAATGTGATCTTGACAAACTGCATCCAGGTAGCAGCTGCAAGATTGTGAATTTCTCTCATGTGTCCCAAGAGACTCGGAAACCTGCTTGAAGGTTGAAGTGTGCTCGAGTTGATGAAGGGGCAATTGAAAAAAACCCAGTTACCCTGGGTCACTGTATTTTCATTTTTAGGGGGTACATTCATGAAAAAATAATAATTAAAAAAAAGTTTGAAACATGTAGGAACCTTTTTACTTTTTAAAATAAACTTGCATATATTACTTAAGAAGAAGCACAGAACTATTTGTGGTTTTGAAAGATTTTAAATGCTTCACAATTTTTTCCAGAATATGTTTAATTTTAATATGAGGTCAATTTATAAAACATAAAGTTTTCATCTATTGTTCCAAATATTTTGATACAAGTCCTCTGTGTGTTTAGTTTTAGAGACTTTCCCTGGATTTCCCTTAGATTTTATTTGATAAAAATGAATCATCCTTTCCATTTCCAAAGCTGTATACAATAGCTAGGTTATGCAGGATCTGTAAACCAATATTGCAGGGTTAAATCAGTGTCTGTGGGTTTGAAAAGTGCAGGTATAAGTGTATTCGTCTATATCACAGGATGTATCTTCAGGTCATGAAATATGCTGATGTCAGGGACAGTTCTTTATTCTAAGAAACTGAAATGCAGAGTCAGGCTTTCCACTTCCCAGTGTATTTGAAAGCTTGTATTTAGAGATATCATTCTCACAGTGAGATATTCTTAATATGGAGCCTTGCTATTTAGTTTTTTTCCCAAATATTAAATCTTCTCAATCTCTTTGCAATTAATCTGGAAATTTTCTAGTCTCTCTCTCTGTACCAAAATATTTTTACACTTCCCTGCAAGTGACATATTACAATCGATGGTGTTTCCCTCTCATTGCAATAAATGTCAGGTTTTCTGCAAAATACCTCTGCTGGCTAACCAGAGAATGCATATCTGAATGCTGATGTGGCATTCAAAGCCAGGATGATTTACTTAATGCTTCTAGCTGGGTCATTCAGGGTGCTCAAAGTAAGGTCAGTCCCTTCTCCTAAAATCAGGGAAGACTTTCTTATGTGAGAGTGTTTAAAAAGAAACTGGTTTTCAAGATTTTATTAAAAAAATTATGCATGAATCTGGACGCTGCAGTTTGGTGCTCAATTTCAGCAGTAGTTTAGGTGACATTGCTCCCTAATTAATTCCCGTTAAGATGACTAAGCTCAAATATACAACATTGCTATTTCATGCGCCTCAAGTGTATTTCTTTGCTGTAGTTTTTTGTATCCTTCTAGAAAGTTTCAAATTATGAAATCAGTTTAATAATAATTGGTACCATATCACTTCAAGCACAGAAAGTATCCTCAATATCTCCATGTATTATCTCTGCACATCTCTAATTTTTCATTTTGATAATGTAACTTTTCAATAGATTAAACTAATTTGATTCTCAAAACAAATATACAGTGAAAGGTGATGTGAATGGCTTAGTGGCAGATATGAGCTGGGATGTACTTGTCAGGACTATCTTCATGTAACTATTAATACATTTTAGACTATAATTTTCCTGGAATCAGAGCAAGAAAAACACTTTTATCTCTGCTTGCTGAGAAACAAAGGTAGTAATGATAAAGCATTGCAGTTAGATAGAAAATAGAGCCCACCCACAGTAAATTATTAAAATGCACAAATTTCTATCAAAGGGCAGAAAATGAACTGTTAATACTGAACAAGCCAAATAACCACTTTTATGTAGGTGGGCAGAAACCAGATTTTCGGTGCTGTGGAGAGAGTAATCACAGCTGCTTTTATGAGGTAAATTAAAATTTCATGGTCCATATGATAAAACTTTTGGGGAAAGGTTTTTTACTATTATTTCAAAATTTTTATCTAAAAAGAAAAGCAATCTCAAAACAAACAAAAAGGACGTTTCTTTCAAAAACTCTGAAGTTATATAATTTAGTATTTCAAAAGACTCTTGCTTTTTTGTTCCAGTTTTAGTAAGTTTAGCCACACAAGCTATCAAAGTTCTTATTTAAACTGTATTGCTTTCCAGTGAAAAAATTCTGAACAAATATCTCTATGTGGAATGTCTTAAATTATCCTGGTTTTCCACAGCTTACATATTTTAGTAGATATGTCTACAAATATGTCAGTATTTTCCCACTTGAACTTCTTTTCATAGCATAATTTTAAAAGTGTTATTTCTGTTCAGTCACTTAAAGATGCTGAGTTGTATTGACTTTCTTTTAAATGATTATCTGTCATGTCATATAAGCAGTCAAAAATGTAGGTGAAGTATGTTAGAAAGATCCTGGTTTCTTTACAATCAATGTAATTCATAGTCTCTGGTAATACTACATTTCATTTTGCTGTTCTTAGTACATGAACCAAAAATTATCATTCAACACACAAAGCAACACTACTTGGAAGAAAAGAAAATACAAAAATACAATGCTTCAGAATTTTTTAATCAGAAATCTCAAGAATATTTTTAAAAAATTGAAGACAGTTGCTTTGCATTAATTTTTCTTTTGACTGAAGGGACTCTACTTCTGTGTTCTATATAGAGATGAAGCAAAAATGTTATTGTTGTATAATAATATACCTTAATCTTTAAATATTTTGAGAACCCTGTCAGTCAAAAATAGCCATTTTTAATTTTTTTTTTTTTAAAGGCTGTGGATGGTATTCCATCAGAAAACATTCAACTCTTTCTTGTTCCAGTTATGTGATGTTCCTTTGTTATATTGTTTTGATGCCTTTGTTAGCATGAGCTCAGATATTCAGGGGTGTGAAGGGGGAGCTACGTATACTGTCCAATTACACTGCAGAAAGAATGTAAAAAAAGGAAGAAAGTGCAAGTCAAGTGAAGACTAAACATGGTTGTAGGCTTCCACAATAGCAAAGAACATCAAAATAACACCAGATAGTAATAACAGCTGGGCCTTGATGTTTAAAAAGCGTAACAGTATGTCCTTGAGTAAAGCAAAATACATTTTCACAAATTTGTGAGTTCATCACAGTAATTTCTACCCTAAAATGATAACCTATCAGTTGGCAATGTTCTACAAAAAGAAAACATGGCTGCAATTATTTGCCAAGGAATGCCTGAGCCAATACCAGTTGTGCTATTCAAAAGATGATTGAAATTATTGCTTGGACCTTTGAGAGGTGAAGGGACTTCTCAGTAATATTTGGCAAGCTAATGTGAGGGTAAAAGGCACTGCTTGTCTGGGTGCTGCTCTTGCATCCCAGCCCCAAAAGGATCTAGAGCAAATCTGAAAAAAATCTGAGGATTGTAAACTCCTGCAAGGTCTTCCCTGTTCTACCAGGGAAGACTCAGCAAAGTACGTAGGTGCGGGCTCACCAACGCAGAAGTAGGCATCAGCCGTCTGTGCATATAGTTGGGCTGGATGGGTCCAGTAATTAAACTAGTATGGACTGAAATATTTTGAAATATTTTTGTCAAAACTCGAACAAAATCGTCTCTGCTTGGAGGTAATACTCAGTACTTTTACTCAGTATTTTAATATTTAAATATTTAAATTCTCTCACCAGGAATTTTTCCACTCCTGGCAACACTTGCACGGAATTATCATAATTCTAGAGATCCTTTTCAGGTGCTTTAAAAAGTGTGTGGGGAAAGGGTGAATACTCCTCAGGCTTTTTCTTTATAAAAAGAAAACTTATTTGTCTGAAGTCTTTTTCCTAAAGAACATAAGCAAAATGTTATTACTTTAGCGATACCCTTGTCACTCCTGACATTATATACATAAACCTTCAGAGTGGGGCTGCCTGTGGGAATCACTGGCTGCCTTGATGTGTGTTAAGCAGCAAGAATATAACCATGTGGGCAACTTTTTTAAAGGCGAGTTGATAATACTTAGAAAACCAAGTGGAAGGAGAGGGCACTGAAAAACCTGAAAGCTTCAGGATAAGCAGAAATGTCATTGCTCTGCAGTACTGTTAGCCCTGCTGGAACAGTTAGCTGATATCTCTGCAGTACCTTTTCACCAGTTTTTTGCAAGAGGCTTGGTAACGAAAAGGATATATGATACTAAATCCCTTTCTAATAGGAACTTTGGCCTTTTCGTTCCTGCACGCTTAGCTTGCTAGCTAGCTCAGGTTGCCTGGTGGTTTCTTCCCCCTTTTTTTAATACAAAATACTTGCAAAATCCACCTTTTGTGAACAAGGAAAAAAAGCTTTTAAAAGGAAGAGAAAATACTACTGCTTGCAAGGTGGTTAAAGTTTCTAAAAGCAATTTACAATCCTGTGCCCATTGGTGCTACCAGTTTTAAAGCGAGTTATGAACCACTTGTATTTTCCAGTAGTGATACCTGGGTACAGAACCACCACAGATCTCCCCCAGTGGACAAGCACGTCGGTTCACCTGGTGCTGTGTGCCATTCCCACCAAATTAGCAATCAAGGCTGGAGCTCATCAGCTCATTAAGTCGGCCTGACAGAGCTCAAGAGCTGGACGTTGCTGAAAACCCCAGAGACGCAAAGGAGACCCTGTCTCTTCACTGAGGGGAGACTTTGTCACAAAGCATAACGGGAAGTTGTCCTGCAGTCAAAAAAGTTCATCCCAACCTCCTTTATTCTGCTAGCTGTGAAAATATTTTATAATTCATGAATAGTTTACATGATGAGACAAGCAGGTCAAATATTAGTCGCTTTTAATATCCTAGGATCTGCTCTGGCACATGGGAGATGGGAAGTGTGTTTTATCCCTTCCCTATTTAGCTGTGGCTTTTCTTGTCTCTCTTTTCAGTAGTTACAACATCATCAAAGTATAAAAATACAGAATGGATTACTGTAATAATTTATAATATCATGTTATTCAAAAAAAACCCCCAAAACACTTGTAATGTTCTGTTCTCTCCCTGTGTGAGATTTCTCATAGTGGGTAGAGATGACTTTCCCAATTTGCTGTGAACTCAGATTTTTTTGTTTGTTTGTTTTTACAGTGTGTGTGATATATAAGCTTATATCAGCACATGGTTTGTTTTCTCTATGCTCTTATTCTGCTGCCATTTGTAAAAAACAGATTTTTTTTCTTTGAATAACAAGTTATAAATGGCCAGTGTAATCTTCTAACAAATATTCAGGTTCTGCATCTCCTGATGTGTGCTTTTTTGGAAAGTCTGAAATACTGTCTCTTTTCTTACTGCTCTTTTAGATGAAAACCAGTCTATGTTGCTTATTAATTCCGTACAGCTTTGCGGATGCCTTTACATGCTGTGGAAATGCTGAAGATAGCTGAAGTAAAAAAAGAAAAAAAAAGCTGCATAATATAAGGCAGAAGTTAGGAGGTTTTCAGGTATACTACTCTACATTATGTACTGTGTCAATCTATGTAACTGTCTATGTAACTGAACTTAAATCTCATGAGAAATGTTCTCTGTCTTTATAATACAAAGGCTTTCAGGCAGGAAGCACTGTGTATACAAATTCTTGCAAAAAATTTGGACAGTATACAGGCAAACATGTAAAATGGTTTATTTTTAGAAGTAAATATGATTGGTTGTGGTTTTTTTAGAGGGTAGTCAAGAACTATTTTTCTGATCTAGTTAACTATTGACATGTTATGGATTTATCTGTGCATATGCACTAATATGCAGGTGATTTATGTTACTTTGATAAATAAGGCAGGTTCTGGTGTCACTGATATGCTTTTCAAAACTTTACCCTTGGGAACATTGGTCATTTTTCTCATATTCAGAATTACTTGATTTGATTCAAGTCCTCGGTGTCAAGGTAGTTTTGGCACTTCCAATCTCTGTCTCTCTTGTACATGCCCCCACATGTACACGCACAGTCTCAACACATTTCTAATCTCAAAGAACTTGCTTTCAAAGACCCCAATTTTGCCTGGTATAGTGTCATTGTTTCAAGCTCCCGTTTGTCAGCAGCAGCCCATCTTCGCTCTAATACACTACACACTGCAGACACTGAATGAAAGAGAAAAGAGAGAGGAATATGTTAAATCTACATGTTCCCTTGCAATGGTAATTTTTCTTCTTTAACTTGCAGGAGCACTGTAGCTAGAAGGCACTGCGTATGTAAGATAGTTCTTTATTGAAAGAAGCCTTTTTTTCTTACATCACTATCCCTAGTGTCTTCAGAATCAATATAGACTATAATTTTTCTCCTCTATCCAAGCATTTCTATGAAAAGAGCTATAGCTCATATTTTATAGCCTTAACTCTCATATGATCAGCCCTTGCTGCCACAAGATGTTAAAAATGTTACGCGGAAGTCCCAGCGTGTGCTGATCCTCACTTGAGCGAACTGCAGTGCTTTGGAGGTGAAGCAATTCCTAGACAAAATGAATTGGATTTCCATCTCTAATTTCAACTGTTTAATAGCATAAAATACAAACTCCCCTTTAAAATTCTGAACTGGTTGTTAACTTGCTGCTGGACATTTGCCAGTGCCTGTACCTGCATTACTTCCCTGCTAATATTTCAAAGTGTCAGCTCAAGTGGCCCGAGAACTGCCTGTGGAAGTGTTGTAATTGCTGAGATACGCTTACTCCAACTGTGATAATAAAACATGGGGATGGACTGGGGAGAGGGGGAGAAAAAAGATAACAGCTGGGATTTATGCTTCCAGGTTTTAAAAGAAGGCTTCTTCATAAGTTTGATGATAAACAGAATGGTAGCGTGCACCAATGAGAGAGAGGGAAGGAAGTCTGGTGTGAATGAAAACACAGGAATACATTGGCACAGTAAGGCTAAACTCTAGGCTTGTGCAGGGACCTTGGAGAAGTCATTTTCCCTCAGCTGTATGCAATCTTTGTACACCCCACAGATCATCCATTCTACTCTTCTCGGGATGAATGGGAAGTTAAAGATTTTTTTAGCCTAACTTATGCACCATTTCTTCTTCAAGAACTCAAGACTCTTTTCTAGACAAATATATTCAGTATCAAAATGCTGGATTAGGTTAATGCAGGAACTGTCGTTGCAGGGATCACAAAAAAAACCCCACCCAACCCGAAAATGGGGTAAGAAAAATGGAAAAGCAAGGTTGCATCCCAAAAGGACTGATAGACTGGAGAGTGAAACATGGAGAGAATTACATGTCAAAAATATAGACCTGAAAGAGGGGAAGGTGATTATTAGTACTCTTATTGGCTGTTTATTTTAGCTGGACTTCTTTTTCTTGATGTGATACTTTGCTGTGTGTTTCTCCAAAATCTTTACTTGCTTGTAAACTCAAATGGTGAGAGGTGTATTGATTTCTTTTTTTTTTAAACATATTTTGTGTATTTCTGTTTGCACTTGCGTTGGGATGTCATACATTAATGCATTTCCAGAGCTGTTTATTTTTAGGTATGAAAACATGAAATGTAAATACTTTAAGTGAGGTCTCAGTTTAAGTGAGGTAAAATGTCTTACATAGTACTGGATAGAAATTTATATATCACATCTATTTCAGTGGCATTCATTAATCCGCAGACCACTGTTCTGCTCATTGTCAGGATAAATGAAAAATCCTACTGGATGCTATAGGGGTGTTTGTAAAAACTCACTCATATTCCTTACTGAAGCTTAGAAAATAGTATTTCTTAAACTGTCTGGAGACTAACCCATTGTTTCCCTGCCTTAATAGGGCCTCCAAAACACTACTTATTCATCATCTCAAAACCAAGTGGGGAATCAAACGATCTTCCAATTTACTCAGAGGGAAAAGATGCATATTCAGCCTCAATTTTCAGCTTTAAATCTGCAAGAATGGCTAGAACGAGCTGAACAATCCATTCATTTTTCCATACTACAGCCTTGCTTCTAAGCTTATGTATATGGGCTAATTGGTTTTCAGTCCTCCACACTTGGCTGCATCAAGGTTACAATATTCCCTGGCTCCTTCAAACAAATAACTTTCTTCTTTCTTGAATTAATTCAAGTTTATATTAGCCGTAATAAAACATTTTACATATGACAGAGAAGCGAACATTTAAAGTAAAAGTGTGGAAATCATGTTTAGATCAGGATTGCAAGTCACATCTCAGAGCACAATTGCTGAAATCTCTAATTAGTGTATTGTCATTAGTTAGCAGCTGAAACACAAACTACTATATAGTTCATGCTTTTGCAAAAAATCCATTAGAATAATGTTCTCAAACAAAAAAGTCACATCACTGGAAATTATAAGCAGATGCCATCATTTACAGAAGTGGCAAGCACCTGCTGTTCCCACTGGCATTTCAGGTGAAAGTTTCTTGGGGATCTTTAATGGGTCAAAAAGAAAATGAATAAATTTCCCCCCACCCCCAGCAACAAGGCTTAATCTGTGGACTGAGTGATGACTGGAGTTGAGGCATCCTGGTGTCCCTTAACTGTAGCATTTTGGCTCCAGCTTATTTAGGGTTTTAGGGAAATTGGTGTGGAGATTTTATACAATTATGTCAGCAGCATCATTTTATATCTAACCTCACTGATAATAATCCTTAATACAGGGATGGCAATTTCTTCTTCTGTTTGAGCACTGTCCAATCAACAGTTAACTGAGAATTGTAGGAAAACTGCAAGAAAAAAAGCTATGAAACAGACTTAAGAGATGACCTATTCCACCAACCTTTAAACCTAAAGAAGGAACAACTATTCCTGCGTCATACCCAACAGGCCATCCACCCACAAAAGTGGAGGATCCCAGACCAGCCTACCTGAACTACAGTGTCTCATTATCTTTTAAAACATTTTCCTAAGTTCTAACCAAAAACTCCATCGCAGTAACATAAGCCTTTTACTTCTTGTTCCAACCACAGTGGATATGAAGAACAATGTATTATTTTTTTTCTTTGCAGCTAACTTTCTCTGTTTGAAGATCGTATCTGAAAGCACTTTCTGAATTTTTATGAGACACATTTCCTATTCATTCCTATGAGGTAAATAGTACAATCTATGAGGGAGTTACTCACAGAATGCTTAAGCTATTTCTGTGTTTATCTTTGGAGGGGGGAAAGAATCAGTAATTTTATCCATATATATCATAGCCTTCTAGTTTGATTCTGTGAACCTGAGTTTAAAGAGAAGTTAAAGCTTCAAGCTTTAACTCTTGCTCTTATCAAGCATAAACCTATCATTACCAGGCTTCTCTTACTTTTCATTGACATTTTAATGAATAGTAAAAATGTGTATTGACACAGCCTTAACTAATATCTTATGTCTTGTCTTAGTAAAATATAGATGCACATATTTTCAGATGAATCAGGGGTTTATCAATATGGTTTTTTTGTCACAGGTTTGTGTGGTGTTATCAAAAGCAATCAGCATTTTGTAAACCCCTTCACCCAAACCCTACTCTGAGGATCATCACTGAGAGAAGGACCTAGTGCAGGAGGATGAAAGTAGGGGTTTCGCCCCCCCATCTGAAGATGATGCCCCTATTACTTTCACTTCAAGGTTTCCATGGCATTTATTGGAACCACATTTCAATGAAAAAGAAATGATTGAAGGGACATAGAACACATTGAAAAAATTCAACACGTTTTTATCTGGCTAAAAAGAACATTTTTATTTTTTCCATGAAAAATATTTTGAGTTTAATTTAAGTCCAATCTAAAACTCAGTGGGATAGAGACACGGAGACATTTTATCACTCTCTTCAAATTATCTACCACTAAGTTATGGTTCATAGGGAAGCATATAAACTGCAAGATGTTAAACTCAAGAAAATGAGGAAGAGTTAGAAAAGTTTTTTTTTAATATCAAATATCTACTTGGATAAAGTAATATTTGTTTCATTCTCTTTTATAACAAAATCCACATAAAATTGTCTAGATGAAAGCTGTGGGATTTTTGAGATTTTATGTCAATTGAATATACCAGATTATATGAAAAAGTACACTAAGCCTTTTAATTTCCTCACTTTACCCACATTTCTTCTTGCAGCTGCTTCCTCAATAATAATAATCTTTATTATTACCATAGCTTTAATGTAGAATCTTAATTCAGCATTTCAGAAGTCATCCAGGAACAACCTTCCCCCTCCCAACTCTATGGTGTGGATTAAATACATAGAGTAAAAGTGTGTCTCAGATTCAAAGAGTTCACACTAAATAGACGATTGGTAAAAGCAAAACTTGAATTCTGTTTAGCAAGGTACTGCAGCGTTCCCCTTCCAAGTATGATTTGGGTCTAGTGGGATGGGGGTTTAGTCCACCGAAGCCACAGCAGTAGCAGGGTGAGAGTGATGCCAGATGAAGACAGGCTTGTACCGGCAGTAACCGGAAGGAATTAGGATGGGAAGGCAGAAGTGTAGGAAGGGGAGAAGTAATGTCTTGCTATGGTTGTATTCATCAATCAGCAAGGCAAATGCAATCTATCAGGATGGAAATTAACAACCTTTATATGTTAGATTTACTAAGCCAGATGTATATTTTTCTCTCTGCACTGATTCTTTTGCTCACTAGGCTGTTCAACTTGAAGCACCTGTGTAAAGAAGGCAAAAGAGGTCCGTGATGTCCTAGCCAGTAATTTGTCTCAAATGCTGCCATCAGATGTGCTCTGTTGACACTCAGTATTGCACCCTGACATGTTGCTGCCCATTCAGTAGTAGCCACCACTGTGGTGAGTTCAAGTCTCTGCTTTAGTCTTCTGAAGTTATTCATTACAATTTAACGCAGTGGAATACAATCTCTTAAACAGCAGCTGTCTGTCTGGCAAGTTGGCTGTGTGAAAGATTATGGAGTATATTTTAAGCAATCAGACATAGAACATTGTAGATCATGAGTGAGACTTCGTCTGTCGTGTTGTTTTTCCTAGCCGTTATTTATTTGCTTGTCAATGAAATTCCATCAAAGGAAATTATTCATCAGCTCATTCAAAACCTCATACTGTTGCATGTTTTGCCTTCTGTGACATGCTGCATGGTGATAATTTGTGACACTCAAGTCAGTTAAATGATATCTAAGCGTTTCACACGTTCGTTTATCATTTTTATAAAAACTGAAAAATATGAAATACTGATATGACTTATTTATGAATGCCCTTTCTGAAGGTGAGTGCTTTAACACAGCTTTCCAAGTTTCCAAAAGGGTGAGGGACACCAACAATTTTTTTCATGTTTCTGCCTTTCCAGTTGTGGAAAGCATGACGTGGAAGTAGCTTTATACTTTTTTGTAACTTGTTCTGCTGAATAATCCTCCTGAAGCAGCTCTTGCTGTGTTTCCTCCCTATGGCATGTAATCCTCTGTTAATCAAGAAGCAGAAACAATTTGCACTGTCTGCCTTGGTTTAGATTGCTATTAGTAATACCAAGATAAATTCTTTATTAGAGAGATTTTAGTTTGATATTCAATATTAACACGGCTGAATTCTTCACTAATTTTGGAATACAACACAATATTTCTGAAGGAAAGAGCTGATAAAAATGTACTTTTTGAAAGGGAGTTTTCTGTCATTATAAATAGTTGTAAAAGACTGCATATTATTTATGGGCAGAGCTGTTTTTCAGCTAAGGATCTTTCAGACACTGGCATACACACAACAAAGCCATGAAACAGGAGGTGAATTAATTTTGAGAAAAATAACAGAACAGTGCATCACTAAGTAAATCTTTGACAATCTGTTTTGTATCTTAATTAAAAAAAAATTCAAAATATACCTCTTTACCATATAAGCAAATCAAATTGAGTTTAATTTACATCACTCATTTTGTTACAGGTGTTTAGGAGATTTAATGCATCTTTAAACTGTCCAAATGCCCTCAACAATGATCCAACAGCTGCAGCTTGTTATTTGTCTCTAGCATCAAACCCCATCTTACATCATTGTAGTAGAAAACAAATTTACTTAGTTTTAGGCATATGACTAGTTTATTTCTTTCTCAAAATGAACACAAATTTTCCTGTATCCCGCACACAGAGAAATGAGTATTTGTGCTGTCGGTACCGTGTTGTTGACAGATGGAGAAGATGACATTGCAAAGCAGCCAGAAACAATTAATGCCTCTATTAAGCAGTGTGTAGCTTTCCAAGGGTTACAATTCACCTGTTTCATTTTTGTTGAAGTTGTATCCTCCAAGATGATGAACAATAGTTTTGCCAGATGCTTTGCCCAAGGGAAGAGAGATCACATATACCTTAAATCCTTAAATATGTGAATTATAAAAATCAGTGTTTGGTTTTTTTTTTCCTTTGTATTTTGCCTATGTACAGGGAAGTAGGGAGTTTCAACTGAATCAGAAGTGTGTTCCCACCCTGCCCCAGCCCGCTCAACCAGCACATAATTACATCTGTGGAGCTCATTGCCATGGTGGGCCATGGCTTGAAGATTATTACTCTATTAAAAAATGAATAGTCCAGAGTCACAGTAACTTGTTCATTGGTAGCAACTAAAGACAAAGACATGGATGCAAACTCCAGCTCAGGTGTTCCTTAAATTGATGGTTGTCAAAAACAAAAGAGAGGGCCAGGTGATATTAAAGTATGGCTACAGCCTTTTTTGTCATATGCCTGCCTTAAGTGCATGCCACCGTATGGTCATTCTCCATCCTGTGTTCCCAGAGATCCCAGGAAGTCATGAACAGTTAACACCAAAGTCTCTCCAGCTTGCTTCATTAGATGGCAAAAAGTTTTTTAGGTCGTGATACTTATCAGGTTATCCTTCAAAATTCCAATAATTAGTGAAATATGAGTTTCTAGTCAACTGGAATTGAAGTGATCTGCTTCTGGATATAAAAATCTCATCCTGACTTTGTTCAGTTGTGGGAAATGATTAAGGAAAATAGAAGTCTATAACAACAAAAAGTTTTCCATCTTTGAATGAACTATTCATCTACTTAGTTTAATAATGGTAAAATAAATCACATATGATCTTTCATGCTTCATCAGCCTATTTATAACAGTATGCCCTTTATTATGACAGATTTTATGATATTTTCTGATGACCAGTCATGAGTAAAAAAATGTTTAATGTACTGACATCTAATTTTATTAGCTCTGGTACCTATTCATTTTCTCAAAACATTTCTTTGAATTGGTGCCAGTTTAAGCTACTGTACTTTCAAAGTTGGGCTATGACAGGATCAAGAGCTAATCTAATAAATCAATAAGGGAGTCAAAAGACCGATCATAGAGACAACTGCATAATTCACTCTTGATAGTAGTAACATGTAAAGCCTAGCTAAGCAATTTTTCTATTTATTACTAAACTTTATTTTTCTAAAGTAAAATGTCTATTCCCCAAATGTATGTTCTAGCCTTCATGTTTCTGCTGCTTTGTAATATAAAAAATGTGATTTCTGTGCCCAGTTTGTATGAGAGAATCTAGTCATGGAAAAGAAAATTTGTTTACTTTTTTTTAATTGATTTTTTTAAACTTAGTGAGCTGTAAGAGGTCAGCTGATTATTCCTGCTGTCTAGTATGTCAGGGTGCTCAAAATATAGTGGAACACCAGAAGTTCATGGTGTTAGTATTTGTGCAACAATCTGTTGTCTTTCTGGGTGCGTCTGTCTGAACTTCCTTATGTACAAAGCACTTGTGCACCATTGAATCCTAATAGTTGCAACATGGGAGTTATTCAAACAACCATTCTCCTCTTGCAGCAGTTTATGTACAAAGGATATGAGCCATAATGCGACCAGGCAAACCTGTGCATCTCATGATTGCAACGACGTGCGTGTGTGTGTGTGTAAAGTTAGCTTTAATGGAAACTACACTTACGCAGTGGAAGGAGAGGGCACAGCAGTCTTCAAACTTGCTGATCTAAGCATAGCCCAGAATACAAAGCAAGAAAAAACTATATATATATATAATATTAACAATAATATCTTTTCTCCTTTCCCTCCTCCTCCTCCAGCCCCCTTTTCTGCATTCTTTTGCTGATTTTCCTGTAGTTAAGTGACTGTGATTGCTCATTCTCACCACAGGCTTGAGACAACATGAAATAAAGGAAGGTTATTTAGGTAATAAAGAGGGTATTTGTTAAGGATGGTTGGTTCCCTTTAAAGAGGAAATGAAGTCTTAGTTTGAACCCTCACCAAACCAAGTGAAGGAAATTTCAGTAGCTGCCCCTGTTCTAAAGACATGGATATATAGCTTTTGGATGCAGCTGTGGCCCGGAAGTATTTCCCATCAGCATCTCGAGGTTGGTTAAAGGAACCTTATACGAGAAAGTGATTAAGAGTAAAATATCCTCTTTCTCATGTGCAGTACCCATATGAGTTCAGAGAGGAAAGAGACAATAAAACAGGAGGGTGAATGTCCTGTGCAACAGCAGGGAAGTGCTGGGCATGTAGCTGAGCCTTTCCAGATTTTGGCACTAGCAAGTCTTTGTAGCATATGAGATGCATAAAGCAGTGGCCACGCACCTGTAAAAACTGGGATGCTCTTTTTATGCTGATTAATCTGAAATCTCCTGCTTATGTTTCCATACTTGCTCTTTGATGTAACAAGATTGATTTCAAAAGAGACATCGTAGCTCTAGATACTAGATGATGTGTAGTTAAATTGTAGTAATGTTGTGCAGCTACAGCAGATTTATGACGGGCAGGTGGAATGTAATTGAAATGTCATTTATATAAAAATCTGTAAGTCTTGTGTAGAGCATAAATGCAATGATACCTTTTTAATATCGTGAGTGGGAAAGGTTAAGGTATGAAAACTCTAGGTATAGTCTTCACCCTTTGGGGCAGAGAATAGCAAACACTGACAACAGAAAAAAGGTTCAGGGATGGAAAATAACTGTGCAAATAATTTCTATACGGAGCAAATGCCAGTGTTTTCCTAACTACTTTGATTTGCTTGTGTTAGAAAAAAAAAATCAGGTTATAGTTCATCCGTTTCATAGCATTTTTCCTGACCTTTATAAACTCTTACTACTGGTCAGGAAAACAAGAGTTTGAAAGTCCCACTTTGTCATTTCATGCATAGAGTACACAGAGAATATAAAAAAATCAAAGCCAAATAAGTTGTCTGGTTCAAGAAGTAAAAAATGTGAATGTTGTGTAAATTAACTTATTCATGGTCAGCCTCACGCAGTTCTCATGGCTTTCATTCCTTGCCTCCTTCAAGGCTAATTGTACTGAGCAGTAATAGAACAAACATACTCTGGCAAGCTGTTGTGGGTCAGGATGTATTTTGCATTTTGCTGTCTTACCAGATGATCTGGTTATTTGTAGTGCTTCCTAGGGCACAAACTAGATGACTTCTTGGCTGTTTTTTGCAACTTTCATCTTCACTGGAAGATACTGTAATTCCAAGGTGATGTGCAAATGTATGTGCCTTAGAACATTAACGAAGTAATAGGCAACCAAAAAAACCCAATCACCAAACCCAAAACCCAAATACAAAAAACCAACCAAAAAGAGAAAAGCAACAAAAAGAAAAGTGTTCTAGCAATGTATAGAGGAAAGTGTGACATCAGGAGGAGATGCCCTATGCCCTCCCTATCTACCAAAAAGGAAAAGTTGGAAAATATAGCAGGATTATACCACTGGATTCCAGAGAGATGTAATTTGAGAAACTAGCTTTAATGAGTGCTCACTATTTTATAAACAGAGGCTGGACTAGTGTTCCAGAGGCTGATTTAGTTTCTGCTCTTAGTGAAAGTCTGATGTTCTGGTAAAGCCTGTGGTCTGCAATGTCGCTCTGGATGAGGCAACATCAGAGTTAATCTGGTACTTCTCATGGCAGATAGACAGTAAAGATGCTTTTTGATATAGAGGAAAAAGGAAGGATGCATTTCTGTATTACTTTCAAACACAATTCCCACTCTCTTAGGAAGGATACCAAACTAAATTAGTGCAGACAGCCAATGAAAAATGAGTCTCTATGAGCAAGACAAAATCGTCCCCAGAGTAAACATGACCACATGTGCAGCAATGAGTACAAAAGCCACTTGAAGCAATATAAAATCCAGCCCCAGACTCCTCCTGTCCATCCAATTCTGTACAAAATTGCTTGCATAGTGAAGTCATATATATTCTGGTCAGGTACGGGTATTGTCCACAAAAAATCTATTCATTAGGTGTCAGGTTGGGGTAAACGAATGACATAACCTTTGTAGAATTTCTTCTTCTGTTATTTGCAATTACTTTATGATAATAGGAGCCTGAACACAAACTAAAAGTGATTCTTCCTTTGTCAGTCAATCAAGACTCACTTGAGAATATTTAAAGGGAGTCTGTATTACCAACCCTATAAAACAAGTGGTCTGCTGTTGTTCATTTTAGTGCACTAGAGCTGAGGATTAGTTATGCCTTCAGAACTGAAAAGGAGAAAAGCCATGTATGTGTTATTGAACACCAGCAATTAAAAAAAAAATCAGCAAATATTACAATATTATGATGTTTGCAGACTTTGCAGCTAATGATTAGGTGTCTAACCACTGTATACTCAAACAGCTAATGGCAGTTTCAGTGACCATCAATGTGGGATTTTATATATATATATATACATACAGGTGAATGAATATAAATTTAATTAAAAATGTGCAACTTATGCATATGAAGCTCTGAATTCAATTTTTGAACTCAGTCATTAACAGTATGAGCCAGTGTCTCTTAAACTAATGAAGAGAAAGATAATTTCTCAATCTCCTGTCAATTTTCATCATTTAAAAATTAGAACTGTATTTACAACTAAAATTCATTTATTTATTTCAACATTAAGTATCAAAAAACTACTGGTATAAATTTCCAGTGAAATGAATCATGTAGGTTAGTTGTGGCCCAGCCCATTTGTTCACCCAGCAATTCACTATTTCCTGCAGTGACATACACTTAGTTATTTGTATAGGTATTAATAAAGTTCTCTCTCAAGGATATATACTCTCGAAGTGGGATAGATGAATGTTAGGAAGATGTTGCTTCATGAGATAATGGGCAGTGGCAGAGTAATTAGTATGTTCTAGAGCATCTCCAGTATATTAAGTGTGCATCTCTAATGCCTTTTCTTCAAAAGCTTGTCCTTGCTGTGTTTGATGAGATTTTAGCCTTAAATATCCTGTTGATTGACTTCCTACGAGTATTCAGTACTGCCTCCTAGAATTTCACAAATTCTGGTAAAGTCACAAGTGCTCGAGTCCTTTGTGATCATATGTTAGCAAAATTATTGTGATCTCTAAGGCTGAAAAACTTCATATACGAATGAAAACTCCAATTGTCCAAGTGCATTTGAAAAAGAACGTTTTATAGAATATATTAAATAGCCTAGGTAGCACCAGATAACTCTTATTTTTAGCTTTTCTCTTCAAAATAAAAACTTCTGTAAATTATATAGTTTATGAATCATCCCTGATATAAGTTTAGATTTGTATACCCAAATATGGGGTGGGTGGGTGTTATTGAACTCTTGTGCCCTATAATAGTAGGTGTTTCAGTGAGAGAAATAGCTATGTTTAAATTGACTTCATTTCCTCAAATGAGAAAGGATTACATGCTCTCCTGTGGGGAAAATGTGTTTTCCTAAAGAATTCAACAAGAGAGGGAAGGAACTTGAAAATTCACCTGCAGCCAGTGATCTGCTAAAGCTGCAGAAATAGGCAAATCATATCACTTTATTGCCTGCTTTGAGCAGATGTAACCTATAAACAACACCTTTTTTTTTTTTTTTTTTTTCACATACACGCAAGAATATTTTATTAAACTGGGACTTCTAATGAGTCCAGGTTAAGTTGCTATTTCCCCATATTTTTGTTGAAAGAAAAATCATGAGGTTCCCTTTCACGCAGCTTCCTAGAGAGCATATGTTCAACAGTGTGATGAAAAATTATATTCATAGATATAACCAGATAGCTAGTGGGATATAATCCTAGCTGTATTTAATTGTAGTTATTTCATTCAGTTGAAAGATTGATTATTTTTCTTATATTGCTTTGTATAAGTTAGGAGCACAGAAACACCATCCTCTCCTCCAAGTAATAATGAGAGAGAAACCACCCTCACCCCGGCAGAACCAGCCGTATCTGCATTCCAGACACATCTCTCTCTGTGCTGGAACAAATCCACTGGGAATAAAGAAACCAGAACTTTACCTTGCCTGACGGTTGGTTGGGTTTTTTTTTTTAATACACAAGGTGTCTATAAAACATTGATTACACAAGACATTATTATTTTGAAATGTATGTAATGTTACAGCTTTTTCCATAGTTGTAATGCAGATACAGTTCTCTGATTATGGTCCCGCACTTCCACATGTCCCGATTAGGATGCCGTGTCTCTGTCTGATATTTCCCATGCAGAAATACGTCCGCAGACGTTGCACAAGTAACCTGCCCTATTTGGTCAATCTGTTGTTCTCAGGACTTGTCTATTAATAGCAACTGTGCCATATGGTAAATCTGATGCTCCTCATGCTTTGCTGGACAATGTTTTGTACTTGTGAAATGAAACCAAATCCAATGAAGTCCAACAAGTCCAAATGTGTTGGTTAATTATGTGTGTACAGAGATGATATACATCACCTTTTCAGTAAGCCCAGCTTCTGAATGGTTGGATTTGCTATACAAAAGCAATAAACACAGCTAGGATTTCTGGAGGATTGATAACTCAGATGAAACGTGACTATCTCTAGTATTGCCTCCAGACTAGGTTTCTTAGTAGAAAGAAAGCATCTAGGGAATTCTGGATTTGTTTGTCCTACTCATAACTAAGCTGAAGCTTCTCATGCTTAAAAGTAGCTTGAGGTTCAAATTCGGCATGGTCCTCATCTCATAAATTTCCTCGGTTTCTCAGTTAAGGTAAGGTATTTATTTCAATGAAATTAGCTGTATCTATAGAAGCTTGTCATGATTTTGTACCTTTACTATAGTTGTCCTGAATGATGATATGAATTGTATCTGATTGCAGCCAGGTTCTGTTCTGCCACAGAATTTTTTTATAACAAGACAGACATTTGGACAGAAAGTTTAACTAGAAACTAAACACTTTTCCCCATACTCTCTATCCATTCTTTTTGCATCTCTTCTATTATTTTACATTATTTTGTTGAAAAGTCAACTGTATTGTATTCCACTGCAAAGTAACTTCAAAAGATTTCCATAACTTCCAGTAACTCTGAGGCACTGTGACCCTTTGATGTTACCCACTGTGGTGAGGCAGAGTTAGGATGAATCCAATTTTAGGGCACTGGTGAACACAGATGTAATATTTTTTCCTGACCCTTAAGGCAATCACCTTTTCACATTCACTTTGATACAGTGGGCATAAAAAAAGAAAAAGCTTCCTTTTTACCACATTGCCTCATTGGTCTTTCTACAATAATTGATGAAAACACCATAGATAAACCTTGCATTAAAACACATTAACACTTAATACTTTTTTCCATAGAGGGTTCCATGGAAGCCCTATCTATGGGTATTCTCATTTAAACACATATACGAGCATAGGTGATGCTAACTGCAATAGGCTTCATGAGAGGACTTCTAATTTTAAAGACTTCCCAAAAAGTGGGTTTGATGTCACTGTTATTGCTGATAATTTTCCAGCTGCTGACCTGGATTTTTCACCAATTGGATGGATGCCAAGCTACTGCATATTTAATTACCATACAAATTTATTCCCATTAGTACCCCCATGACACAGTAAATAATCAAAACTCTTTCATATAATAATGCAGTCATTTTTGTTCCTGAGTAAGCTCCTGAGGGTAAGATTTTGCTCTCAGTTTGGCAATCTAATGTGTTGTCTTGCATTTGCCATTGCTTTTACGATAACCAAAAGATTAGAAAAGGGAAGGAAAATTGAAACACAAGCATCAAAAAATACTTGACAGAACTTTTGTCCTAAGGCTGCTGAAGTGATGCATTTGTCCCCATCTCACTTTTCCTTTGACTTCTGCTGTACTTAGTCTCCATCTGGAATGACAGTAATTCTCAATCCATTAGGTCACAAAATTTACACATACCCTGGAAGTATTATTTGCCTTACAAATAAGAGCAGGCAAACTGGTATATATGTATATCGTAGGGCCAGCTTGAAACTTTTCAGTCCCAGCTGCCCATTGGAAGGCCAACAGCTTTTAGTCTTTGAGAAAGTAATTTTTTTAATACCTGACACTGAACTTCTGTTGCAATAGGGAATCCCAGAAAAATAAAATGTAAATCTGTTGCATCATATAAGCTTATATGTGCTGGTTTCAGCTGGGATAGAGTTAATTTTCTTCTTAGTAGCTGATGCAGTGTGTTCTGGATTTAGTGTGAGAATAATGTTGATAACACGCTGATGTTTTAGTTGTTGCTAAGTAGCGCTTATCCTAAGTTAAGGATTTTTCAGTTCCCCATGCTCTGCCAGCAGCAGGTGCACAAGAAGCTGGGAGGGAGCATGGCCAGGACAGCTGACCTGAACTAGCCAAAGGGATATTCCGTACCGTAGAATGTCATGCCCAGTACATAAACTGGGGGGAGTTGGCCAGGAGGGGCATTGGTCAGCGGGTGGTAAGCAATTGCATTGTGCATCACTTGTCTTTTCTTTGGGTTTATTTCTCTCTCTTTTTTAAAGTTGTATAACTTTTCATCATCATCATCATTATTATTATTTTATTATATTTTTACTATTGTTATTATTATATTTTATTTTACTTTAGTTATTAAACTGTTCTTATCTCAACCCATGAGTTTTACTTCTTTCTTTCAATTCTTCTCCCCATCTCACTGGAAGTGGGGAGGAGTGAGTGAGCGGCTGCATGGTGCTTAGTTGCTGGCTGGGGTTAAACCATGACAGTACATGCTTTGGTACTTTCCTGAATCAGGGCCACAGTCTGTGGGATTTTCTCTTTCATTAACTGGTTCATAAAAAGGCATGTACATATAACTGTACCTTCCCCATTGACATATCTGTCAGCAGTTATGAAAACCAGTGTGTAACACTTTAGAACACCTGGACAAATAATCTTTCATAGTAAATCCCTTTGACTGTTTTCGCTTTATACACCACGTATGATTGTTTATTTTCTTTGGCACTGCACTGATTAAAGTGAAATCTTGCTATAAACTAGTAGAGTCACACTTTACTAGGTTAATTTTTTACTAAGAACTTTTGTTGGTCCAGAACTGAACTATCTTCATTGTTAAGAACACAGAATGTTTTGGTTTGTGTCCTTTTAAATCACCACGGGAAGCTATATGCCACAGGTACTATATGTTGCAGGAATTAGCAAAACCTGAAGTTAAGGTACAAATCTGGACACATACAACACTACTGTCACTATTAGTCACTGTAGTGTTTTTGATTTGTCAAGATCCTGGTATAAATCAAGTGACAGATAGACTTAAAGAATTAATTTGGCTCCCTAATATCTAATAAAAAGCAGGAGTGAAGCTAGAAGCACAATGTGTCTCAGAAGTTTTATTAATTGCAGGATAGGAAGAAGCTTTGTGAAAGGTAAGTAGACTGCAAACTTCCTAGGCTGCATCTCTCTTTCGCCACTTCTGTAATAGCTTAGCTCCAGTCGTCTACAAGTGTGCGTGTGTGTTGTGCAAGAGAGTGTGTTTGTGTGTATGGGCATGGAGAACAAGGCTAACTTGAGTGCCCCCAGGGCCAGTGCCTAGAGAAACCCAACAGAAGGGGACCTTACCAGTAGAGGCAACCAGGTGAGGTGGAGAATATGAGAGCAGTGGCCTAACGCTGTCAGACCTGAAAGTTACGTGGAGCAAAAATGAGGAGAAGGAAAGAAGAGAGTAGCAGCGTACCTCCGACAGCACTGAAGGGGACAGGATGAAAAAGTAACCGCTCATACACAAAGAACTGTCCTGTAAGAAAGACACCTGGGGTCTTTGGAACTGGTAAAGAGACAAGACACTGTTCCTGTTGGGTAGGCAGGTGAGAAGTCATGCTGTGCTTCTATCATCTCTCTTCCCACTTTCCCAACTACGGCCCAAACACGGCAGACGCAAGCGTGTATACACAACGGGGTGGGCTGCAGACGGACTCCAGGCACTGAGGAGAAGCAGCGTCGGCGCAGGGGGATGGAACTAAATACTGTGAGATGATTCAGCCCTCATTTGGCAACTGCTGTGTTAGATCACATGTTTAAGCTCCCTGATGTCTCTATAGGTTATTCCTTATATAATTTCTGGAACACCTTTCCGTAGCTAGTTCTACCTTATTATATATAGAGATCCACCACAACTTTCTTACAGTAGTTAATCCTTAGTTTCTTGTCTGTCCTTATTAAGATCTTTATCTTTGTTCATATTCATCTGATAGTAATTCCAGGGTTAAGATACTTAACCTTATGTTAAGTATCATACAAAATTAAGTTAGTGTTTTCCCTCCACTCCTTTAACTGGTATTGTTTTAATTCTATTTATTTAAATTTAAGAGAACTTACTGTTTCGTTACATGGACTGTAAATACTTGAATAGTTTACTTGCACGTCCTTCATCTGGAACTATCAAACTCTTAACTATCATCTCCACTTCCTCCTTGATGTTTAATCTATGCACACGTGACTGCCTCCCACTTCTTCTGAAGTTACTAGCCCGATTTTAATGAGAGCAGGATATGTATTTTAACTAACCACACAAGTCATCCTTTATGCAGTGCCAGAGACATCATACAAGATGACATACCAGATCACATTGGGACTGTAATTTTTACATCTATATCTATTTCCTTTTCCATTTTAAATTCCCACTTGTTCTGTCCTCACCGACTGAGGCTGATTGAGCCTTGTATCTTAATAAAATTCTTTGTCTTGAGTCAGTCCTTATTCACTGCAGATTCTAAAGTTACCACTTATTACACACTTATAATAATACCAGGCCATGTTTGCTTCGGTAACTGGTATAGGTTTTGTACTGTTGTATGTATGTACGTAATAGCCTTTTCCCGCTTGCCTGAGGAAGTACGTGAGGGATCTAAAGAGCTGAATGGAAATAACTACTACACGAGCTGTTATGTATCCCTCAGAGAATGTTAGCCAAAACATCACGGTAGCTGAATAGACACTGGACATCTCCCAGTCTGGGCCACGTGCCATGTCAGTTATTAAATCATGTGTGTTGAACCATCATTCAGTTGTTTTCAGGAAAAATGATGTAAGGCACAAAAATGCCACATGGCAATAAAGATTACGTTTATCCCTTAGTGTTTGGCGGGGGTGAGAGCTGTAAGTGACATATTAATATACTATGTTGGAAAATCCTGGTTTTCAGCAGAAAAAGATTGCAAAATCCTAAATTTGGTTCTGACTCAGATTTTGAGCCAACTATAGCAGGGAAGTCGGAATCCTTTAACAGATTAATGGATGCTGTACTTTGTCACAGACTGGCTTGCTGTATTTTCTGTTGGTGCTTAAACAGTAATTTAGGCTGTCTTCTTCACACAGCTCTCAGTTGTACCCTGAGGATGAACTGTTTACTACTGTCATTCTGTGTGCACAATACAAACCCTAGACAATACGGTCTAAGCTAAAACCTAAATTTCTTCACTTTTACAAGTGAATTTTCTCATAAAGAGCTTGAATGCTTGGTTATCTGACTCTTTCTATGTGTGATAATGATACACTGAACTAACGGCGGAATAAATTCTTAACTGAGGCAGATGGACAGTTAAGCTACTTAGTATTTCTAAATAAATAAAACCATAGAAATTGCAATGGACCTCTGGAGGTTATGTCACCCAATCTCCTGCTCAAAGCAGGACTATCATCAGTGCTAGATCGGGTTGGCTGTGGTTTTGTCTGAGTCTTGAAAACCTCCAAGGATGGAGATATCACAAACTCTCTAGGCAATCCGTTCCTGAGTACCCTATTGGTGAAAATGTTTTTCCCATGTCCAGTTTGAACATCCCAAGCTACAAATTGTGATCATTTCTCCTTCCTATATTGTCTGCCACTACAGAAGAGTTTTCCTCTGTCATCTTCACAATTCCCTTTCAAACAGTTTTAAGCTTCTATAAGATCTGCCTCCCTATCCTCCTCTTTATCAGGTTCAGGTTTATATATAGTGAATAGCTATAGGGATGCCATCTTAGTCTTTTCTGTCCTTTGTACAAGCAATTGATATAATTCAAAATCTGAACACAATGATGAAGTAAAACATGTGTTTTGTGGGATTAACATGTGAGTAGCCTGACATATTGCCCCTAGGTACACATATGGTCTGCATTATAAAGCATGATCAGCAGTTATAATCTGATCAGGCCTAACTCAGGCTTAGCGTAACAGGAGGACACTTTAATTTGTCAAAATTATCTGTGGGAAATTTCAGCTTTGATAACACAGCATTTTCCAATCATATCTAGCCTCTGACCTAGGGAGACAGCGTACCCTTTTCACATTATACGTTCAGCCCACGGTCTTGCAGTCAAACAGCCAAAAATGGCAAGTTGAGTCTGAGGTTGTCAGTGGCTTGTGTGATAGAGGCATCTCTATTTCAATGTGTTCTACCTCTAACAGCTTGAAATACAACATCCTGAGCAAGCTAGGAAAAACTGAGCAGAAGCTAGACCCACTATGATTTCAAAGGCAAGCACAAGTACTCCCTGCCACACACAGAAGACCCCCAGTCAGATATGATCCTGTAAAAGTGGTATGAATAAGGACTAGCTCTTACTGTTCAAATTAAAGTTAGTGAATGAAACCACACTAGGGGCTGCTATTTCTTTCCATCTGTCAATTTGGAAAACTGGACAGAGCCTGAGAGATTAGGAAGGCCATGAAAACATTTAGTTTTTGCAGCTAAACTTACTGAAAAGCATTTCTGCATTCTTCATAAAAAGTGTGTGTGTGGTTCTTAGAGGTAGGTTACTAAAAAATCCCCCAGCACCACACTTGCCTGATTTCCTACTCAGTGCTTTTATTCACCAAAGTTTCACACTGAATGATGACAAAGAACCATCAAAGACCACAGAAAAGATAAATCTTAACATCTGTAGCCCATCCACACAGCATAGAAAGAACATCCATTTTAACTGCACAAGGGGGCCATGTTAGATGGTATCAGTCATTCTATTTTATGCACACAGTTTAATAATGAAACTAACTCAAAGTTTACATTATGCTTACAAGGAAGGGCTATTGTGTTATTAGTTCATCTGATGTACTTAGGTCCTGTCACAGTTTTTTTCAGGTGCTTTTTTAAGGACTGAACACTGTGAATACACTATGTAATCAGGCACTATAAAATACCAGCAGGTTAAAGATCACATAGAGAACTTATTCACTAGCTGCCACAGTTGCTCAAAAATTGTTCAGTTTTCAAAAAAAAAAGTATCATTTTTCCTGCAGAATACAGTGCTGTAATCTCCTCCTCTAGCCTTCTATGCAATCCATATACACCTCTTAGTTTTATAAAGTTCTTTTTCCAGTATGGCAAGCATTAGAGTGGGATTGCTAGAACCGTCAGGGCTGGGTTCTGGCCATAGATCCAACCTTTGCCTTGCACATCGTTATGAAGGCAGCATTAAAAATTCTAGCTCCTCAAATCTGCAAATAATTTTATAACGTGAGAAGCAAAATCAGAGTGGAACTTCCAAAGAAATGACCTCAGGAGAATTCAGCTGCATCCTTCCATGTCTTCACAAGCATTTTGTAATGGAATTCTTTACATTCCAGTTTTTTACACCACAAGTGACCTGAGCTGATATTTAGAATATTTGAATCTTTATTCAGCAGCAGCACCATTAAATGTAGCAGCATCAAAAAAATACAGCAGTCTCTCCATAGAAATAAGAAGTCTACTGTAATTTCAAATGCACAAAGTGGCTGATAATGGTAGATATCAATTTCTCCGCAGAAATATACTTCATGGCTTGCTTTCTGATTAACGACTTCTTGGATCCCTTATTCTTTTATTCAAGATGGAAGCAAAAATCAAAACCTTCTTGATTAACTGCAGAATAAGCATTGGATAAAATTAAAACAACTACTGGTTATTCTTTTCTCAAACACCTTTAAATGTGGGCTTGATCCCCTTCCACAAAAGGAAATGTTGAGACTGTCTGACAGGTGCTTTAACCTGTTACTCTTTATTGCATGTCTACTTTGCCTGAGAGGGCCACCTACACACATATCCTCCCTGCTAGCAGGTGCATTAAAAAGGTGTGTCTCCGAGTCCCAGACATTGCTGTAATTCTGTACAAGCTTTCTGGATGAAAATACCATCAGAGCAATGAAACAGCCTGTGCTGTCAGCACAGCAATTAAGCTGTCAGGATTCTGATGTCTACTGCTTTCTACATAATCATTAACTGTTTAGTTTCTTCCTTGCATAAAATCTAAATTTTACTGTGAACTGTAAAAACACTATAGGAAACTTTACTAGCCCTGATAAAATAATTTTAATTTCAAGTGACACTGCTTTCCATAGACTACAGTCTATTGTTACCTGGTTCACATTTCATTTCTAATATGGATTCCATTTCCCCTGCTGTTTAACAGACAAGGATTCTTTAGGCTCTTCAACACCAAACTTTTGAGTCAAACTGCTTTCTGGTTTAGATTAGGGGAATAACAAAACAGGAGAAGACAAACAGATCTATATAAGGGGAGAACATAAATTTTATATACATTTAACATGCTACTGTCATAAATGAAGGTTACAGGCCAGTCTTGGATGATGTCCATTTTATTGGGTGCTCTACAAACAGAAAAAAAAGTTTTCTGTCTCAAAAGAGTTTATGACATAAAACAGAGCATCCAGCATATGGTCCCTATATAGCCCACATGGATAATTCCTCTTTGGGAGAAGCTGTGGGTGGGAATTTCTCTGGCAGTGGCAGCCTCTTTGTAGCCACATAATTTTCCAGGTACTTTCAGTCCTCAGGTGGAGATTGGTGCACTCACTAAAACCACATGGGCAGTACAGTTGCTCTGTAAATACATGCACAGTAAATTTGGCACTTCAGACATACTACCTACTTAGTAAGTCTCCTGACCCCAGGGAATGTCATATGATAGAAAAGCCATGGGACAGAGCCTGGCTCTGCCAGCAGAATAAGTACACAGATCCTTAACCAGGAATCCCTGAGCTTTGGCTCCCCAGTGAGCTAAGGTAAGGGCTATGGCTAGAAGTATAGTGGCATATAAGGGAACACTCTGATCGTAGGGAGGACAATGAAAGTAGAGGTGCAACCATCTGTTCTACAGTTGCTAAGAAGTCTGAAAAAGAAACATTCATTTTTACTTTACATAAGAAACCCCCTAAATCTCAGAGGTGTTTTTTTTCTAAATATTTGGACCAAAATGTCCATTTAGAGATGAAATCTCAGTTCTGCAATTTTAAGTGATGCATACACAGCCAAAATGTGGGAGAAGGAGGCTGTGTAAGGTGTATAAAAGAACAGGAAGAGTCATCAAGAGCATCCTATGCAACTGCATAATTATCATGACATCAGAAAGTGGAAAGGACTAGCAGTAAAATCTTCTTGGAGAAGGGAAATGGTGCAAGTTCCATTCAAAGTAATGTCTGGTAAAACACTACTCGGTATCAAGTGAATTAGTAGGTACTTGCACTTGTATTTTATACATCCCAGCTGAGAAGTAGAATGAACAGATTGTACAGTACAGCGGAAGATAAACACACAAAAGCAAATACTCCCCTCTTACCACTCTTTGTCAACTAAAAGATTCCATGAAATGCTTCAGTCAGCATGTCATAAAGATAAATAAACATTTTAAGCTATAGTCTGATCCAACAAGATTTATACTAGTAAGAGTCCATTACTACACTTCTGTAACAGATCAGCAGAATGCCTTTCATTCTGGAAATATTTTACATCAAAAGGTGAAAGCAAAAAAGTAGATCCTCAGCTAGAGTAAGAAAACATTGCTTCAGTGGAGTTAATAGAGCTATACCACTTGACTGGTGGAAAATCTGGCCACAGCAAAGCTACAACTGAATAATAAGTTTATTTTTCTATACAAGCTATGAGAGCACTGAGATCATTATCTTTTTCTAATAGATACAAACAATATTTAAGGATCCATTTGCAAAATGAAACACAGAGGCTGATGAGCTATTCTGTGGAGGTGGAACAGACTTTATGTCTATGATCTCTGATTTTCACTTTCACTGCCTTCACTTCTTGAAGTGCTGCTGCTACCTTAATATATATATATATAACATTTCATATGTGTAAGTCAGTCAAATGCTAAGGAAAACTATAAAGGTTTAGCTTTAGTGCATGAAAGCAATATACCGTCAAAGGAACTAGATGAAGAATATTGACTTTCCTTACTGTAATTCTGTACTGTCAATTTTGCTGAAATATTTCAAGAATATAACTTTTTTGCCTCTATATTGCTGGAAACTAAAGATATGAAAGATAATTGTCCATCTTGTGCATATTCATGTGAAGAGGTCTATGCAGAAAAGGGAACTCTGATAATCCTGGGGTTCTAGCCAGACTCATCAATCCTGGAAAGTGACATTTCTCTAATTGTTTCACAGGAAAACTGCTGCAAAATATTTTCAAGACAAAAGGCTCTATTTCTGTCTTTATCCAGGTCCAAAAAGTATGTTACACTAGTGTAGGCTTGTAGCTTTTGGTGAGAAATATTCCACATATTTCATAAATTTAAGTGACAAAGCACCGTACCTATTACAGGATCAGGCTTTAAGTGCTAGAGAAATTGTGCTGCTACTATCCAGCCTTTCCCTTTGTGCAATTCACTTAAAGACTGTTTTCCAAGTACTTTTGGCGCCATTACTATAATGGGTGAGAAATTCATTAGAGAGTAAATTCTTATGTGCAGTTGCTGAGTTTTGGGTTTAGCTGTAACTAATTGTAATCAGCTGAACAAGACAAAACCAGTATATAATGCAAAACACAGCCTGGCAATGAGGTAACAGGCAATAGGGTCAAGCAAGTATAAAAATGAAAACCTCCTGCTGGACAAAATGAGTTTAAAAAGGGTTAAACAGCAAAGGAAATGTTGATAAGACTCACACCAAACCTGGGGGTGGGGAAAAACTGCTCAGATTTTTGCTGCAGATTTTACTTCAAAGTGTTACTCACAAATCTCCTGTCAAGGGCTGTTAAAACCATTCTTAGAAAGCACCAAATGCAACAGCTAAAAAGGACTAACAATATAATTGGGATCTAAGAATGGCTTTCACCTGAATTTCTTGCCCTCAAGTGAAATTCTGAAGAAAGCTAGTATTTTCTGTACCATACGCTATGTAAAACATGATTCCCTGCTTGCAGACCTAGCTGGTTCTTTACATGGAGAGAAATACTTTCAGAGGTTCTGAACATTGTCCTGTGCCAGTTCTATCCATGTGCCACCAGGCTGAATTCCTCATGCCTCCTTCAAACGCTTCCCTACAACAGGTGCTCTGCCCTCCAAATTCATGTGAATTGCTACATCTTTCCTTTTAAGAAATTGCATTGTTCAGATTTTTGTTTAAGCACTGGCTTGTCGAAAAAGCACAGATTAGAAGTAAGTAGTCTGTCAAAATCATTCCCGTGGTAACATAGGGTTGCATCTTAGAAGTATGATGCTCTTCAAATCAGCCTCTTCTTCCCTGTTTCTGTCACTGGTATTGATTCAGGACATGTTTTTACTCTTATCACTTCCTCCATCCTGTTATGTATGGTCCAACTGGTCCTCTCCTGCTGGTTGTTCCTATGATCTTTACAAAAAGGTTCACTGATAGTAGAAGACCTTTCAACATTCTCTCTGGTCACACCTATGTGGCCTTTCTCCCTGCTACTATTTAGCAGACTGCCCCACATGAGAAACATATTTGGTTCTCTGACAATCAGCCTTTTTGTCCTGGTGCCTCCTGCCACTCCCAGTGCTCCTGTGAGAAAGGGGTTCCTTCATGTATGCTCCACTTTCATCATTAATCTCTTGGAGATATTTACTGTTGACTCAGCCTTATATTTATCTTATTAAACATGGAGATCTGTTTCTAAATTCAGACTTTCCCTCAAGCTGTTTTCCTCCCTTAAAAACTCCTCAAACGCTGGCAAGAACTGCCAATAACTATTCTCTCTGATTTCATGCTGAGAATTTTCTAATGTTGCGTTGCAACCAAACATATTGTTTGCACAAAGGCAAGAGATGTGTATGTCAACAACCATAAACTTCAGGTGATAACATCTTTTTATTTTCACAGGTTTCTTATCAACACAGTATTTGTCTACTGACCTCAGAACTGCTTTATTGTAAACCCCAGTAGTCAGTCACATTTCTTCAGTCTGGTTTGTGTTTGCTGTGCTGCTGGAATTGCACTGCAGCGGGCTCTATAATTTAGCTCAAATCACACTTGTCATTGATTAAAGAGCATAGCTGCAAACATAGGAATCATACCACTGGCACCTTCTTTTGTATTGTGTGTTCACTGGCAAGACCTCGGATTTGGTAAAACTGTTTTGCAGATAGCTGCTTCTTCATGGGAACTTCCTGGATTCTAGGTCATTGTGCATGATGCTGATTTATTTCAGATGAGGCTGCTGTGGCACGGGGACATAATATGACATAATATGATGATTTTCCACTCATTTTGCATTGCTGCTGATGAAACAGACATTAATATTTCCACCTTCTAGGCTATTTTCTATGGCAGACATGCTAGACCACAATGGATGCTATAGGATGAAGCCTTTAAAAGGTCCAGTGCTTCAGAAAGAGTGGAATATATAGGACACCAAAATCTAAGCATGTTTACAGTAGAAGGCCACATCTTGACTGCAGTAAGATTCACTGAACCAAATCTTACACATGAAGTTGAACTATCTGTACCTAATTGTCTAAGGACTTGGCTGCAGTTACACTCCAAGATAAACAGCAGAACAGCAGTTAGAAGCTGAATATTTTGAACTTTTGGAGAAAGAGAAGCTGAAACATGGGTATGTAACTAAGTTTAATGCCACTACTGGGGAACAGCTGCAGAAGGCTGGAAACTGGCATGCGGCTGAAAACTCTTTAATTATAGTGTAAGCTACCTTTCATCAGCTGAATCACAGTAACGTAAGCGTGAACATTCTTACCTGCCCCAAGTAAAACACATTTGTTGAAGCCACCGTGACAGCAGCTGGGGACTACAGGTATTCTTTCTCTAGTTCAGTTAAGTGTTGTTTACTCTTTGTCTTAGTTTGAAGGTAAGACCTTCCACTTCCGTACCAGTGCATTTAACCAGTCCTTAATGGGTACCATGTCCCTTGCTCAGCATTAAGGAAGCCTCCATTCTGGCTTTCTCCAATGAGAAAGGGATCAACCCTAATCACTAAAATTAAACAAACTACGATCACATTTAAATTTAAATAGGATGTCTTGTAGCACAATCACAAGCATCAAACTATCCTTGTTTGAACCAATATTAGGTAAACAATTAAAGTATTTGGGGGGGGGGGGGGGGGCGTGGAGGGGGAGAAACAAAAAACAAAACTGAAAA
>JAVJGG010000009.1:25416651-25440108 GCA_035590195.1 Aviceda cuculoides
CTCCCCCTCCTTCTTCACTGACCTGGGGGTCTGCAGGGCTGTTTCTCTCACATGTTCTCACTCCTCTCTCTGGCTGCCATTTCTGTGTGCCCTGCAACTTTTTTTCCTTCTTTAATCTGTTATCCCAGAGACGCTACCACTGTCACTGATGGGCTCAGCTTTGGCCAGCGGCGGGTCCGCCTTGGAGCCGGCTGGCATTGGCTCTGTCGGACACAGGGGAAGCTTCCAGCAGCTTCTCACAGAAGCCACTCCTGTAACCCCCCCTGCTACCAAAACCTTGCCACACAAACCCAATGCATTGACTTCCAGTGAACTTTTAAGTGAGCCTCTTCTTTACCTAGTGCTAGTGAAAGACCAGAAATAAATCACATAAAAATTAGTATAACATCTACAGACTTCAAGATGGGGAGCCAAATGTTATGCAACCTGTTTAACTGAGCTCATGCAGGATTAAATCACTGTAACCATGGAAAAAACCACTATGAGGAATGGGTTTATCATGTTTTTTTCACATTTGCCAGTTTGATTTAGAAGTATGTAAAATCAATGAGACATTTCAGGCCAAGCTGCATGTGAACCATTATCTGTTATGTTTTATGTCTTTTCTCCCACTTACAAATGCACACAGGGTCAGGAATGCCTGTCCTGAAATGTGATCTTGGGTGCTTTACACAGCAGGTCAAGGGAATGCTTCTGCCAAAAGGATTTCACCAGCCACATGAGCACATACCTTTGGTTGGGATTCACTAGCTCCGTAACCCCCTGTCTGAGGACTGTGTTGCTCAAGACAAAAATCCTGTCTTGCCAAAAGGAGGGAAGGAATGAGATCCTAGAACAAGCACTGGCACATTCCTCTGAACCTTTAAATAAAACTTCCAAAATATAAGTTTGAAATAGATTATTCTCAAGGTGGATTTACAATTACCAATAAAATCCTCACTGACTTGGAATAACTTTTGTAAGAGGGAAGAAGTATTTTTTGTGGTTATAGCCCAGAAGCTGTATTGCTGAGGTGTTTTCTGGGGCAGCTGTAGCCTCATTGCAGGGATGGGTGAAGGTGTCAGGAAAATGTTTTAAAATGTGGATGCATAAAGTTATTTTAACTAAAGTTAAATATATATTGGGGAGCAAGTTTCAAAACAGGACCTTTAATCTCTTTGTACCACATTTTGCTCAGCTACCCACAGGTCTGTTTGGAAGCTTAATTAATGCCTTTTTGGTCCTTTGTCCTGGTTTCAGCTGGGCTAGAGTAAATTTTCTTCTCTTAATAGCTGGTACAGTGCTGTGTGAGAATAATGGCGATAACACACTGACGTTGCAGTTGTTGCTAAGTAGCGCTTATCCCAAGTCAAGGATTTTTCAGTTTCCTATGCTCTGCCAGCAAGCAGATGTACAAGAAGCTGGGAGGGAGCATGGCCAGGACAGCTGACCCGAACTAGCCAAAGGGATATTCCATACCATAGAATGTCATTCCAGTATATAAACTGGGGGGAGTTGGCCAAGAGGTGTGGATTGTTGCTTGGGCATTGGTCAGCAGGTGGTGAGCAATTGCATTGTGCATCACTTGTCTTTTCTTGGGTTTTTTTTCTGGTGCTTTTTCGTTGTGTTTTTTTTTTTTTAATTATTATTTTCTTGTTTTATATTCCTTTTCATTACTATTATTATTATTATATTTTATTATTGTTAGTATTACATTTTATTTTACTTTAGTTATTAAATAATTCCTACCTCAACCCACGAGTTTTACTTTTTTTTCCAATTCTCCTCTCCATCCCACTGGGAGTGGGGGAAGTGAAGGAGTGGCTGCGTGGTGCCTAGTTGCTGGTTGGGCTTAAACCACAAAAAATGGTCACAACCTCTTTTAACGCAGCTTCTGTAACAGGTTTTGTAGAGGATTAAGTAGCACTTCAGTAGTATATACACCTTTTTTCTGCACGGGGGAAATTCTTCCAAATGAAGGCAGGAAAAATTGACATTTCCAGCAAGTACCAAAATAAAACACTGCAAAGAAAGGACTTGTATGTTTTACTGACCTGGAGGGACCATTGTTTAGAGATATTGTATGTATAGCTAAAAAGAAGAAATAGTTGAATGGATATTTTTCTTGTCTTTTTTTTTCCACTCTATTTTTAGCACAGATCATTTTGATGTGGTGATATGTTTTGCTGTGGTGCATATAGTTTTTACCAAATTATTGCATGCTGTATTGGATGCTATGTGATCAGATGAACATGTTCCTAGCATGGATGAATTGCTTGTTTCTTCATTTTGCTTAATATCATTAGATTTTTTTTTTTCCCTTGGGCTCTAGGAAGTAAATTAAAGCTACAGGAAAACTTATTTAATATCAGTATGGTCTGCAATTCAGAGGGTTAGGGTTTTAAACACTTAAAGTCACGTTTTAAGTATTTGTTTTAGAGTGTAATGTTTGTTCTGCCTTCTGCATGCATAGGGCATCAACCGATTCTCATTGATTTCAGGGGATGCTTATTCTTGAAAAAGAGCAACTCGGAATAAGAAACCGGGGGGTTTATGGGTTTAATAGTAATAGTAGGAATCTTTTAGAAAATAGTGGATTAATTTAGAATAGCTATTCAGTGAGGATTCTCCCATGAACCAGATCATTTTAGGTACAAACAGACTCTTGCTAATTTGAAGTTACTATGAAGCAGGTGGGAAGCTGCAGAGTACAAGAAAGGCAGCTGCTATTCTAGAGGAACCATGAGTGGCAGACAATAAAGATGGTGAATGAGCAGAGCGTTTGTAATTCTGAGCTCTCATTCATTTCATACCTATGATGATGTTGCAGCTGATTCCAGAATTGCATGCAGATTTTACAAACACTGCCATGGTTTCTTGCTAAAATAGCGTGACTTCTCCTGGTGCAACGCAAGGCTGAAAAGTTACTTCTGTGAATCCAACTTCTGGTGTTTGTACTGCATAAAGGAACCTTGTAACTTGAATTCTGAACCAAAAACGTTCTTCCACTGTGGGCAGCGGTTGAAACTCACCCATAGCTGAGCTGGAACTTTGGGCCACGCTGTGTGGTTCAAGTCCCTGCAGGGTACATTTGTCAGTCTCTTGAAAGAGATTAATGAAATGGCGACCCATTTAGCACAAGCCTCAGTGGATTGCTAATGTGCTTCAAGAACTTCACGTAATCCTTTTAAAGAAACCAGGGATGTGCTGTTAAGAGACTTTTCAAGGACTCTGGGGTGCTCCATGGTCAGTAACAGGCCTTATTGGAACAGCTGAAACATGCACTTTCTTTATTCAGCTTCATTAACAGTCAGATATTGTGTGTATTGCCTCTGTTGGAATGCTGTTTACCTTTCAAAGTAAACTTGCATGGAGAAATTAGAATATGATTTTGTTTGTGCTGCTGTGCTGCTTTGTTCTATAGACTGGGTTTCTTAGTGGGGATGTTTATGAGGAACACCAAGTGTTGTCGTTTATGATTTACTCTTCTTCTTGTTTGCCTTTTCTCTCACATTCTCATTAAAGATTTTCCAAAATCTGCCAGGATATAAGCAATTTAACCCTCATCTCGCTTCCTCATATAAGATGTAGGGTTTTAATCTCATTTGTTTGGATTGCCAGGCTGGAATAGCAAAGTCCGTCATAGCGCAGGTATTGGGCTTTTGCACGTTTAAAATGCAAATCTTTAATGAAATACTTCTCATTAGAGGAAACAGTTTTGAACCCATTATACTTATGGAGTGGGAAAATAAGTCAGCAATGAGAATCTCAAGGGACCTGAGACTCAGCAGTAGAGCCAAGACTGCAGCTGCACCTCCGAGGTCTTGGGTCCATTTCCAGATCCCGAGATACCTCTGCCTTCTGCAGTCCCTCCATGGGGAATTCTGCCAGACTTCCACCAGCTGAGGGCTTCAGCAGCTCATGTTAGCTGTCACTGCACTTATCTCAGGTGTCCTGAGCCGTTTTCTGTGGTAGATTCTTCAGTCTTGAGGTTTTTTGTTTTACTGACTTCTTGCCTTTTACTCCCCCAAATGGCCATATTCCTTTTTGCCCCAAAGAAAAATTAATTGCGTCTACAACGTAATAAAGCAACTGTTGGAGGATGATGTTGCATGTCTTCTAATTAGAAGGCTGAACTAAACTGTGGCCTCCTGAATATGTAGGGTGGAAGTGCTGGAGGTTATTAATCTGCAAATACACCTTTTTTTCACATCAAAAAGCTGCGCTGTGTGCTGAATACATTGTGTCAGAACCCCAGTTTGGCATAAAGCAAAGCTGCGTGCCTGACCCATGCCATTTGTTTCTTAAGGAATGCAGAGTGCTGTGTAAGAACATGGTGGTTATTATGCAATGGCAATATACTTGGGAATTTCAGGATGAGTTGTCTGTGGACTTGACATACTCCTTCTGTGTGTCAAGTGCTTCTATTTCATTTGAAAACTCAGGGAAAGACAACTGCTTCTGTTCTTCTGCTTACTGGAAATTTGAAAGTAGCATTTAGGCAATTCTACTCTGCTGGTTTGTACTGTAGGATTTAGTACTTCTGTGACATCTGAGTTATAAATATCCCGTTGGGGCCTGTGATGCCTCTGCCATCCAAGTCTGTGGCGGGTTGGAGCACAGTCTAGTGGCACTTCCAGCCACTAAAATTCAGGCCATAAGGCTACAGTTCCAGGAATTTTAAATGTCATTATGAGGAAAATGAATACCAGCAGTGCAGTCACAGATTTCCAGTCTAACACCTGACAGCTTCACTGGAACAGTGATTTCAGTCCAGGGGTCCTTACGCTCTTGCTTAAGCTTAGCCCCTTAGTTTGAAAATGGGCTTTATTTAACAAGTATTCCAATGGGGGTACCTGCAAGGAAACCTGCTTTAAAGGTTTAGGGCTCCAGTGGGAGAGCGGTCTCCTGCACATTATTGCTGCAGTGTCTCTTATCACCAACCTGCCATCTTGCTCTCTTGGTTGCATCCTCTAGATTATTCTTTCTGTGATACAAGAATAACTACTACTTCTTCCAGAACGCAAAGTACAAAACTATGTTTCCAATACAGGTTAGTTCTTACTTTCTCTGTGGTCACGTATTATAAATAATGTAAGCAAAGTGCTGCAGAAGTAAAATTATACAGCAAGGTAGGGGACTATCTGCTTCACTCCGTACCGCTGTTGTTGAGCCTTCAGTGGAGAAAAAAGTGAAAAAGAAAAAGCCAAACATGCATGGAACTTCTGCAGAAAAACACTGTATAATACATGAGACTATCTAAGTATGTACTTAGGTGTTTATATACGCTTCTAATCTCACTCTACTGCAGCTATTTTCCATGTTATGTAAATACATTTCATGCAGATTTTCAGACTGTGGTATTGACCTTACAGATTTTACTTTCCAATAATACTGGATTATACTGTAAATCTTTGTGTAGTGAGAACTTCTTTTTAAAAAAAGATTTCTCAATCTGATAGAGCGCTAAATCTTTTCCTTTTTTAGAGGGTTTTTTTCAGATTTCAGTCACTGTCCAGTGTAGTAAATTTTCTCTGAAGTCCTCATAAAGCTGATACAGAGCTGCCTTTAAAAAATAACAGGGGATCCTGAATTTCACATCTGAATAGAGATTGTTTTTAAAATAAAAAAAATCCAGAGATTTTTTTACATGCTAGTGAGCTAGTGATGTGAGTGAGTAATGGTTCTAAATTGGAGAAAAGCAACTGAGAATCAACAAGAGTTAATACCCACCTGACAATGAGATCTATTCTGAGGAAGTTTACTTTCTTCTATTTCCTTTTTGCAGATATCTCTTATAAATAATGACAATACTAGAAATATGTAGCTTCTTGCATGTCATCTAAATGTAGCCATGAATGAAAAAGCTTCTTTCATTTTTGCATTTCTTAAAATGTTTTTTCTCAAGAAGTTTGCTCTTTGGCCAAAAGTTTTAGCTAGGGTAGATATGTAGATGTAGGTGTAAAACTCATAAAATGGGGATTTACTAAATAAATGCCAATGTGCTCCTCTAATAAAATTATGCAGTGTGCCTGAGCAGCCAAATTAATTAGAGAACAAGGAGTCTATTTATAAACAAATATTTTGGTAACCAGCAGTGAAAGCACAAGATTAAGGTGGCCAGTTCTCTTAATTATCTTCCAAGGAGTCGATTGGCTACTTATCAGTTGCTTAATTTCCTGAGCTATTGGTATGTTTACAAGTCTGTAATAAGAACTTTGGTAATTTGTTTATTTTCCCTGGGATGTTCAATGTCCTGTTTGAGAAAGTACTGAGTCCAGACCATGCCTGTTGTCACGGCTGCGCATTCTTCACTCTGCATTAACCTAGATTTTTATTCTGTCTTGATTCTTCTTTAGTACATTTTCAAGAACCATGTGGACAGGTGTATTTTACAAACCTTTTGCAGAGTGATCTTAAAATAGGAAGTTGTAAACTGTTGTTCTTTTGCTCTCTTGAAAACAGCTCCTTGCCAAGTGTTGCTATCAAAATGCATTAGCCCAGTAGATGCTAGTAATCATGACTGTGCATTTAAAATCCACAGTCTCTCCAAATGCTGTGGTATTAATGATTTTGCTATTTTCCCTGAGACCAGCCTCCCAAAAGTGCAAAGCTCTGGAATGTTTTTGGACAGGCAAACCAAAAATTACCTCTCTGCCGTGTTAACATTGTTGGAGTCTTTTCCATAGTAACGCAAATCTAGTGACGTCATTTTTCATGCACAGTTATTCTTAAAATTTAAGCTTTACATACACATGTGAATATGATTAATTGTGGCTAAGCTATAAGGTTGTGCCAAAGACATGCCTAGATGATGTGGTGTTGAGGAGATTCTGTGATGCTCCAGAGGTTAAAACAGCTTTTGTCATCAGCAGGAGCACCCCCAGCAGCTTTCTGCTTTAAAGCAGTGTTCAGAGTTACAGCAGCTTCCTGGAGGCTGCCTGTGGGCTACTCTGTTGTCTGGAATATCCCTAGATTTTCGTAGTAGTTTAACAAAGGAGACAAAGACATCTGGGGGAGACCAGTGAGATGCTGTTTACCGTGCAGTTGTGCTGCCTTTGCTGCAGGACAGGTCCTTGCCCGGAGCCACGGTAGCAGCAGGTCTGTCCTGTTCTGCTCACACACTGCCAGTCCCGCACCACTACTGGCATTGTACAGTTGAACACAAAGAAGCATAAACATTTTAAAGGCACGTAGTTATTTATTTATTTATTTGAGGGATGCAGAACTAAACTTGTTTAAATTAAAGAGCTGTCTTGGACGTCTCAAAACCCAAACAAAGGAGACGTTAGGTAAAGAACAAGTGGAAATTTGGGACAGATTAAGATCTGAATATTCACAGTGGTGGGTTCAGTAGTTTGAAAAACACCAGATAGGTTTTGCTTTTCTTTGCTCATAGGCAGCCAGTGCTTTTGGTTTTTGAAAGATGTGTAGAACTCTTCCCTTTTCAACCCAAATGGGAATTGAGACTGTATTGGGGCTGAAGTAAGGTTGATGCTTGTTTGTGCAAAGGAATGATTTCAAATATGGCTAAAGGCAGAAGTTAAAGGTTTCTCTCATTACGGTTCCATCCCAGCAACAATGATCCAGGAGTGTTTATGCTACCAAGATGCTAGTACGGTTTAGGAGTTCCCTAATACAACAGTTCTCACTCTAACTACAACCTTTGCCTAGTTAGGAAGAGCCAGATACGTGCGGTACGGTCTGGGGAGCGGTGTTCTGCTGAGATCGTTGAAGGAAGGCTTCCTGGCTGCTTTTGCAGTCATGGTGTTTTGCTAGAAGTGAGATCCTTTACATTAACACAGCTGCAACTTCCTTCCTTAGTGTTCTTACGCTCAAAAGAAACTAAATTTAAGAGATTATTCTCCCTGTTTTGATCTTCACTATTTATCTTGACTTCAGATATGTGCATAACACTCCCTGTCTGTTCCTGTTGGAATGAACCCTGGTATAGTCATATTTTGCATTTTCATAGTATAAAAGCCACATTTTGTCTCAAAACAGATGTTTATGTTCTCAGGAGGAAAATGCTGCTGAGTGGCAAGTGTCTTCTCTTTGGATTTGTCCTGGAAGAGAAGTGTTATCATATTATTAACCAGCAGAAATATGCATTGTCGTGATGCCCCTTCTACCCCTCACCTGCGGTTCTGACGTGTTTGTCATTTCTTTGCCTGACAGTGTTCACTTGCTCAGCCTAGCATTTTGATGTAATTCACTTCTATGTAGAGTCATATTTGAATTAAATCAGCTATTTCCTGATCATAGTGGTTTTTATTGGTATCATAACCAGAATGTTTCTGGCTATTCCTGTCTTTTTTTCCCCCTTTTTATCTTCTCTTGATTGATGTGCAATCTTAGTTAACCTGTACTAGCAATCTAGGGGGGGAATCCTGCTTGTTTGGAAGATGGTAGAAGAGAAGAGTATTAAAGGCATATAAGAAAAAATTATCTTGGAAAATTCTTATTGGAGTATTGTATTTATAATCTCATGCCTTTGCAGAGTTCAGAAAAAGGTTACTGCTCCATGACACATTTTAAAATATAAATACTTCTACTCATTCTTTTTTCTCTTGGCTTGTATATTGTCTTTCCACTTTATTTTGCAAAATAAATGTGTGACACCATGATCTCTTTACATTTTTAAACACTTTTTTCCTAGAATTCTGCAAATATTGGGTACTTGTTCCTAGTGGTGCCATCTTCCCGACTGCTGCAAAACCAGAACCAGGTATGTAATTTGCGCTTTATTCAAGACAGACATTAACATGCTTTCCTCCTTCAGAAAAATACTGAATATTATATAGGCCTTGTGAGATTTTTTTTAATTTCTCATTTGAATGTGGTAGATGACATGGTGTTTCATCCTAGTGCCAGACAAATTAATGTCAGCGGTTACACCATTCTAGCATAAGGCTTCCCACAGCCTCCTATTTCTGAAAGGTGCTCTTCATGGAGGACATGTCTTTGTTCAAAGAAGGGTCAGTTATTTTTATGAATTATTTTGCTTTTATACAGAATATTTTATTCACTGATAATTTATAGCTAATTACATCTGAGAATCCCAATGGGTAAACTAAAGCACAGCATTCAGTGAGTACAGCATCAAAAGCAGCCACTAAGGACCTTGGAGTTTGTCACTTTTCAACGATATATACTATTTATGAAGTTTTGCAGGGGGAGAGATTCCAGTTTGAGAGTTGGTGACTAACCAGCTGCTCTGGTTAAAATTTAGATCTTGCATGCTTAGTGACAGCCACCTTAAAGTTGCATTTTAAAATTCAGCCACTTGGTAATATGCCAAAAGCTATATGGAAAATCAGTGGTGAGTTAGGAAAAAGCTAAAAGCATGAGTCTGCTACTTTGAGATTTTTTATAACAGTTTTGCAGCTGTTCAGGATATATTTTGTTTTAAATGAAACTTGACATTTACATCATAGAAATATTTGGTTTGTACACAGTCGGAACAAGAAAAGCTGAAACCTTCCAATCTTTTGTGGACCAGCAATTTGGAATTATTTATGAGAAAAATATTTCATTTTCATATTTTCAATTAAAGCAGATTGAAAGCAAAGCTGTCCAGATCAATTCAGTGAAAAGAAATATTTTGACTTAGGTTAAAATAGCCCTGAAATGAAACCTTTCATTTATTCTATTCCTTTTTGTGTGTCTTTGGCGTTATTTTTTTTTTTCTCTGGTAGAAAATACAAACAAGGAAAAAAAAAATCAATGTTTTTAGTGTTGGGTTTTTTTTCCTCAGAAATTGAATTCTTAGTTAAAATATTATTGCTGAAAATATTTAGCATCTCTAGCTCAGTCCATCTGCAGCTAATGATTCTATATAGCTTTTTGGAGCGTAAAGAAGAGTGGTTTGCATTTATTTGCTGCTTGCTGGTGTCAGTGTAGAAGAGAGTCCACTCAGAAGACTTGTACCCTACCACAAGCTACCTTTGTCTTACCAATAGCCTTTTTCCTCCTTTGGTTACAGTGGTCTTTTTAATGAAAAAAGTATATGTGGTATTTGAACAATACCTTATTTGCTTGACTTGGGGAATTCTGAACTTGTACTCAAATGTCAGGGAGTTCATATTAGTGTTTGAGTTTCATATTCTGTTGCATATGTTAAGTGCCGTTATGGCTCCCTTTGGACAGAGGCATGCTTTAGGTATATTCTTCGCCTACTGTTTTTACAAAGAAGCTATTTTCCATTGTTCCCACAGAGAAAAACTCCTGGCATAGTTTCATCTCCTCTAAAATAAGCTGCTAATGCTGGATTTAAATTCTTTCCTGCTGTGAGTTGCCAGGCAACTGCCACACAAATTCACCTGCAAGCAGCAGGTTTTGTCCATAGTCCCCTTCTCAGGCACGGAAGTAAAAACTCCATCCAGCCACTTTGGCTTTCCCGAGCTGGGTGGATCAAGCCAGCTGAATCCACGCAGAATGGGGCTAGCAAGCATGCCAGTCCCTCCACCCGATGCCTCAGTTTCCAGCCTTGGAGAAGCAGGTCCCTTGCTCCAGGCAAGAAACAAGGCTGGAACCAGCTGATACTTGCCCTTCCATCTCCTGCATCTGAAACACTAAGCATTTTATCCTCAGTGTTTCACGTGTGAATATAGCTGGATAAAAATTCCATTTAGCTTGATACTTCTTGCCTTTTCATCAAATGCATGCTTTTTTTCTGGTAGCGGGAATGGGAAAGTAACCTTCTGAGAATATTTACCTGTATTGATTTAGTCTAGCTCAGGTTGATGATGTTCTGAGTTTGCTTGTGTTTTTTTAAGCTCACCAAGGGAGCACAAAGCCATTGGCATTATTAGCAAATATTTGTGAGAGCCTGGACTTTTTTCCTTTCATGTCTCCAGACATATTCTATCCTTCTGGTTTTGAAGGTAGCTATTTTTTGTAGCCATTTTGATTTTGCTTACAGCAAGTATGTGAACAAGGTTAAAAGTGCATCCACTTTTTATGGTTCCTAATCAGTCAGGAGTGCAGGGAGATTGCATGGAAATAGAAAAACTTGCTAGAGCTACTGTGGTACATGTTCTGGATCATGCTTAAATGACTGTTAATAATGTTGGGTGCATTTACTCCAGTAAGGAGTTCAGCCAGATTTTTCTGTTGCATGCTCTGGCTCTTCCTCAATACCAGTGTCCATTAATGCAGGACCAAACTAGGAGAAAGCTGCACTCACACAGTGCGGAGTGTTTCCTGGACCTGCTGGTAGTTTCACCATTCTTGCATCTTATACAGTGCTGGCTTTTGAAAATATTACGTTTGGCTCTGAGGTACAGCAAAAAAATGAAAGAATGGTTAGGCTGCTTAGCAGGAGGAAGGGGGAATGTCACTGTGCAAAGATGTGACGTCATGCTGGTAAAATATGGGGTTGCCATTAGCTGTAACTTCCATTTCAGCTGACTGGTATTGCCTTTCTCAACTATATGGAAACATTAGGAACTCAATTATATTATCAGAATGTTGAAATCCATAGCCGGCGCAATAAATTTTATCTCCACGTTGACACACCAAGTAATATGATGCTAATAACTGATCTGACAAATGCCATGTTATGGGCAGAATCCCCATGCTGGAGGCTTTCGTAAAATTAAATTGTAATACTTTCCTTAATGAGGCAAGGCTGTGTGTGAAATCAGACAAGTCAGTAACCACCACTGTTTATGATGACAATCGCCGTATTTCACAAGTCCAGGGACTCTGAGGACGCCTTCCCGCTGCCAACCCAGTGCATCGAAGCCTGACCATGCCTGGCTGGCCCCCATCTCACCACACTGCTGTCCAGTGAGGTTATTGTACTGGTGCTGCAGGTGGTGCCACATCTCCCACCACTGCCTTGGCACAGGAGCTGACAGCAAGCCTGTCGCTAATTACTGAGCGGCTGTCTAAAAGTCAGAAGCCTCTAATGGCTAAAAAAATAATTACAAACTTGGAAAAGAACATGTTTGTTTCCATCTACTGAAGGAAGATCTTCAAATACCATCCGAGAATGTACACCAACAATGACAGAATGCCAAAGCTGGGATTTTTTGAACTAGGTGTTTGCTTAGTTCAGGCTTTAGAGGAGGTAGGGCAGTTTTGATTTTATGAATGTTTTGCTTTAAAGAGAAAAAATAGCTTCAGTTTGTATCATCAGTTGGCTGAGCAATGACATGTATCATTCCAATGAATACTCAGCCTGAGGGCTTAGTTACTGAAGTAATTTTTTACTTAATACCAAGAACCAATAAATAATATTTTTCATATTCCCACTAGTATATCTTTTATATAATAATTTTCAAATGTGCAGACCTGGAACAATACTAAAAGCTGTTTAAGTGGGACTGCTGGCTTTAAATATAGGTGTTATTTTTATAATTTGCTCTTATATTTATTCTTAATCATAATACACACATTGATCAATTCAGGTTCACAGCAGTACTCTTGGCCAATGACTATTGCGCTGCAGTTTCGCAGTCAGTTTATTATGAAGAGGGAGACATTAAAATGGATGTATTGTATTATCCAAGGACTTCTTTTGGCAAACATTCACTGCAAAGCTCCAAACTTTCTGCAGGTGTCTGTGTACCAACCTCTTTTCAAGACTTCGCCCTGCACTGAATTGATTCTACTCTCTGAATCAAAATCTCATTCTGTAGTGCATAATCACAGCTAATTTTGTGAATTCATTTAAGGAATCATAATAGCAGAGACTCAGTCAGGCGTGCTATGGTATTGCTTGCTGTTTAGATTTTTAACATGTCACATTTACTTTATTCACTTTTTAAAAGATGGTTAGTATTGAAAAACTGTTGGTCTTTTTTTCCACTGGATAAATGAAGCTTGCTTTTTTTCTGAAACAAATGAAAAATTCACACAAATATTGCAAATAAAATATTTTTTAGTACATTTGGGAGCATTTATCAAACAACTCCCAATTCTTCCAGTTCCTCATATTTAAGACAATTTTATGAGATTTTCATTGGTTTTATTAAAATTTCTCTTAAAAAGCATAACAGCTTTGAGGAAATTTTCTAATGTGTCTCAGGGCTTTCAGTTTAGTATGTGTTTTGATGTGTTTCAATAGGTATAAAGAACCAAGAAGTAATTGATAAAGAATATTTCCCTGCAAAATCAGGAGATTTGACAGTTATGTACCCTATCTGACACAGAGTGGATGTGGAAAATAAAGGACGGATCTACTAGAATTTTTTTCTAAGCTGAATATCTTGATCCTTTTCTGCTCTAAATTACCCTTCTTAAGCTTTAAAATTTCCACTTACAGAAAAGGAAGTCCAGCAGGGGCCAAATGGCATTGCACCATTAGAGGTAAAAATGCCAATGAGCTGTTTTCTGTGTGCTCTGTTTAGAAAAGGTGAGGAAGGAAGAGTTAGAATCTTTTCTTGTGAAGCATATTAATTTTGGGGGGGATAAACTATCTATGACAGCAAACATTTGAAAGAGCTTGGAGTTAAATATATGAAAAATACAGCAGGAACTCCACGAAGAAGCCAAGGCAGGGACTTGTAATTAAACCAGAAAAGGTCGCTGACAGCAATGATGCGCCTCATTCCAAATTAGGGTTTTTTTCTGCTTCTACTGAGTGAATAATTAACACTCTGAACTTGTACGTCTACTTAGCGTTAAGGCTATGACACAGACTTACAAAAGGACTGCAAATCCATACTAATAAAATGGTTATTACACCCTTGACCTCTGTGTAGTGTAAATAAAAACTGAATCTTAGTGGGGTTAATGGCTTAATCTCAGTTAATTTGGGGCTTCTGGGTTTTTTTGGCACATAACCTTAGAATCACTTCCTATTGCTGTTCCCCCAACATCTCTGCTTTTCTTGGCGTTGCAGTAGATCTGGTTGGCAGCTATCTTGTAGCGTGAGAAGGGTATGACAAGTGATACCGTAAGATAAGTAACTTAAATTTAGGCCTGATCCTCAACTCTTTTTTCAGCTTCATTTTAATGATAACTCCCTGTCACCAAGTGTATTTTTTATTCCTCACTTTGGATTTGTTTGGGGAAAAACTCATGAAACACTGTGCAATGTCTATCTTCCCTTTGCTAATTGTACAAATTACTCTAGTTTGCTTAAACAAGCTATTTTTTTGAGCTTTTATGTCAGTAACAATCCTCAACTACTTGTGGTACTGTTCCAGCAAGTATCACTTTAGAGCTACACACCATCAAGCTATTGATCTTTAAATAGAAAAAAAATGAAGGTTTGTTTTCCCTCATCAAGAATACAAAAAATAATAATTTCAGCAAAGACTATCTTGAGAAACATTTCTGTCTGAGAATCAGTGAAGAGTAGAAGCGTTTTGGCAGAGAAAAATTCAATTTTCTGGGAGACTGTGGCGTGCAAAGAAAGAAACTACTTTACATCCTCTTTTCATTTCTAGCAAAGTTCCAGGCATAAGGAGTTTGTCTCAATTTTGAGCTATGAAATCTAATAAGTGAAACAAGTCTAATAATTGAACAATTACTGAAGCTAAATGTACTTGTGGGTATCGGCAAGCCACTCTGATAGCAGCTGAAGTTCTTTGCTCAAGAGTGCTTCAGAAAGGGGCACCGCAGAGCATTACTGTAAATGTTCCACTCTTGTACAAAAGAAACTAAGGGAGCTACAACCTTTCTTCATTTTATACACCCTATTGGAAGTGAACACTCAACTTAGTTGCAACACTAGATTTTAATCAATGAAGGGAGGGTGAAGACTTTCAGGCATGGTCTCAGCACCAAAGACAAACTGTCTTATAAAAATGACCTCCTAGAGGAATAGAATGAATGTAACTTGCTTTTATATGGGAATGCATCCCTGTTGTTTGTGAAAAAAACCCCAACACCTGCATGGACAAATCTTCTGAATAAGATATTTATTGTTCTAGCAACATGCTGAGATACTTGCGTTGAAAAATGAAGTGCTTGATATTTGCAAGCTGAAATAAAGATATATGTCTCCCTGTGTGCACATACAAAATCAAATACCTTGGAAAGAAAAACTTTCTTCAGTAGCGGTTGACCTGCCTGATTTGTCAGTGCAGTAAAGGAAGTGCAGTTAAAATAATCTATTAGTAATTTATTTATAGATTTGTTGTATAGTTACTTGCAGAATTATTTACTCATATTTCCATGTAAAAGTAAGGATTACTTAGCTTTTACAAGAATGAGAAACATTACTTTCCAGTGCAAATTTGTAGCCAGGTAGCACACAGTAGCGTTCATGTTCCCAGCACGCAGGTCCTATTGCAATTACTTAACAAATACTGATTTATTTGGGAACATTGATGCCAATGCAGTCAGTGCCAGATGGTACCTGTTGCTTCTATGTTGGAGAGTCCCCGTGGACATCTATCAGGGACTGAACATAAAAAGCATTCAGGTCAGAAGGCACCTCCAGAGTCTCCAGTCCACCCTCATGCTCAAAAGGAAGGACTAACTTCAAAGTATGAACAAGTTTCTCCGGGCTTTTTCCAGCTTAGCTTTGGAAATCTCCAAGGGAATTCTTAAAAATAAAGAGTCTTCTAAAGCTAAAATTGTAATCCATGTCATGTCAGGTAAGGAGCCGCTGCTTTTACGGTGGAGTCTGCGGCGCTTGACACTTAGTGTGAGGCAAGATGGATTTGCATGTGTCTCTGTATGCAAATGTGGGCTTTTAGGAGGACGGGTGAAGTAGGGACAGAGGTGCATTTAGGTGATTAAATATCTGGGCAAGTATGTGTCCACGTGGGGGTTTACTTTAGCAGACTCCAAGACGTGAGTTCCTTGTAACCCACAGCTATCCACTTGCTCTTGCCCTCCCTTCTCCTTATGGAAAATGTAAAGGTATAGCTTCTTTAGCTATCTCAGAAAAAAAGCTTTTTTTTTAGGTTACAGCACAACATTAATGTTAAATGAGTTTACCATTGTTGAAATGTTGTAATATCTTGGAAAAAGATAAGCTTGTTATACTTCCATCATAATAACTCTGAAATGTAAAAAAGGGTACCGAGGAAAAAAGGTGGAAGAAGCGTGTTTAATTCATGCACTAGCTTTTCACCAGGACATTCTGCAGTGTAACAGGTGTAATACAAATCCTTTGCTTTTCCACATATCCACCCAAACCGATAACATTGATCACAAACTTTCCAACAGCCAAGAAGTAGAAAATTATAAACGTTGTCATTAGCAGATATTTGTCTGTGTTCTGTGTTTAGGAGAGAGAAAAAAAAATGTTGTTTCTGGTGTTTTCACCTCCGTTCGAACATGCTCTAGGCACAAGGAAGGGTTGTGGATACAAGAGCAATGGGCGAGCTCTGCAGAAGGCAAAACAGGGGAGCGCTGAAGGCAAACTTGTTTCAATACACAATTCATCTTTCCAAAGTCTATACCTTTGGTGAGTTCATTTTGTCATTCACAAAGGTGCAGAAGTGAGGCACAAAGGTTAGTGACTTTTTCTACCAAAGAGGTATTTATGAGCTTTTAAGTAAAAAGAGAAAAGAATATTTTTATTAGAGGGAGGCTGCCAGGAGGGAAATTGATTCACTGGCTCTGTGCGAGAAAGTAAATATGTCCCTTTCACCTTAAATTGGTGCATCAGGCTCTGGAAAGTCCCATTATCTTGACAAAAATGATTTAACAAATAATGGAACAGTAGGAGTGGAAGGGAGGAGGTGGAGGAGACAGGCTCAGGAGGTGGGCAAAGTTACTGCAGGAATTGGGCCTTCGGCAGCATGTGATGAAAAAAACTTGGAGGTGGAACAGAAGACTGTCCTGGAGGACTTTGTACTACTGGAGATTTATTTGGCAGCAGAATCCCTGTGTTTCACATTTAATAATAAGATGTATTGTTACAGTTTCTGGCTTAGAAATGAATTCTAAACCATTTCTGAAGCATAGCTGAAGGCATATCTATACATTTTAAAAAAGAAACAGGTTTTTTTGCTTAAGCTTTATTGAAGTTGTAGTATTGCCAAATTGTTCTTAAACTCCCTAACCTGAGATGGTGATTAATGGGCTGAGAACAAAAGAGGCTGTAAGTACTGTCAATGCTAAGTGTTTCTTTGCTTTTATTTACAGTTCTTTGGCTTGAAAGCTAGGTATGCTGTTGTCTTAATCAGGCTGGTAATTGAAGTGCTATTTAATGATGTCTGCTTAATGAAGTCACCTGGAAATATTCTGGATGGGCTGAGAAACATAATAGTTAGGGCTAGCTTGTGATTCTTGGATTGTGAAAGGGAAGTGTGCTGAATTGGAGTGATCAGGATCATCAGGAGTGTTTAGGGGAACCTGGACGACTTGGCCAATATGCCAATGGGGGCCTGTGGCCCCTCTTCTGCTGTCTACACAACTACATCTTTTGTGTCTTTTGGAAGGGCGCAGTAGTACTCTGCTGGCTGGTGACAAAACGGTGAGTTTGAGGGAAGGAAGAACACTGATAATGTCCTCCTCCCCCCACCCTGAGGTGGGGATGGTATCGCAATAGGATGAGTTTAGGAAATAATAAGTTGGAGAAATAATTATATGCCTAAGCTGGCTGGAACCAAAATATGTAGGAAGCCCTGTGGGTGTTTTTCATCTAGTTCTGTAAAGTTTGCCTTTCTCTTGATAATGTACCAAAACAAAATCCCAGCTGTGAATGTTAAGCCCCAAGACTTTCCAATCCATGGTGAGAAAACTGTTGCTTGAGCTGCTCAAATTGTATTTGTGTAGAGCTTCAGTTTGGTTCCTGTTTCCAGGTATTTTTGATAATGAAGCTGCCATTTCCAAAATGCAGATGGCTTGTGGGTTGGTGGGTGTGCAGGTGTGTGCACCAATAGTTGCCTTTTTTTCTTTTTGTATTCCATTGTGCTATCTGCTCGGATAAATTAATAAGATAGGCATAACCAGCTTTTGGAAAATTGGACTCAGAGAGGGGGAAAAATAACTCGAACACATTGCACCAAAAGCAACCTTCTGCATAATCAGTAATTTCCCTATCATATGAGGTAATCTTGTTCATAAAGATATTATGATTAGTTTTAAAAAATTCAGTTGGGTTTCCTATCCCCACTAATTCTGCCAGGAAGCTGTTCCAGAATCTTCCTACTCTGACGATTAGAAATCAATTTGTTCATTGGCATTTTGTAAGCACTGCAATAAAATAGAAATGTTGCACTGACCGAAAGTATGTTTTCCTGATGCTGTGCAATTGTAAAAGGCATTATAAAGTACAATTCTCCTCTTTTATTTCTAATGTCTCATTTTTCTACACAGCTAAAAAGTAAACTCTGTCGTTATCAAAGATACTGTTTTCTACTTTCTACTGAAGCTCTTTAGAAAAGTTGACTCTTATTATGCAAAATAATGTATATTCTAAAATCTGAAAGTTATTGCTAGAATTAAGGCCTTGCCTTCCTAATTAATTTTTTTATGTTAATATAGTTTTCTGAACGTCTACCCAATCTCCATGGACTTCGTTATACAATCTAGTTGCAAGCCTATTTTATTGCTCCCCAGCCTCCTGTGCAATTCAAATAGCTCCATCATATTTTACCATATATTAGAACAGCAGAGAGTTCCTACTGTGCTTTTTTGTAGTTTTGTGATTGTCAACATATAAGTGCCTGAAAATTAGCATTTTGCATTTAGTAACACAGCCAACCTGGCTATAGAATAAATGCATAATATTATACACTACATGTTTATTCCTCAACATCAGCAGGACACTATTAAACTTTCTAGGCTTAGATCTGTTTCATGCTGGTTTACACTTTATTTGCATTTTAAATAAATCTGCTTCTTATGGTTTTTGCCTTAAATTTTACTTTAGTGAGCTATAACCCTCTGCCAAAATCTCCCCAAAAGGTAGGCAGTATGTATACCAATTCAGTCTGACTGAAGAGTCAACGCAAGCCAGCAGTGAATTATAAATATGGCGCACCACCACTTCTGAAAAGCTGAAACATTGTAAATTTGGAATATATACTGAATCAAATCTAGTTCCACTATTTTTTTTCTTTTTAAAAACTGTTATCTGTATGATAAGCAAACGAGGGACACTAGCTTATAATGTAAAGGTACAGAATCCATGAGACCAGCATACCATTCCCAACATTTGTTCAAATATTAAATTAGGTACTCTTCCGCCATTACTTTGTTTCTCTTTGTTTGCACTCGCTTTGTATTACCGATTGTGTTTCATCCTGTTTCTGTGACTAGTCTAAGACTGGGAGGCCGTGATATCCACCGTGTACAACTGGAGGCACTTCCATTATCCCCCAGCGCGGGCTGCTCTGAAGTCAGAGGCGAGGCAGCCGTGCACGCGGAGGAGGACGCAGAGCACGTCGCTTAGGTATGGTGCTCCGCGCCACCGTCTCGCTGGGCTGAGTAGAGGTAGCACCCGAAGACGAACGCAGGAGGCTGATCTGAATACTTTGCCTTTGTAATGAAGATGAAATCCCTTCTCCCTTCAGTGTGAATACTGTATTTATAAAATTTCCTTCTATGTTATAAGCCGACGGAGGGAGTTGTGAGTTAATAGAGCATTTGTCTTGCCTGTGTAATTTGAGTTTATTGTCTACCGTCATCTGTGGTTGGTTTTCTGTTACTGCTCAGCTTGAACAAATACATAGAAATTTCACATTTTGTATGTAAAAGTTGCTCTTTGGAGAAAAGACCTTGTAGTGGTTCTGAAAGGTGTGGTTTTAGAGTTCTATGTTTACAGCATCTCCATAAAGTGTTAATGGAAACAAGTTGTAAACCTCAAAATTTTGGAAAAAGAAAAACACCTGGAAGATTTTGATGTTCATCATAACTTAGTAGAAAAACTCTCTGAAATATGGGTTAATTTTGTTGTTCTCATGGTGGGAGTTGCAGGATTCAATATTCTTACGAGGTTTCTTTACATTTGGCGTTGTCTGCCTGATATGAAGACTTTCTTACAAGGTGAAATACTTCTGATGGTATATTTACAATGCATCATTGGCAAAGTCAGAAATACAGGTCCACTATTATAGTCCCCATAACTTTCGAGAACCTGACTGGTGATGTTGCCGTTTGTGTTTCAAAGTAGAGACTGTATGCCTTGAAGCACTTCTCCGCCATCCTTTAATCTATTCCTTAAACTGACAATTTGTTTTGACGTTTCACCTTTTTTTCTGCTAGGTCTTTGTCTCTCTCACCAAATTCAACAGAGATCTTGTACAACCTCGTCTGTAGAAGAGAAGCTGGCACCTGGCAGTAGTGGTGTTGCAGGTTAAGTTGGAGATTTATAGGCAGGACTGTCTGCTGTATGAGTGCTCCCAGGTGTTGACGGGGGAAAAAGCCTACTCTGTGACAAGTAATAGGATTTATTCATTTGAGTAATTGTAGAAAATTCACAAAAGGAATAAGAAGAAAACTGCACTCAAACATGTGTTTTATGTATTCTGTTCCCTCAGGTTTAACAAAACTTATCTTCGTTTTGAAAGGCTCGCTCTCTTTTGCTATTGCAGCACTCTCCAGATTTCTTCATTCCATTAATATCTACATGTATATTTATAAAAGTAAAGGAGGGTGGTGGGAGGGTTGTTTCTTTGAACTTGAAAACAAGAAAGACTCTTTCCTTCAGCCTGGATATTGCAGTGTGGTAGTAGCAGTAGGCTTTTGCAAAGAGATGACTGGAGTTTAATGCATTAGCTGTGTGAAATCTCTTCCTGTGAAGCACTTGTAGATGTGCCTTGGAAGTGTGTGGTTTAGTTATATTTTGGTACAAATGCCTTATGAAAATCCTCATCTTGCATTTTTACTGGATTTTTTTTCTTGGCAATGTGGTACTGTGCTTATATAAATAATACGAAAAAAAAAAAAAAAAGCTGCTGTGTCAGAGAAAGGCTTTATCACCTGGAAATAATCACATCTGTGCCTCCGAACCATTGCGAGCAAAACAAATGGCTCTTCCCTTTATTTTTAGGTTTGAGTTTGTGTGCCCGTGGAGAATGCAGAATAATTTCACAGAATGGAAGATACCTTTATCCTGATTTCTAGTAGATGTTTTGCAAAAATTTCAGGCTTTCCATTGACCAAAAGAAACTCCCTTGCACCCAGTGTGAGCCCAGAGTCAATTTGCAAAATAGCAGAGGGGGCAGCAGAATGAGAGAAGGGTAGAGATTAAAAACGTAGCCAGGAAAAATCTTGAGAAGAGAGAAAGTAATTTGCTTTGACCTAAGCAATAAATCTACAGGGCAATAATGACCATCTCTTGACACTCACAGTGACATTGATCAAGTGCACTGTCCCAGGCTTTTTCCCCTCTGAACCTTGAAGAGTTTCCTGATAGTCTATGCCACTGTTCAAGCTGGGTCATCAAAGATCAGCTGTAAACAGATGAGTAAGAGGTGTCTTCTAACTTAATGTGATTACCTGCTGTGCTAATTAGGAATGTCATTCTTATTTCTGTGGAGAACACAAAGTTATGGGATCCTTAAAACAAGCACACACAAAACTTAAGGCTCAGCTAACCTCAAAGATTTGATCTGAACAAATAAGCAGGAAGGGACGCAGAGGGATTCAATTAATGAAACTCCATCCTTAACTCACCTACTCTGGACTGGATTTTTACAGCAAATATTGATCACTGTTTGGAGAACTTAAAGTGAGAGAAGAAAAGCCAAAGAGAGCTGACACTTGACCCACAGGAGTTTTCTGAACTTTTTTTCTCTCTGTATAGTGGAATAAAGTGAATGTTTTGCTTTTGAGAGGAAACAGGTGAGTTTCTTTTTAAACTCTAGAAGACATTTTAAGCTAAGGGATTTTTTGGGAAAGGGGGAGTACAACAAAAATCAAAAGCTTTTGCAGTCAACTTGCTGAAACATCAAATTGCTAGTTCTCACTCCTGCAATGTGTGAACAAGGCAGCTTTTAAGCTTCCAGGGAGCAATTATTCTTTAACAGCTGAAGTACTCAGAAGCTTCAGTTTATTGTATTTCTGAATATTTGTGTTTAAAATTAATAAAGTAGCTGTATAGTTTCACCTTTGACCTAATATCCTCTGGAGCCAAGACACAAGCTTCTCTCCAAAAATGGGCTTTTCAAGGTGGAGGGAAATGCAGAGGAGCTGATTTCCACCTCTTACGGCAGTACTGCTCAAATCCAGGTGCATCTCCATCCCCTCTCCAGCTAAGGATTTTTTACCTTCCCCTGGGGTTTGAAGACATTTTCTCCTCTTTGTAAGGACCAAGTCATCAGTGTTCAGGCTTTCAGTTCAGTCTAGATTAGAAGTCCCCACCCTGTGCCTTAATTACAAAATAAGTCCTTTCTCCTGGACTTTTTCAATGTGCTCAAATGAGTTTCTGCTACAAATTGTGATTCTGGTTGGACATCCAATTTAATCATATAGCAAGAAACTAGATCATTTAAGTGCATGAATTCCATGCAGAATTAGAGAATCTGTTCCTCAAGTAAAGCAGCAAAACAAATGTAAAGCAGTGCTTTTGGTATCCTAGTCTCTCTTTGAAAGATGTTCAGATAAATAGGGTTACTCTCTTAATATCTGTCAAATGATTTTTCTCCCAGCTCTGACTTGTCTCCTTTCACATCACAGCATGGTCCAGACCATGCTATAACCCTGTGCAGATAATGTTTTATCGTAGAACACTGACAGACCCTTCATCCTAGCTGTGCTTGTCTCTGCTGCTGTATTCTGAAATGCTGCTTTTATTAAACCTGCAGCAGGAATGTATAATTAGCCTCCAAAGCAATCCCGCCTCTGGAATGATATTGCCTTCCTGGAAAACATGAACTAGAAAGAACTTATCCCTCTCTATAGATTGTCTTTCAGATAAATGGCATCCCAAAGTGTTTTACATACGTAGGAGCTATAAACTTTTGACGTTAGCTCTTCTAATGAAATGTTTGAAAGTAGCACTTTATTGGCATTCTGGTGGAAATCAAATTGAGTCTGAATCCAAGAACATGAATCTAATGCAATTCTTCCTTTCAGGCATGTCAGACTGAGGCATCAGGAAGCAAAATTAAAGCTTGTCTGCTGTTCCTTAGTGCGCGTGGTTGTGCAGACAGGATCTCTCCTCAGATGTGTAAAGAGCAACTATTTTCTAAAGACATAACAAAAGAAAATCCTTGTTGCAATGCAAGGACTCACAGAGTCAGTCAGCTCTCTCGTTCTGGACTCCTCAGCCCGTCTTTCATGGTCACTGTAAGCTCAGATCAGTCTCTCCCAGTTGCTTGGGAGTCTATTGCCTTGAGTAAATTACCTGCCTTACGAGGCGATAAGATGCAGCAGATTTCCCCCTTTTCAGTGCCAGCATAATTACAGGGGAATTAAGCAAGTACAGGGGTGGCACAGAGTAGAAATAAGGCAAAACCGGTCAAAAGCTGTACACATTTATTATTTAACTGCGCTATTTAATGCTAGTCTTTGCTGCAGGTAGTGATCTGGCATGAAGAAGAGATTTCCTGAATGGCAGTGTAGTTTGTGGTTCATAACTAACATGACCGTGATATAGGAATGCTTGGGGGGCGG
>JAVJGG010000009.1:25447136-25473618 GCA_035590195.1 Aviceda cuculoides
CGCTCCAGCACCTCCATGTCTTTCCTGTAGTGAGGGGCCCAAAACTGAACACAGCACTCGAGGTGCGGCCTCACCAGCGCCCAGTACAGGGGAACAATCACCTCCCTGCTCCTGCTGGCCATGCTATTTCTGATACAGGCCAGAATACAGCTTTAGCTCTGAACCCCCAGAACCACGTCCTCAAGCGGTGCAGGGGTGCCCTGTAATTTGTGATGCTGGACTTGCTGACACCAGCTGAGCACCTGACGGGAGGCAGGCAGGGCCCTCTCCTCCTCCCCAGCACTTCTAAACCTGCGTCTTCACCCAACCCGCCCCGCGAGGCTGCACGGGGCAGCACCCAGCCACCCTCACGAGAATTATGTTGTGGGCCATGATACAACAAATGCTTGAAATGTCTTTTCAGCATTTATTCACTGAGTTCAAGATACGGGCATGAAATGGAAGCGTTATAAGATGACGAATATGTAAGCAGTCATTTCAAGGGGTTACAGACCAAGTGATAGAGTTTATAGTATGATGAAGATTATTCTCTTTAGAACCATTTTAAAAAAATGTTATAACTTCTGTATACTTCATTTGTAAAGATATTGCAGAAAAGAACAGTGCACTTGAAGAAATAATTCTACCACATGAGGACATAAACCTTTAGTTCTGTGAAAATCCAAATAAATGTTTATGAACTGCCACATTTCAAACAGGATTTTACTTGAGGAATAAACAAAAAGCAGAAGAATCCATAAACATTTTTTTCCTCAGCAATCGCTGCTTTTAAACTTTTTTTGGCTCTCTACATAGAAATCAGGACCCTAGTTATTCAGCTTGCACTAACAGATGAGCTTTTACCCATTAAAAAAAAAACAGCCTTTGCTCATATGAAATAATAAGGCTAACTTACACTCCCCATGAAGAAACTTTGATTTTGCAGTAAATGTCTTAGTGGAGTAAGCATTAGGAACACACATATGCTGATAGTATGATGCCACTGTTGCAGTTATTTTGGGTTTAGGTCTGTGGGAGAAGACAAGCTGTATTTCTTAAGTACCAGGACAGATCACCTGTTGGCTCAGTTACCTCTGACTTTGTTCGTTGTGCTCTTAGGATCCTTTGGTGGGCAGAGCCATAGTGTGTAGTGGAAATGAAACCAATAAGCTCTTCTAGCAATTAAATGGGTACTGATAGAATAATTCTTAAGCCTTGTAAAATTTCATAGAGAATTGGATCACAGAAATGGACTTATATATGAGGATTTAAAATTTCATTTGAATAGTTAATTATCACTTAATGTTCCCTAAGACTCCTTTCGTTCAGCTTGTGATATACGTTCAGAACCAAACCAAAGATTTGTCAGTATTTTTTCATGTTGGTTATATTCTGAAAGAGGTTAAATTTTAGATGTTACGTAGTTTGGGAAAAAAAAAAACCCAGACTATAGGTACTCTGCTAAAAGCAATAACATTTGATTTGCAATAAAGTATGTTGTATGAAAGTTTTCATATTATTGGTTTCAAACTCTTAGATTAGTGACTATTCACTTCATCTTTGCCACCCTATAGGGAAAAATCACTGACAATTGAAGTATTTTGATTTCTGGTGTTTATACAGTCTGAGCATGTATGCTTTGAACACAGAGCGTTTGTGCTTCATGTTACTAATGTCCTCAGGGAAAAAAAAATCATCTCTGTGGAGAGGTGACTAAATTTTCCTCTGGTTTAGAACCTGCTTTTGTATATTTTTATCACTTTTTTTCTATATGATTTCATGTTTCAATAATCTGTCCCAACTTACTATATCTTACTGTCTAATAAGTAAATTCAACACATTCTGGTTGTGAGAAAAAAGTTCAGATATCTCAGTAACACTACTTCACTTTGTGAGCAAGTGAAGAGCTGTATTTATTACTGTGATTAAGTACAGGTTATGGTGATATAAACACTAAAAGGTTTCTCAGTCACAGCATTCAGTTTGTGCATGCACAATTTTGGTACTGCATATGTACTGCTAATTGCAGTATTTTTGTAGTATGTTTCAAACTTATCAGGCACAAAAATAACGTGTGAAGTTTGCATGATCTTTTAAAAAAAAGTTGCATTAGCCCAAGAAAGGAGGTAGGAAATAATGCATGTGATCTTAGCTGGTGTGGTTTTAAAGCTGTGTAAATGGGTTTGTCCTGAAAAGCCTTGTTCTTGTAAATGGATGAAGAATGAATGAAATGAGAAGTTCATGAACTAAATTTATTGTATTTGTCCCATTCTAGTTATAATAATGTGAATGATTTTCCTTTAATCTTTCAAACATGTTATGCAGTGAATAGAAAAATGTTCCCCCAAAAAGCAATAGCCTTGCATTTTGGGTCTCGATCCAAATGTCAGAGGCACGTCTACATTAGTAAGCAGTGCACAGCAGTGGAAGCAAATCATCTTTACTCCCTGAAGGCAGTAAGGCCATGAGTGCTGGGGACATCACCAAATACTTATTGGAGGGCTTACTTTGGGCTAGCCCTGGACATCCATCAGTGGCTGGACCTCATTAAATGTGCCCCTGGGGAAAATCTTCCGGGCTATTTTTATTTGTTTCCTAGGCAGGATGCTTTTTGACCATCTTGACTTCTGTGGGTGAAGTTTGGTTTGTGTATTTAACATAATTGGTACATTTTAAGACATAGAGTGGTGATATTGGAAAAAGAGGCAGGATTTCTGGAGTAGTGGCTGCCTTCTTGTTATTTTAACATTAAAGGTTTTAGTTGAAACGTTTGTTCTCTCCATAATTATTTTAATCAGAAAATAGAAATATGGAAAGAAAACGTCAAGCCAAAACTATATTGGTTTCATAGTTGAATAGTAAATCTCTGGAGTTCTGGTCATTATCTCTTTCAGCTTTTAATGAAAAGTTTATATTTTCTGAGTTAATAGATATTTCCAGAACTAGGTTACGAGGGTTCCTGTAATAAATGCTTCACAATCTTTTTTTAATTAATTTTTGTGCCACCATCTTGGCATCTGTCATTTAATTACCTACAAATATATATTACTTGTGCTTCTTACTGCTTTGATTACAGGTCAAATCAGGTAGCTGATAGGCACAAACATTCTGAAGTGTAGGCAGGTGGCAGGTATGAAAATGAAGTGTCAACTGGTGCTGTTAAGAAGGGAGGTTATGCAAAAATTGAAATTTATAATGTAAATAGTGGGTGTATAGAGGATCCTAGTTTCAACAACGCAGCTGTAGCAGGTGTCTTCTAGTGAAGAATTCCCTGCCCCTAAGTGGAAAAATTAGGATACTTTCTCTCTTCTTCAAACCTGAGATGAGCCATTGATCAGTGGGAGTTGCTAGTAAAGAACATGCATATGCAAACACTGGAGAGCTTCAGGAATGTGTCTTTTGTCAGATTACTAAAGTCTAATTTTTTTTTTTCTTTTGCCAGAATTGAGGGTGATGCCTATGCTGTCCTGGCAGTAAGCATTTTCTCTGGATGCTGTCTGAAAGGGAAAGCAGGGTGTAGAAGAGATTGCAGACTCAGTTACTAGTAGTCTTGCATTCTACTTAGAAATGCAGCTTAATGGAAAAAAGTATAATTCCTTCCCCTTAGACAGTTAAATCTGTCCACTATTTCAAATGCTGAAACATTTTGTTTTAAGGACAGTAAACTCATTATCTGAGTTTTCTGCATCCCAGGAAGCTGGGAAATACAGTCTAGCCATAGACAGTTTCTGAAGCGGTATGAAGTAGACTTCATATGCTTGCAAGTTGGGTGTCTTCCTTAAACTTGTTGTCAGTTCTTTGGTATATGAAGAGACAGGCATCTCCAGAAGGCAATTACTTCCATCCTAAAAGAACACAGACAAACTGCCCTCTAGAAATGTTTTTTCCTCTCTATTGACTGTAGAGTGTCTTCCTTTTACTATATGCTTCTCTCTTAAGTGGTTAAAATAAAGGGAATGAATTAATCTCTGTACACCTAAAGTAGGTTCCACAAACTTGAATAGATAATCACACATTACTGCAAATCTTGTTAGAAGTACTCACTGTAGTTTGCTGCTTTGTGCTTGCAGTTCGGGCCACTAAATAGGCTTCAATAAGTCGTGCTGATGTAGAAAAATTGCCTTTCTTATTTTAAATCTCCATGTTTAATCACATGAGTTCAATGAACGTTTTTTTCTTACAACTTCTAAGGAAAATAGTAAATCCTAGCGTGCTATTGAATCCATTCTCCAGAATTGTTCAGGATTTAATTTTTAACAGACTTTGCAGGCAGTTGAAATTGTATTTTTAGAGCTACACACTCATGGTCTTGGAGACCCCTCATACAGATCTAATAGACCTGCCCCAACAGCAAAGTAAAATTCACCAACCTAAAAGCAATGCTTTGAATCTAGGAAGGACTATGAAATTTGTGCTCAGTAGGTGCAGCCAAACTGACAGGAGGTAACTGCTGGAGCACATCACTTTCCCTGTGTAACCTTCCCTGTCCACCAACCATATTAACACTTCAGAGATGTCAAAGTTGAAAGCTTTTGCATGTTAGTCCTCTTCTCATCCTATTCCCTCACTCCATGAATTTCAACCAAATTTTCAAGAGTTAGCAGTCCCTCTTAGTCTAATGTTGAGAATCCTAGTCTGAAACATGGAGATAGAGTGCAGTGTTAGGTATCTTAATATGTTCAGTTGCCATCTAACTTAGGCGCCTGATTTTGAAGCTTGCCTTGAGGGTATCTATTCAGAAAATTATATCGCATACAATGCTGTAAATAGCTGCAGATTTTTTTCAGCAATGTTTGCTTTGGTTCCTCAGACTAATTCTCCAAACTCACTCTAAACTATCCAATATTTTAGCAAAGGCCTAAATCTACTCTAAATCTCCTAAGATAATATTCTATCTCCCTTTGTTCATTCTTGTTACTCATCCCCAATTAGTAAATTGTGCTCAAATAGCATTGATCTTCCCTCAGCCTTAATGCTGCTATTAGTCAGGGAATGCTAAAAAGAGCCTTTATGAACATTTTCCCTGCAAACACTGTTTCCTGAAACTCAAAGTGACACAAAGAAGTTGTGATCCACTCTGGGGACACAAATGCAGAACTTGTTTGATGAAATACAGAGACTTGCACTTTAATGGGTTCCTCAGGAAAGAATGTTTCACAATAAGAATTTTTTTATCCTGCTATGGTGACAGAGAAAATAGGATCATGGGATTTTCAGTATTAAGTAAAATACGATACAGCAATATTTTTATTTCCAAAGCTTTAGATTATGCACAAGTGATTCTGAAAGCATGTCCCATGCAATTTGAACATGTTATGAAATCCAACTATTCCACAAATAAACTTCTTTTCCAAGATAGAATAACTGGCAGGTTATAGTATGAAGTGTTTAATTGATACTACCTTGAACATACATATATGAAAATTCTGGGGAAATGTTCAATAAGAAAACAAAAAACTTTCATTTTTTCTTTCTAGCAAGACTGTATTGAACTCAACCAAGCTTGAAGATGTACAGGTTGTTCTCTGTGATCAGGTGTGCCATTGTGTATGATAAATGGTATGGAATGTTTCCTCTGATCTCTTAACACAACATGAAACCATGTGTTTGTTTTCCCCAGTCACCTCTTTTATGAGGCAAAAATAATGTGCATGGTGATATATCAGGCAGAAAAAGGCAAATACGTGCTAGCCCTTTTCCACACAATGTATGTGCCTCACCTTTGCTCTAGGATGGACAGATCTACAGGTTGGTCCAAAAAAAAAAATTAAGTTGTCCAGGAAACTGTAAAAGAAAATGTAGACTTGCCCCTAGTTGTTTCTGTTATTGGTTTGTTCCTTTACTGTAAGAATTAAAACCTTCCTTCTCACTGAATCAACAACTTACTGTGCTTTCTTCAGGCTGACTTATATATGAAGCTTATGACTACCTTTTTTTCTTACCAGTAGTCTTTTAAACATGCATGCATTTTCTTTAAAGGTAATTAAAGAAATAATATAAGAAGAATAAATGCCTGCAATGTTTATAGTACGCCTCTCAATCATTCATGAAATGGTTTATACTACTTTTGTTCATCAGTTAAATTATACTGGTTCCAAAATGAAGCCTCCACTGAACAAGCTAAAAAATAGTTGTGATAATGTATAAGTTTTTAGCTCAAATTTTTCATTTTATATCAAAGCTAGTGTTACATATCTGCAACCCTAATTGTGAGACTTTGTGGGAATAGATTCCAGGATGCTACTCCTAGGGTAATTGTTTCACCCAAAGACTTGCTGATAATATCACCTGTCTTTTGTAACTGAGTATATTAACATTGATGACTGCATCTTGTAAAATCAGCTCTTAAAGAATCATCATAATAAAAAAGTGTTGTCTGATTCAGAGGCAGGGCAGAAAGCTTGTGTCTTACAAAATCCTGTGGCGTCTGCTGCCCTGTATGGGTGGATGCAGTTTCTGATAAATTGTCCTCAGTCACTTTTCTTCAGGAAATCATTTTGAAGACTTCATAGAGACACATTTTGAAATAGGGAAGTCGAAAACAGTGCAGCCAGATGAACAGATCTGGAGTCTTTCAATTAAAATCTATTTAAATTGAGATTTTATGAATGCAATTTAAATTATTAAAGGGCATTGTAGACTTCTATTAGATTCTTTATAGTCAATATAAATTTCTTACTTGTTAATAGTGTATTCAGAATGTCAGCCTTGATGTAAAGAAACAAAATCTAGGAAAGCAGATTTTTTTTTCCCACCCACCCATTGTAGTAGTTGCTTTTCATTTCTTAAAATCACTTGAATACTAAAAGTGCTTCTGTTTAGATTTTAAAATATAAGTAATTTAATATCTAAAATACATTTAAGTTATGCCTGGTTTTATATTTTATTATAACAAGAGCCTACTCTCAATGATTTCATACCCCAAAGACTAGCTGAGTAGACACTTGGTCCTTACATGGGTGGGCGTTCATGATCACCTAGTTCTGCAAATCTCCTACAGCTGAGGAAATGATGGCTACTGTTCTTTTCTTTTTAGAGAAGACCTTTTTTATTTTTATATTTTCCCTGTGGAATTTTCTGTAAATTCTTTGGTAGATTCTCACATAAAGCCTTGGGTCTCAAATGAAAGATGGAGGTGGATGAGAAGGATCTTTCTGTTGTTAAAAATAGATCAAAGCTTACAGTTTGCCACAGAGAACCTTATCTTTGGAACTTTTATAAAAATCTGTAAGAAAAAGACTACAAATATTCTTGACAGTTTCCCAAAGTTTTTAAATGTTCATTTGCTAGTGTGGTACCAAGATTAATTGAAAAAAAGAAAAAAAATGGAGTAGTTTGTGTATCAGGTAGGTTATGGGACTAGCTGCCAAAATTGCCCCTTTAGGATCATCGTGGGACTGATCCAGTTCCTCTGAGGTTGTTGAGCATTTCTTCATTGACTTGAATCATGTATGTGGAATTGGCCTATTTTTTTTTTTTTGGTCAAAAAAAGAAGTACAATTTTTAACCTTGTGATATTAAAATGTTTAGCTATTGAGAATGGCCTTTATGTCAGTATTCAGAAGTTTTGTAACTACCCTTTGAAGTATACTGACAGCTTTAAAAAAAAAAAATTTAATGTCCCTTAATTATTTGTATTCCAACCGAACATGAAGCACCAGGCTGGAACAGTGCCTTTGAATTTTCGTAGTTGGACACACAGAAAATGAAAGGATGGTCTGTCTTTCAAAACTTTAAAATCTCTTCCATGGTAATGCAAAATGACTGAACAAACCCAGGCCCTTTGTTTTATTCCTGGCGTTGAGTTAGCTGCTGCTGCCCCTCTCCAGTGCCAGCTTTTTCAGAAAGAGCAGAACTGATAGGCTTTAACCCATTTCCTAAGGATTAATGCAGTCTAGTTATGAACTTGGAAGAAAGTCTGTTTCTAATGCAGACATTACCTGCTAATCTCCCTTCCCCACCATAACCCCAGAATCTTTTACCAGCAAGGCTTTGACCTGGCAATTCACCTAATTGCAGTTCAGTGATGAGGTTTGTCTTCCAAACCTTCCCTGGACTGTTTTGGCTGCTGCATGCTGGCAATATCAGCCAAATATTCTATGTTTTCTCTCCCAGTTCCAGCCACAGACACACCTCACAGACAATCTTACTGAAGTCAAAGAAAGATTTTGTTGGTTCTTTAGGGTTTGGGATTAAGTTGCAAATTTTCAGTATTTCAGAAAAATCTAACTTATTTGACAAACAGAACTTGTCTAAAACATTATGTTTTAACTTTTCAAAGTCATAGCTTTTGGTGAGAGGGCAAGAACTTTAGGGGAGTCAGGACATTCAAGAAGAATAAATGAGAAGGTAAATTGCAAGCTAATGCCTCTTCAAGGTTAGTGGAGCTGGCTTCTAGTATTAGCAGTCTCTGTTGTGGTTGCTGAAGGTTTCTGTCCCGCAGGGAGAAATGAAGCCTGAGGAAGCTCTTGGAATTTAAATTTTGGGATCTGGAGTTTTGCATGTAAATGCTTCATTACTGCTTGCCCTGTCAGGTCATCAGCAGATGGTGCTGGGTCAGAATGTATGTCTTTCTCTCACCTCCACTTTCTTCTTTCTTACCCTCATGTTATTCACCTAGGCCTACATTATTGTCCTGACCTGACAAGGTAGTTTTGCTAAGCAATCTAAAATGCTAACAGCTTTTTTTTACCGCGTTGTATCTAAATGAAAATTCATATGAAAACATGATTAAAAATGGGAGTGCTAAAGAAATCACAGTTAATTTATACGCTGCAGGCATGGCCGTAACACCTGATGAGATGTTGCTAACTACATTCAAATGACACTGCTGTACTTGGAAAAGAAATTCATGCACTTTAGCAGCACTTGACAATGGCTGTTTAACAACCCAGCTAATCAGAAGTGGATTATAGCAACAAAACTAATGAAGCACTAAAAGTCTTTAATGAATAATGGAGGATTTTTCATTCTCTTATGCTCTTGTGTTTATTCATTTAAAAACAATTTGTGTAAAAACTGAAGTCACGTGCAGCAGTTTGATACTGGTTTTATTTAAATGCTGTATTGGTATGGGTATTTAATTTTTAGGTTCTTTAGTCTTAGCTCTCCCCTAAACAAGACTAAAGCTCATGTACAAGGCTCTTCGGTCTGCATTTTGTTTATACAACATAAAGTTTCTACTTTTGTATATCAAAGAAATACCCGATGCTGTGCATGCATTAGGTTTCAGCTTTAGCATGTGTATAACTGTGTATAGAGCAACAAATTTGAATCTGTAACCAAGCAGGTGTGGTTTTCCCTAGGTTGTGATTTGTATGCTGTGATTTCTGGGCACGGTTCCCTAAGGGAAACTACAGTGAAGTAAAAGGTTTTAGTCCTTGTGTCCAAGCTGCTCTAAATTTAGTGAGTTTCAGATACCAGGAATATAAGAATGTAAAATTAATGTGCTGGCTGCTTTCTCAGCTGTTGACTTCAGTAGAGCTATATGCATACACTGCACCTGAAATTGTGACTCTCCCTTTTGCACTTCTCTTCTGTCTTTAACCTCAGTTTGGCAGATGTGATGGAGATATGTAAATTTTTCTGCTTTATGTATCTCCCAGCTTGGAGGTTTATTTGTCCTCGTTGGCTGTGTTACTTTTTCAACTGGGGAAAATATCCTATATTACTCCTCTGCCAGCTCTTCTGGCTACAGCAGCAGTATCGGCTCCCTGCCAAGCTGAGCGCGGTCGCTCCCCTTCCCTGCTCTCCATTACAAAGCTTTAGTTATCCTTTTGATTTCCTGCCTTGATTTCCTTAGGATAGGTAATTTCACAAAATGGTTTCTGTAAGATGAATGCGAGTACAATCCTAAAAACTACAGAACTCAACCAGGAACAGTTGGAGAAAATATTCTGGGCTTCGCACAGGTCTATGTGTACTGACAGTATCCCTGGATATTTCCCCTCTTTTTGGTCTCCTGGATTTTTCAATAAGATTTAAAAAATTGGTGGAAGTTTATAACTCTGGAAAGGAAGAACAAAATGGTACAGGTGTCCAGTCTAAAGGCTGAAACAAGACTTTAACAGAACAAATTTTACATAATTGTTTTTTCCATCTTTGGATAGCAAAACTTTTTTCCCAGATTATTTACAAAGGAAATTGGATCTGACAGTAAGGTTGAGCAGTTGGATTACAAAACTCACGTCTTCAATCAAAACAGTTTTTGCCTGTTATACATACACAGTGCAATGATCCAGAGCAGCAATTACTGCGTGAATAGTACTATTAATTTATACAAATACAGAAAAATGTAAGTAGTGCAGAGACAATTAAGACAATTAGTTACATTTACATAACTGAATATTTTCTATTTATTATGGCTATTGTTGCCTGTAGCATTTGAGAGAGAAGGAGCATTTCATTCTTTAATGGTAGCACTCTCATTGAAACTAATAGCTCAGGAGCTTAGTTCACAATTTTTTCTATTATACTGCTAATATCAGTTTGGAAGCTGCTGGGATAGAATATGGAAAATGATAACCAAATCATGTACATATACACCATTGGCAAGCTTTATATGTTGGTATTAGACTACACATTTCTCTGCCTTGTGCAAGGAGTTTCAGCGTTTATTGTTCATCAAATGTTTCCATTTCAGCAACAAAGATGGCCATTTTCAAGCATTGAGGATGGTGCTTCAAAAAAGGATGGTACATAAAACCACACTCCTTTTGGGGTTAGATTTAAACAGAAATCACTTTTTGTTCAAGATACAGTTGCAACAAATTGTCTTTTTGTGTATATTGTTGTTTTCTTTATAAGTTCCACAATTGTGCTCACTGCTGTCAATGTTTTGCTGTAAACTTTGACTCATAATTATTAAGGCAGACTATTTGGGGTTTTTTTCCTGGTTTTTCTTTTTTCTTGAGTAGGAGCAATTAGATGACTGTACTATTTTGTACATCTTCATTTGGATTTGATCTGTGGAGTTTCTAATTATGATTAAAATTATTAATGTGTTTATTATTTGCTTTTCTATTGAAAAGGGAGATATTTTTACTTGTGTGTCTTGGATTACATTATAAAAAGAATTGCAGTGGAAAAAATCCTTAATTAGTGCTGGTAAAACTATGCCAAGTTGTACTGGCACAAATACTTCTGAGCATACTTCTCTCTTACTTTAGAAGTATTGTTTGCATTATCTTTACACAGATACATATATCATATTTGTTCATATGCATGTGCAAAGTATTATTATCTGAACTATGTTAAGAAATATCACAATCTAATCCCAAAAAGAAGCCACATCTGATTTAAATCTCTAATTCCAGGCAGATGTCCATTTAGCAAGCAGAGCAACCATAAAGATAATAACCGCTTAAACCTTCAAAATGGGACTTATATGGAACTTAATGTCTCATAGCATTGCAATGCTCTTTTGCATGTGGTTGAGATTTACCCCGGGCAGATGAAATGCTGATCACATTCCATGTCTGATTGAAGGACTCTCACAGACTGTGATGTTGACTAATAAACAAACTAGCAGATGTTGATACTGAAAGAATTATTTGATCTAAAGAACACCACCAATTGGTTTCCCAGTCTTTTATTTCGTATATCGTGCTGAGATAAATATGGCAATGATGCTTAAATAGTATCTTTCTGATGGAGAACAGAAGAGTGCATACCTCAGAACAGAAACACTTCCTATAATCTTGCTGGACACAATTTCTCTGGTGTTTTACATATCGCCTCAGTGCCTGAGGGACTCTGCTGGGGTGAAACTTATTCTGCAAAAACTCCAAACAAAACACATACCAACAAGTTCCCACACCTCTAATAAAACTCTTCTATGAACTGCACTAGAAGAAGTAGAATTTGTACCTTCATGCTCAGTGTAAATTTTAGGAACTGTCACGTAAATCTGTAGAGTTGTGAGGATCTTCTGTAATTTTTTTCCTGAAATCTGTGAGTGGACACATGTGCTATTGCAGAACCCTGATTAAACCATGTGTACATAGGAAAAAAAGCTTGACTCCCTGTGCAGGAGTACAGATGCATTTCAGCGTGGTGGTGTGACCCCACTTTGACAAGCTGCGGGCACACAAGTGCTCTTGAAGTTTGTTTCCAGCCTCCAAGGTTTAATGTCGGAAGACGACTTCTAAGGTGTTCTCCTGGCCACTGCATCTAGGCTTCTCTGAGATACGGCTTTCTTGTGGTATGTGTTTCTCAGTCTTAATACATCATGACTTCTGATGTCATGTGATAGTTTTGTTCAGGATTTTATACTGTTTCATGCATTTACCACTTCTTGTGCACGACCTTTTTCTATTCAACTTCTCTTTCACCTCATCCACCTCACTCTTTGAAAGAGAGCTGCTCTGACTGCCAAACCACCCCCTTTCTTTGAGCCTTCAGCTGCTGCCAGCTAACACTTCTTGCTCAAGTTTGCTTTAGTTTGTCTAGGAAGCCAAATAAATATTTTATTTATTGTGAATTTTTCCCCTGGGATTTTTTTTCTTTTGAACTAAGTGCAACACATTATTTCAAAGGAACTCCAAAAAGATCGGCAACTGAAAAGTGCTGCATATTTTATGTGAATTTTAACCAGTGTCCCTGGTCTGTGCAGGGAGAATGACTCAATAATTTGTATAACTTAGCTGAAGGATGTCATGTCCATATCTAATGGGTAGATAACTTGCATACAGTGAAGAGTAAAAGCTGGGTATGTGTCTGCTAGTCTACTCACATTTAGGTTACTGGCAATTCCTCCTTTATGCTAATAGGCATATGTCAAGAGCAGAGTAAATATAGACTCATCTTTGCTCGCTTGAAACTCATTGTAAACGCTGGATGAGCATTTACAAGAAGCCCTTACAAGCTTTTCTTCTCAGCATTACTGAGAACAAAGGATTATGAATAAATACCCTGTTACTAGATAGTGTACTGAGTTGAAATATTAAGTCCTATCAAATCTTGACTATCTTTTCTAAACTACACATCAAAGCTTTACTTAGTTTAACAATCTCAGATCAGAGAGGAATGGAAACAGGTGGGTAGGTAATCACATGTGAGAATGAGAACATGACAGTCCACCTGAATGCCCTGAGATGCTTTGGAAAAAGACAGGGTTGCTTTTATTTGGAGACTTTCCACTAGTCGTATAATTTGACACTTAAGATGAAGCGTCTGATGTTTGTTATTTTCTAAATTAAATCTAATTTGCTTTGTTTATACAAACAGAGAAAGAGGAAGTCAGTTTAGGACATCAAGGGGATTTTCCTCTACTATGTAATTCTTCTTTAATCTTGAATTAGCAGAACTCTCTAGGCGTAAGTCCAGGCTAGCTCTAAATAAGCTAGTTCAGATTTTGGAGCAATGTAGTCATTTCAGGATGGCATTATGTCCAGGTTAAAAATATCTCATCTGGGTTGAAGCAAAGCAAAACACTGAGGTAACAGTTAGCCTGTTTCTGGAACCTTAGCTGAGTTGTGTCCCAGCACGGTGCTGTTGGGACCGTGCATTCCTTCATCTGTGCAGTAGGGGATAAGAGTTCTTTCCCATTAGGACCTGTAAGAATAAGTACAGTGAAGGCTGTAAGACGCTCTGTTAATGTAATAATAGGATAGTGTAAATACTCAGAATAGATTTTTAATGTTTAATATATAGCCATTTATTATAAGAATTTAGAATGAGGATAAAGTATACAATAAAATCCAGACTATGTTTCAAATAACTTTTGGAAATATTATTTTCAGCACACTTAGTTCATAAGGTCTTTGTGCAAACGGACATGCCTAAAACAATGATTGTTGTTTGTGCTCATATTTAAATCTGTGTAGATGCGCAGCAGCTTGATTGAAATCAATAAATGTGATTTACATCATTGTTGTAATAGTTATTGCAGATTTTCACCAGTATAACAGATGAGATGATTTAATTAATTGATGACTGTAATCAAATCCTCTAATTCTTGTGATGATATTGTTTATTGGCAACTGAAAGCAGAATGGTTATTTTTTTAAAATGCAATAGCAGAATGATGAAAAGATGAAAAAGGATTTATTCTGGTTCATATTTGATCTTTTCCTCCTTTATTCAATAGAACGCCATACGAGCATTAATGTTTAAAACATGAAAGCTAATGCAGAAGGACATATGGATATTGCAATAATGTGTTCAGAGCTCTGTTTCTGGAGTTCGATAGCTGTATTGCAGCTGTAACAGCAAATCTAAGGACTTGTCAGAAATATTGAGATTGACCAATGACAGTTCCAGTCTTTTGAGAAACAGGTGTGTTTTTTGCAAGAACTGCTGCAGTTATCTGCTGAAGTCTTGCCTTTCTGATTCTGCTCCACAGGTTTGTGTCTGCCTCTATCTGTCCTCTGCTAGATAAGAGCCCAGAAGGTGATAGAGGATTCCTGTTCCTGTCACTGGCAACTGGTGTGATCATCAGTCAGTCCCAGAGGCACACGGACACTATGGCAGTAGTAAAGATGAGCTGTTTGGACCACTCTGGCTGCTCCGTGCGCGTGAGAAGGCACTTGCATAGATAAGGGGTCTATTAGGTGAGAATCGAGGCTGTTGGTGCACTGAAAGCTGGCAGGGTAGCTGGGTCCTCTTTGAATGGCTTAGGAAAGCAGCGGTGCCCGATAGCCTGAATCCCATTATTGGCCTTCCTGCTCCCCAATTTTATCATATGTGGAACTGTAACTTTATTTCCCTACTCACAGGAAGCTTTACGGCTTCATTCAATTAAAGTTTGCAAACCATTTAGTGGATTGTGGGAGTAAAGCACTACAGAAATACAAGACGTTATCTAAGTGCAATTGTTGCAATGTTTAACCCCCTTTCCTCCCTTTCCCTTGCTCTCCTGCAGTTCAGTTTGTCCTCTAGTCTCCAGAGCCCTACGATGAGGTCTGCTCCTGTAGGCTATCTCTCATTCTAGCCAAGCCCTTTACCTTCTCAAGTTTGTGTTATCTTAATCACTATGAACTCAGACTGATTGTTGATCAAACAAATTAATTTCATAATGGTTCCACCACAGTTTCTGGCATGTAAAATGGGGTATCGCTATATTAATAGAGAATACATTGTGAAAACATTGTAAAAGCAGCAGAGAAATAAGAGGATAACTGTAAATTCAGTTATTTTGAAATGGCAGCACTGTTTCTAATTAGCTAATTGCAGCCTGTATGTAATTAGGAAAAATGGTAAAGGTTGAAATGCTTGTTGGGGAAAAAAAGAAAAGAAAAGAAAACAAAAACCAAACCAAAAAAACCCCCAACCCCCAAAACCACCACAAACACCCTACTGTGGAGAGAAATATTCCTGCATAAATTGTATCAGACAGTCAGTCAGAAAGGTTGACCTGACAATAAGATATTATTACCCTTACCATACTGGCTGAGATAATTGCAGTAATTGCACAGTTCATTTTGATACAAAGAGTAGAAACTGCTTGAAATCAGTTTCATCTGGAAAAACAATGTGTTCTTCATATAGTAACAAAGTGGTTTAGGCAATCAACGTTTATTTCATCAAAAACTTGTAAAAAAAGCACTTTGATTTAGCTGCCAGGTGGATGCAATGAAGAATTTATCATTTGCTAGCTTATAAAGATGGGAGATAGTTAAAGAAAGAAAAATCTACAGGCTGTGCTGTAAAAGTAAAATTTCTAGATAAGATACTCTTTCGAGACCAGTCTAGTCCCAGAGAGAACAAATCCTTAATTTTGAATGGAATCAGAGAACATTTAAGGTAAAGACAGGAAGGATGGCAACCATGTCAGTATTTAAGCAAGAACCAAAGGATTTGCTCTACCCCAATGTACTGATCCATACATCAAAAAAAAAAGAAGGTGTTTCACTAGACTAAACAATATGGGTTCCTTTTCAGCTTTTTATAGAATGATGCTCTACTTAGAAAAAAGTTTTTGTCCTGTTGTATCTAGGGACAGGACTCAAGCCAAGCAATGAGTCAGGTCAAAGCAGATCCCCTGGAACCTAAGTGAAGAAATAGTTGGTGGTATGATTAGGAGCCCTTCTAACCTGTCCCAGAGCTTTTTGTAATTTGGGGAGATCTAGAAATAGTACCTCTTGAGAAGACACACCATGATGGTATCTTGATGCAGGGCCAAAATAGGAAATATAGGGAGCTGTTGCCAAATTTTGAGGATTGCCTTACCTAAGAAAGAAAACTAATTCTGGTGCAAATGAAAGAGAATGAGTCTGTTACAGAGAGAGGCAAGCAAAATGAGAACTCCTCCTTCTGTCTGCGCCTTCATCTTCCCTCTATGTCTACGCTTTGGACTTCATCCGTATTAATGCTGCCGTGCTGGCACTATTTAGTGTGCTAGTCAACCGGTTTGAAGGAGTGCAGCATAAAGAAGCAACTTTGATATCAAAATAAGCTCACAGCATGTAGTCTTCAAAATCTTAGAAAATGACAGAGACCTTTGTGACAAGCTATGTTTTGTGAGTGAGCAGGCGTGGGAAAGAGAGTATTACTCAGTTTAATTCATCAGTTTGAGAAGTATGTCTTCAGTTGTGGTTGCACTATATATGAACTAGTAATCACTCTATGGTATTTTTTTAGTCTCCCACATGCTTTCTTCTTCCCTGGTTTTGAGCAATTGAATTAATTTAAAATATAATTACCATAAACACAGATCACTGAAAGGATAGATATTTCTCTTATTTTCATTAATTTGTTTTAAATTAGCACCATTTAATCTATATTTTCCTTTTTAGATTTTCCTCTCTGAGAAGTTTCATTTAACTGAAAATACTGCTTATTATTTATGAGGTATCCTTTCTTTCACTGACAGACAGCTGGGGAGAGCATGCTATTTTCTATTGGTTTTGAAAGATGAAATATGAAACAAGTGCTGGTTAATCCTTGAGCTTCCAATCTGACCCCTGCTCAGTCGTTAGATGTCAGCAAGTTAAAACATATAATATGGCCACATTAGACAAATTTGTCAAGCAAGCCCTGTTGACTACTAAAAGGACAAGTCCTGCCTTACACAAATCAAATCCTGAACCCATAAAAAGCACTGAAGACCTTGGGAAGAATTGCATGAAAACAGCCAGTTATTTTGTTTTTCTGCGTGGGGACAAGCAAAGCAGCCTTACCTTCAGCAGAAGCTACTTGTAGGAGTTATTGGTGTATATGTTAAGTCTGGGAGGGGAAAAATAGAGGAAGGTAACTAGATATTAGCTATTAATTTTGAAGAAGAACATCTGACTGGAAACCCACATTAGGAATAATGTTGGTTATGTCTGTTTGGTGGATCTTCAGAGAGCAGAGAGGGGGATGGCAGTTTTAAAACATGGAATTCGGACAACACGCAGTTCTGATACCTGCTTGACTTGGTGCGCAAATGGTTAGAGTTGTAATAGTTGTTGTAGGAGCAAAAGTTTTTTGGAGATTGAAGATGTCCTTGAAACATCCACTTCGATGGAAATATAATGCCTTAAGCAAAATTACTTTGGGGAAATTCTGTGATTTCTCCAACAGCTGAGTCAGTGCTAGTGACAGCCAAGAGGGTGACTGGAGCCTTAGAGCTCTTGTGACAGTGAGGAGCAAATGTGACATCCTGTACCACTGGAAAAAATGAAAAGTTTTGTAATGAAAACTTTTACCTTTTTCCTGTAAACAGAGTTTGAACCAAGTTGGAATGTCAGTTTCTGTGAGCTGAAGAAAAAAAAGTAATAGGGTAATTTAACTCGCTTCATATTTTTCATATTTTCTTACTTAAACCTTTTAAGTGAAACTGGAACAGCTTCATGGGTTTGCAGGAAACCTAAATGAAACGTGTTGATATGACTGACTTAAGCATGAAATTGTGTTTCTTAAGAGTTCTAAACAAAATCTTAGACTTCTAGAAAAGGAAGAAAATTCTCATACGAGTAAGCACAAAGCAAAAGCAAATTTTACCTATTTTAAGACATGGATAAATGATATTCTGGTTACTTATCCATGTTAAAACCCACTTTCTAATAATCTGATTTTAAGAAAAGTGAACAAGAAAAGTGCTAATTTTTCATAGGTCTGCCAAATTAAGATGGCATTATCTGGTTACAGACTGCATCTGTCTGATGTCTTTGCATTCTGCTTTGTTTCAGGTCAGTACAATCTTTTATACACACAAAATTCAATTCACAGTTGGTCTCTGTCTAGACAAATTCTGGTATTCCATTTCCCAGCTCCGTTAGCTTGAATGGCTAGTGCTTGCATAGACTGTGCAAGGACTCACTGCCCTTGGCAATACTAAGTATCTCCTTTTTTCATATAGATTAACAATGTTTTTTTCAGTGTATTAAATGAAAACAGGCTTTCCTGCAAAATTAGGCTTCTCTCCAAAGATTTAAACAGTTTTGCTTGGCACTTTTGCATTCCTCAGTTACCATTTTAAGAAACACCAGGGGCAGATGATTGAATACATTTGCTTATTATTTCATCATCCTTCCCAAAGTAATGCCACTCTACAGTGGCTGATAACTAATGAGTGACATAAAATATGGTAACATTGGGGTTTAGTGAATCGATGGGATTACCAGTTTTCATTTGTTGACCCTCTTACTTCTCCAAGAGCAAATGAATGTGATATCTGTGCACCTGATGCATTAAAATTAAAAAAAAAAGATGAATATTCTGAAGGGGTATGAAAATTCTCCTTTCTAGCCAAAAGCTGTGCTCCTTTTACCTCAGAAGGTTTTCAGAAGATTTGGGTTATGTTTGATATTTAGCCTCTGGATCAAATCTAACTGTAATGAAATCAGGAGCATAACTTCAAATGCATTGAATCCAAGCTTTCACAAAGTGGTTCTCCACTGCTATAAAAGACTCTCTCTCTCTCCCGCGACAAAAGGAAGCAAGAAAACGATGCTTGACAGTGAAAGATTTATTAATAAAATCTCTGTTCATCTTTAACACTATACTCTTAGCGCACTCCTAATTAACAAGCACCCAATTTGGTTTTTCTGGTGAGAGCAGAGGAGAAAGAAAAAATAATCCCAATATTTTATGAAAACTTAGGAGTGTTTTCAACTTTTCTGGATCTCATTGCTCCTGCTAGTGTTTCCAGGCTGCTCGAACCAAACTCCCTTTAACATTTCCTCTCTGCAATGACCTACTTTTCCAGCCTCAGTGGCAGGAGCCGGTCTGTGGCAGGCCAGCTCAGCCACCCAAGATGGAGGCAGCGCTTCCTTCCATCCTCCTCCTCCCACCGCCCCACGTTCCCTCTGAAATCCGGCATCCTCATTCATCCACCAGCTCATTCAGCTGGTGCTACGCTAAATCTTTGCACGTTTTATTTGAAATATCGCTGAGCTGAGTAGCCCCATGGAAGGGGGGAGGCAAGCAGCAGGCGAGAGGGGCAGGAGCTGCCGGCTGGGAGGGTGGATTTTTTGTGGAGAGAGGTGGGGAGGAAAGAAAAGGGGAGTGAGACCTCTTTCCTCTGGCATTGGGGAGCCACTTGAGCGGCTTCACTGCCTGTGTGACCACAGCCTTCCAGCAGCTGCTTTACATTCTTTGTCTCTTATTTCTGTTGCAATTGGCTTCAAGAAAAGGGCATTTGCTCTTTGTTAAGGAAGAGACCCATGGGCCTTTCCAAATAATTTCTCTTATCTATGAACCCCCATTTGCTGAACCTCCTCTGATGGAGATTGTTAGCCACAGTTAGAAACTTTTCAGGTGGGGAACACCCTCTCGACTTGGTTATGTTATATACATATAGGTAAAACATTAGATTTTAATCTTTTTCTGAGAAGATTTCCTGCTAGTCTCAAGATTTTTTTGAATAGTGCAGATTTTACCCTCTTCTATAGCAGTATCTATTTTTTGTCTACAGTCTTCTGCATTTTTCTTTTGTACTGCTGCCGCCTTTGTCTTCTTTGGCACTCTGATAGTAACTGTCAGGCAGACCCAGACTTGTATTGGTTCTGTTAACTTCGGCTCAAGTCTCTACTCTCTGGCCTGACGTGCTTGCTCTTATTTTAATGAAAAATACTTCATTTTGGTGGAACATCTGTCTGTATTGATTTTTGCAGCCATTTATTTCCTGAGGTTTTATCCATTCTTTTGTGTGAGACACACACTGTGCAGGAACAGTTCTTAATCCTCAGATCTTCCTCCAACTCAAGCAGAGTTGCCAGGAGAGCTACTAACTACCAGCTATAAGAATTTTATAAAACTGCCCTAAAGCAGCAGGCAGTGATTGTGTGTTAAGTTGCACTATTTGCATGACCTTCGGTAGGTAGCCTGGACCCCTTCGTTATCTTTGCTGGGCAATGAGAGAGCTCAGTGCACACAAATGTTGCACTGAAAGTAGCAGGTGTCGTAAAATTGCTGAGTAACCTTAACGTTCACTACCGTAGAGAAAAAAAAAACCAGGCAATTGTTTTCTGTTCTTGTATGCTCCCCCCTCTATCCTGAGCAAATCAAAACCAATCTTCACCAAGTTAACCCCCACCTTCTGCATAGAAAACAGAGGCCAAAGCTGATAATCTAAAAATCTCAAATGGATGTTGAGCACTAACCCTAAAACTAATAATCTAACGCTAACAGCAGGCATAAATAACTCACTTCTGGAATGCTATGATCTGCAAAACTCATCGAGTTGCTGCAACTGTAAAAATAAAATGTGGAGTGTTGAGTGGGGATTTTTTTATTGGCTTTTTTTTTTTTTTTTCCTCCCCCCCCTGGAGGTCATGTAGAATTCAGTCTTTTCCATCAGGTATTAAGCAGCTAAGATCTCTGTAAATCCCAATACAGCCACCATTCTTTGTGGTTGTCTGGTGCTTAGTGTTTGTGCCTTGTCTTCCAACTTTAAAATAGGGACCACAGCTTTTTCTTCCTTTGCAAGAAGATTGTGTGTAAACTATACTAATTGTGGCTTATTCATGCCATAGAGTAATATAAATACATAGAAGAATTTCATCGGGTGAACAAACAAAGTTGCTCTCTGTACTTTGGTATCTCAGCTTGGCTAGGGCAAAAAATAGCAAAGGCCCAAGCCAGAAAATCTATCATTAAGAGCAGAGGGGTTTCATGGCATAGCAAGAGCACAAACGAGCCAGAATGCCCAAAACCAAAATGAAGATTTATAACATGTTCACCAGCAGCTCTGTCCACACAGCAGAGTGAAAGGCTCCCCCACGTCACCAAAGGCATGATTAATACCTTGTTAAGGACGAAGTGGTGTGTGCTGGGTGACTGCAGGGGGAGCGCTGCACAGGATTACAGGCTTCACACGCTGCTGGTAGTGCTCATATTTCACTGAGCTTTGCTTCTGCCCTTCCTACAGTTGGATACAGGAGTGAGGTGATAGCAGAGGAACCTGTACCGATGGGCTTTTTTTAGTTTTTCAATTCACATCCAAATGCTATACCACTGTGTATTGTCTAAGTAAATTTTTTTCAGCTATGTGAAGCCTTATCTTGGCTCACTTTTTTTTTCTTATTATGTTTAGATTTTCCATGCATCACCCAGATAATCTGATCATGTCCGTCTGCTGTCCTTAGAATTCACTACTGCATACTGAAACTAGGTCCTTCTCTGGTGATGTTTTGCTGTGGAACGTGGGGTGCTATATGATGTATCTAAACATCTATAATAATGATAAACATTTTAAAAGAAAAAAAATTTTCAAGAAAACTAGTCTTATTTAATCAGTCACAAGCCTATGTTTTTCTCAGAAGAACATGCAATTTAAATCCATACCTGTCCACCTCTTCAGTGTGACAACAGAATCCCTTGGAGCTAACAAAGTAGGGTAGAGCTTGTAGGCTCCCTCTTCAAAACTGACAGATTTTTCAAATAATATTACTTTAAAATATGTATTTTGGGTGCATACTTTCCACTTCTTAAAAATGGGGTTTGCCTGCTGTCTTCTTTTTGTACCATGATTCATGAAGGATACGAGGCAGTAGATGGTATTAATTACTGGTTTTGTAAACAGTTTGCTCAGCTGCCTATTGTAGTTCAAGGGATTTGTTCTAGCCCTGTTTTAAGTAACACAAGCCCAAGGAGTCCCATGCTTCCTTTGAGTGCTTTGCCATCTATTAGATACCTCTCTCAGGAAATCTGCCCCACTGTTCGAATCCACATTTTAGGTGGTTAAGATTGTCACTTTCTTCACGACCCCTTGGCCCCTTCTAAATAATTTGCAAGTAGTTTTGATGGCCTATCGTGTTCCCTTTAGTCTTTCCCTGCTTTCTTATTGTGCTCTCTTGCATCTTTTTAGGGCAAATGTACAGAAGCCTTTTTATTTTTGCTGTTATTATCCCAAGGTACGATGAATGTACCCCAAATTTTAATATAAACACTTGCATCAAACTTCCATTTCAACTTCTGATGTGGTAGTAATAGACCCTCACAGATTCTTCAGCCTTAATGGGACTATTATATTGACAAGTTTGTATTAGCCAAATCACTCATCATGCCTTGACAAGAGTAAATACTGAGGCTTTTATAGTCAGCTATAAATTTTCCTAAGGGAGATGGGAAAGAGATTCATTGCATTGGAGGTTAATGCAGTCACTTTAAAAAGGAATCTTTTAAATAGCCATGGTACCGTATTTCTGTTCTGTTGTAGAAAGGAGGTTGATGGAAGTCTTGGTAGTGATTCCCAGAGTACTTGTCAAGAATCTTAACTTATTAGTCTCCCTGTGAGGGATTCACATAACCTAGTTCTAGAAGTCCTAAGGTAGACAACTAAAATAAGTCCCTTGACTAGTACTGTAGCATCATCTTTTTCTCCCCACTGATTGAAAAGGAAGCCTAGGCAACTAGTTCAAATGAAGACTTCTGTATTGTTGAGTATGTTTATATGGATGAGCTAAATCCTACCTGATTTACCTATAGATTGGATGTCAGCTTGGATTCAGCTGGCCAGAAGCTGTGACTGTTGTCTACCAGAAGAAAAAAAAAACCAACAAACCCCCCCCAAGCAAACAAACAAAACAACCCCTCCAAAACCCCCAAACACTTCTGCATTAAATCAAACATTAAAAAGCCCCAAAGTTTTGGGGTTTTTTTGGTTTTGGGGTTTTTTTGGTTTGTTTTTTTTTTAATCTGGTTGCTCTCAGAAGAAAGCACATGCGAATTGTGGAAAAGGTTTAGCAAAAATTCTCATCAAATTCAACTGTAAGAAACTAAAAACATGAAAAATTCTGAGATGCTTTGTGTTTAAGGTAAGAATAATCAGAAGTTAATTATAAAATAGAAATTCTGGAGGATGGGGGAAATTTGAGGGTTTGGGAGCAGAGTGAAGTGTTGAAAATTTTTAAAGAAGTAGTTTTAAAAAAACAAATTTTTTTGGAGATGGCAGGGGAAAAAGAAAAGAATTAAGTTGTAGGCTTTGAGCAGAGTGATACAAAGACAGAAACTTAAAAGCATTGAGAAACTACAAGAGAACTGGGAGTCATGGCTCTTAGAGTTCCTTGGGGTTTTTAAATCAGGCAGATGCAGCCTGGCATATGACCCAAGGGCTCTAAGACCCCTCCTGTTCAGCAAAAATCTCTAGTCCTCTGGGTCTATTTTGTATTATAAAGTATCCCAAGGAGAGAGACCCAGAGAGTCTGACCTTCAGAGCAGCCTGACAAATAGCATGCTACCAGTCAATGGTTATTTGAAGGTTGTTGTGGTGTTGGCTCCAACCGAAAAGTTAAATTTAATTTTACAGGAATTTGTACTATATTGCTGTTCTAGGTTCTTTATAGTTAATGAGCTAAGTTTGCAAGGGCACTTACGTTATATGTGAAGACAGAACAGTTAATCCGATCTAAATTTTCAGAGATAAAATAATTAACTCTGGGTGGAACCTGAAGAACTTTTCTTCATCAGGTCTTTTGCTGTGCTTGTTAGAGCTCTCTGTAAGAAGGGGAGCAAGGAGAGAAGCATTAGTAAGAATAAGTTTACCTTTCTTGCTCTTTTTTTAAAAAAGCCAATCAAACAAAAAAAATCCCCCAAAACCAGCAAAACAGTAACAAATCAAAAAACTCCAAGAGCTCCTGGGGTCACATAATTTTTAATCAATGTATCTCATTATCGAGAGAATGTTGCCATCTAGTGGACAACAAAACTGTAGCTCAGCTCCAGATAGTACTGCTTTTATTTACTGTCTTTGAGAGTCTGAGGAGTTTCCTTGAACTCAGTATAGGTTTTTGCAAAAATTTACTTTATATGTTTGTTTTCATTTTCTAGATTTCTACATGTTCTGTGGAACACCTCTCTGAGCATTTTGCATGTGTAGCTTTTCAGCATTTAGAGCTTGAAGGTTCTGTGCATAATAAACCAAATAACTGAAGTGTTTTCTCACCTTCCATAAGGACTATATGGCATGATAAAAACTGACAAAGAAATTGGATATGGAAAGTTTTTCATATTTAATTAGAAAAGTTTAAAAAATATGGCCCAATTCAATTTTATTTTTGATCTGACATTGTCCCTTTTTTTCTGCAAAGATTTTATGTGTCATTAAAAATAGAGAACCTCAAACGCTGATTCCTAAATCTCTTTTCCTTCCTTGTACATCAGGAGAACTTACCTTCTCACCTTGAGAGCCTCACATTCTTTTTATTCCTGCTTACACTCTTCTTTTTACTGTGTATTTAATTATGCACCCCTCCCCACATGTGTCATCCGTCCGTCCCCCCCAAAAAAAGCATCTTATGCTACTTCTCACATCTTTTGCCCACTCTTGTACCCTGAGTGGTTTGTGTAGGCCAAGATTATCTGTATCTGGTGGTCAAAATATGTCATACAGAATCTTACAGGAAAAAAAAGTTGGTATGCTGCTTCCATTGATTTCTAATATACCTTGGGAAAAATAGTAACTCATTAATGTCAAAACTCCCTCTGACTTTATGAAAGTCAGGATGTGGCTTTTTCCTAGGCTCCTCCTCACCTCTTGAACTAAATTGTAAGCAGGAGACAAAGAAGATAAAGCCCAAAGCATGAATAAGTGCTTACCTTTTCATGTTGGGTGTGAGTTTTATGGTAAATCATGACTATTTTTGCATTAGCCTCCTCTGTATTAAAGCAATCTTTCATATATAAATCTTAAACTGCACATGTGCTCTCTGTCTTTCTTGCCTCCTGGTGACTATCTATAAATCTTCGTTGAAACATTATATTATTAATTAATGGTAAACTTACTAGTAGCACCATTTTCATAATTACTGTGTGTATGAACCCCATAGTATCAACCAGAGAAACTTATATTGCTTTATAGGCATGGAGGGGGAGTCACTTTCTGCAGAAAGGTCACTGCTAGACAAGATGAACCATCTGGAGAACTCTCATCTCCAGTCCAACATATTCAGGATTACAGTTACTAAGGAAAGATCAGGAAGCAAGGCTAAGTTAATTTCCACGAAATAGAAAAACTATTTTCCCACTTCCCTGTAAGTTATTTAAAGCTATTTGAGGTTCATTACTTACAGCACATCCTAAACATTTCTGTGGTCAGTGTTGATAGACCTAACTGTGATCAAGCTGTGGTATTAGACTGCCGGTCTCTGAGACCAGCTCAGAGACTTGGGTATGCCCTGTTGTTGCAGAACTGAGTTTGTGGGCAAGATGAGTCTGTTCAGAGCCAGGCATGTAAGGTGAAGGGAACTGTGTGTGTGTGTAGGGAGGGTGTTGGGGGTTTTTTTGTGTGTGTTTGCTTTAGGTTTTTCATAAGCTACTTAGTTTCAGTGAGGTAATTTTTTCAGCAACTTTCTTTTCTATGTTAATACCTGAGGCAAATGAGGAAGGAACCTTCTGCTGTAATTAATCACAGAAGTTTGGTTTTTTTCTTTGTAACTGATGATCAAAGAATCTGAAAAACAGACATGTCTCCTCCTTGATGTCTTTACACCCAGAAAACATGTCTTGATAGGAAGCAAGCTCGGGAGATGAGAGAGCCTCTTCTGGCTTAAGCTGTTTAGTAACATTAGAATTAGACTCTCCCTATTTAATTAGCATTTCTTGAAATAACATCACTGTTTACCTACTATTTCTCATGGTCAATTGATATAGTAAAGTCAACCACTAGTTCCAATGTTATGTGGATAGTTGAATTGTTAATTATTGGTTACAAATTTTGTCTTAATTTACTCCCTAAAAATAGATTGGATCCTGAAAGGTTTCTTTCTCAAAGTCTCAATTTCAGGTAGCTGACATTTATACTGAGGCATGTATTACTTACTTAGAATCATAGAATCGTTTAGGTTGGAAAAGACCTTTAAGATCATCAAGTCCAACCATGACCACTAAACCATGTCCTGAAGTGCCTTTTCTACGCACTTTTTGAATACCTCTGGGGATGGTGACTCAACCACTTCCCTGGGCAGCCTGTTCCAATGCCTGACAACGTTTTCAGTGAAAAAATTTTTCCTAATATTCAACCTAAACCTCCCCTGCTGCAACTTGAGGCCATTTCCTCTCGACCTATCTCCAGCCACCCGACAGAAGAGACCAGCACCCACCTCACTACAACCCCCCTTCAGGTAGCTGTAGAGAGTTA
>JAVJGG010000009.1:25486539-25511967 GCA_035590195.1 Aviceda cuculoides
ATAAATACAATTCTGAATAATGTATTTATTAAAGCAGTGGGTGCTTTTGGGGGGGTTGGGTTGGGTTTTTTTGAGTACTGGACTGATTCATCCAAATAACTCAAGCAGCTATGCTACCAGCATATATAGCACAGGATGGTAAACATTTTAGTAAAATAGCTGCTTGCAGAGTTTGTGCAAAGAATGCCACAATTACCTGTGACAATTTTGGAATGACATCTGCAAAAGGCTGGCTCCTCTTCTTTGAACTGAAGTATCAGCTGCAAAATGTAAACTCAAATTAATACTGTAAAAAAGTGAGACAGTCTTCTCCAACACTGTATTCTGTCTCTGGATATAAATTTGCTTATAGGAGGACTAGAATTTCCTTGATTTGCTAGACTGTCTTGCCATATTTGTAGCTTGCAGCAGCGCACCTCTCCTATAAGTGTGTCCTTGGGCTGGACAGTGTTCTTGGCAATGACACCCAGTTCAGCTTCTCCCATCAGCCTTGCCTATGGTTTGGATACTGTTTCCTTCTATATTTTTTAACTTCTGGGTTAGGTAAGCTGTTTGTGATTTGACTGTATGTACTCTTAATTGCAGCAAATGTACCTTGTAATTTGTAATCAGGTTACTATGGAAGTTCAGAGTTTAATTTACTATCTTTTTAAAACTACGTACCTGAAAGCTTATGATTATAGAGGCCTCTTCTCTATTTTCTTTTTTTCCCCTCCCTGCATGCAGTTTGTTTCACATACTTACATATAGTAATTATGTAATTTATGACAGAGATAATGGGATGAGTTGTATGTGACTTGCTGCCTCGGGTTTCCTCTGAAGATCATGCAGACTTGTTTACTGCTCTTCAGAGATGCACCGGTTGTAGGTGTGGAGTTGGTCTTCCACCAGACTGGACTGGTCTTTCAGTTGGTCTTATTCCCCATCCTGATGCCTTTGGACATATTCATCTGTCAAATTTACCACTCCTGCGGGGCCGATAACAATATCCTTAATTTTTTCTGTTCACTTCTGGCTTCTATGCTTGTCTCTGGTGTGCAGAGACACAAGCAATCAGTCTGCATGGAGCTGCCTAGACTAATCGTGTCTTGCATTTGGCCGGTGTGCGCCGAGGATTATTGTTGATGAGCCAAGTAGCCATTTTAGGCTTGAGCTCTTTCTCCATACCACTAGCTTTCGTTTTTAAACTCTTGTGCCATTGCTAGAGGACAAGGCTCATTTAACTTAAATTGGTATGATTTGAAAGGCAAGGGCAGCGCTCAGCTTTCAGCATCAGAAAGGTAGAGAGGCCAGCTCCCTCAGGAGGATGTTGGCCTGATGTCAGCAAGCCACTTTCATTTCTCTTTCCTACTGGTAAGTTACGTGGTCAGCTTCGCAGCAGATGAAAATCAGTGCACTTTCACAGAATCTCTGAAAAACATGCCTTTTAAAGGCATTTAGGCACTTCTTGGAGTTTTCAAGTCTTGATTATAGAAAGTAAGCAGGAGTTTTGTGTAAAGAACCTCCCTTCACCATGACCCTTCCATTAAACTCATGTTCAGGTCAAAGATCTTCAGTGCAATTTTGGGGTCTCTTGGCTGAGTTTTGCTAGTTTCTCAATGATGGGAGAGAAGGTCGGGCCCCTCCTTGTTTTTCCTTTCTTTTTTTTTTTGGCTTTGCTTTTTTTTTTTTTTTTTTTCCCCTTTTCACTTTCTTTCTGGGCCTCTCTGCAAACACACACAATTTAAATAGCTGTTGTGCATACGGTCTGGCTAAATTACAGCAGCACTGTGGAGCTCCCTAGGGGTGACCCAAGCCTGAGTCCCCAGCCCAGTCTGGTTCCAATCCCCATTTTATCCCCAACACTTGATATGCTGCCTTGTCACTCCTGTGTCTCTTCCCAATGCCAGCAGTTGCTAAAGACTTTTAGGAAGAAAACCGCATGTGTCTGCACTGGTAGAGGCATCCAGCTGATTGATCATGGGGCTTTTAAAATCCTATTATATCACTCTTGACCCTTGTAACTGGATTGGAATATAGATGGAAATTTCACAGATCCCTTTTAATACAATGCTGCCACATACTTTGTCCATCAGATTTTTCTGTTCATTCTCTAGGCGTTTGTATACCGTTTTTTAAATGTTTAAGTAGCATTTATCTAAAAAAAAAAAAAAAAAAAAAAGGAAACACGTGTACAACTGTGATTTATAAGACCCAAGTATTCTCACTTCTAGGATTTAGGGAACAATTCTCAAAGCTTATCAGAGACACTCAGGAATAAGACTTTCAGCTGAAGGATCATGTGAAAACAAATTGCTCATGTCTGCTGTCCTGGACCCAAGGTTAATTACTGTAATGTAGAACAGACTGACAAAAATGTTGTGTACAGATCTCCTCAATTAACCCCTTGTCTAGAAAGGAAGCATTCTGCAATAAGCAGCAGACCATCTAGTCATTTAAATAGCAGGTGTTTTGTGGCAATGGAGCATCAGGAGGCAGCACAAAGTAACGTTCTAAGAAATGCCATAAATACATAGAGAAAATGGTAAAATTGAGGGTTAACCAAAATCCTGCAGTATAAGACAGATAGATAATAGAAAATAGTACAGGCCAGGTATTTATAGGACAGCCTTTGATTTTCTGTGTATAGTTTTGCATACTCAAACACTATCCCTTGCGTGTGATTGATTATCTGGGAGTGTATAAAGTCACCTGCCAGCAATAGTTGTCTAAAATGCATCTAGGAGTGCCTTAGAGGAATACTCTATCACACAGAGAGTAATTAAACTGTGGAACGAACTGGCACAGAAATTCATTGAAGGCAAAAATTGGGGCAAATAAATGGATAACAGGTCTGTCAGGAGTTATAACTGATGGTGAAGAAACTCTTTAGAGGAATACTAAACATCTCAGTTTAAGAATTAAGCCTTCCCCTTCACAACTGGAGATGTAATATATGGGGCAGATGATCAGGCGTTAACTCTTCTTGAGATCTGTGCTCTGACCACCGTTGGAGATGGGATGGTCAAAGGATTGTCATGTGTCATCCAGTGTAATGACCCCTGTGCATAACTACAGGTGGTCCAGATCCACCTGGAAAACAGGCTATTTATCAAAGCCTATTTATGTACAATATTCTTTCACTTTTTTCCCTATTTTATGAGGAGATGTCCCTTTCTGTACTTTCATAGCTATGGAGTATAAACTCTTCTCATTTTGCAGCATTGCAGAAGCCCAGACTGAAAATAAGAATAACATTCTTACTTGCCTGCAGCAGAGGATATAAGGGAGAAGGAGTTATTATATCTGTTATTGTCAGAGTGACTCAATTGGCCACAATATTGCTTCCAAACTGGTAGGTTTTGGGTTACTATGCCGTATCACAGATGATGCTGAACTGTGGAACTGGGAATTGTTTCTAAGAAGAAACCAAGAGAGAGAAAGAAAGAGAGGATTTAATTGATGATGAAAAATGCTTATGATTCCCTTGGTAGGTAGCACATGTCATCTTCCTCAATAAGTCCGGAGCTGGTGTTGCAGATGTGTATTCTTTGTCACTCGTAAGTGCAGTCTTTTACTTAGAAACCTCCCTTATTTACGCCACCTGTATTCTTCCGTCCTCCATTCAATTTAATACTGAAGTTCAGGGAAAAGTGTAGGTTTTAAAGCAGAGGACTTAAGCTCAGCTTTTAGACCTTTGCAAGCTGAAATAACTGGGTAAACCTTCAAACATACTTAGAAATCTGCTGGTAAATTTGTATCAGATGAGTGCTTTGAAATCCTGAAAACTAAACAGTGTAGTTAGGAACCTTGATGTTGGTCTAAAAGTCAGATTTTGTCAGTCCTTCATGGATTTTTTTCAACAACTTGACTTTAGGATGTTAACTTATTTTGGCACATATAGTGTAGAGAAAGAAAAAGCAGCCTCCTGAAATCTGAAAAGTGTCAATATGCCAGTCTAATTTTAAAGTTTTGCATTGTCAAAACTCTGTATATAAACCCCAGCTATCTTATTTCAAAATTTCACACTTTTAATATCATTATTTTGGCAGCATCAAGCACTTGCATATTGGGATGTTATGAATGGTGAATATTAGTCCCAAATATGTCAGTTTCAGGACTTGAAAGTCCAGAATTATTTTTGCTGCCTATCAACCAACTCACTAGGTGAATCGTGTGTGCCCTATGAATCACAAGGACAAATGTGTAGCAACTGGTTTCAGTCGTGCAAAGCCTAGTCCAGAACAGACAACCGCATTCATGTGAGCAGCACCAGTGAAGTCTGCACTGGTTAGAACCACCGTGTGTATTGTTACCCACAAGCAAGAATCAGGAGATGACTTGCTAAACCCCTTTAAGACTTAAGCTTTTACCTTCAGCCTTGGAATATTATTATTTTTTTCAGACTGACAGCCAAATAAATGCTAAGGATAAACTTGCTGAGGTGAGTTCAGAACTGTACCTGCTGAGCTGCCCAGCACAGCTGCAGGCACAAGCCAGGTGGCTGTCGTGTGTCTCTGCTCCTTTATAAAAAAAAGAAATTTGTTGTGAAGAGACCTGAGATTCAACAAGTGACATGTGTGACATTTTGCCCACAGTCCTCCCATGTGCCACAATATTTTTTCTCTTCTCCTCTCACACCAGTCCTTATGGGCTAGTGGTACCTATAGACTTTGTCCTGGGAAAAAAAGTCTTTTTTCAGAGTAGCACGAGTCAAACTAGGACCATTTCTTTCATGTGTTTATAACCAAGCAAGGGACGCTTTAGCCTGGCCCTCTGTGGACAAGCACAGCCAGATGGCTCCTGTGTCAAGAGCAGTGCAACATGAAAGTGCTCATGATGGCACTTTTGGAGGTCCTTCTTCATGCGTAGGGTGTTGCCCCGAAGCGTGATGAGCTGCAAACAGAGCACGACCTGTGCTTCCTCATGGCCTATCAAACAGCAGCTGTTCCTAAACTTTGGTTTTGCTTTTTGAAGTGAGTACACCATGTTAAATGTTGAGGCAGTGATTTTGTTCATTAGTTTGAAGTTTCGTCTGGTTGGGCCTGCTGCTTGGTGTGGTTTGGTTCTAGCTAAAATCTGTGATAGTACCCAACTAAAGCATGATAGTTTTAAACTTCCTGAGGTCAAGAAAAATTATATTAGGTCAGGTTATACCACAACTTTCTAAACAGCCATTTTTTTTAATCTTGTTGAGACATCAGGTACAATTTCTTTAATTGAAACCCTCCAGGGTAAGGAAGATCATGATATATGAGCACTGTTACTGCTATAATGCCTTTTCAGTAACCATTAGGTTCTCAGAGCTACTTCCATACAAATGATAATAGCAATTAAACAACAGGGGTTTTTTTTTTTTTTTGGTCTTCCTCTCTCATAAAAATTTCTATGGCAGCGCCCAGGAACAGATTTCAGGTTTTCTCTGAAAAATGTATATATGTTGGAAGGCAGCTGGTAGGAGATGAGCCTAATCCTTCTACTGAAGAATTTAACATCAACATGAGAGATGTTAATTTTAATCTTTGAAGACCTTGAAAATCTGGAGCAGGCAGGTTTTTTCATATATATATAAAGTTTGTTATGAGAAAAATCAGAATATTTTTGGAGGAAACTGCCATTATTTCCTGGTGAAAAAAAATTATTCTGCTGAAAAGCAATTACCTATTGGGGAAAGAAAACCAGTTTGATGGGAAATTGACCACCTATCAAAAATTGATCAGCTTTGCCAGACTGGTTGAGAGAAAGAATTAGCTAGAGAAAGATAGGAAGCAAGAAAAGAAGGGGCATAGAGGCAAAGGAGAGATGCTTATCAACACATTTCATTCCTTATCAGAATCACTGCTCTGCAGCCACTTTACCTAAATAAGGATCAATTTAGTTACAGTTCCTTTTCTCCTCTTTGGGTGACTAAATTTGTGCTATAACTTGGGTGCAGTGAGACCACAGCACATGTACTCTGCTATGGACTGCCAGGTATTTTCTCCACTGTGTTGGAGCCATGGAAGAACACTGAAGTGAGTCAGGGTTGGTGGGGTTTTTTTCTTCTTTTTAGTTTTAACTTCACCTGTCTTAAAATGTGGGGTAGCAAATGTTCAATTTGATTGATTTTCTCAGAAAATTCTGCTTAGCTCAGTCATTTCTTTCAAGCTGTTAACCACGGTTGTCATGTGTACTTGCCACTAAACAAGGCTTCAGCTGCCAATCCCCAGCTAATTTATGCTACAGAAATTTCTTGTTCCAAAAAAGGCACATATTTCTTTGAAAGAAATTATTTGTATTGCACGCTTTTCTTATTTCTCTTGTTGTTGCTTATATTTGCCTGGTCATTTTTTTTTTTTTTTTTTTATATCCAGTGAGGCAAAATAATACTTGCCTTGCCTTGGTGGGAAAAGCTCAACAGAATTCCAAGAAGTGTGGTATAGAAAACAAAGTTGCGTTGTTTAGGGCTTTGAGAAAACAGTGTGTTTGCTGATGGGACCGAGCCTTGGCAGTTCAGGATGGCAGCCCTCCTGCGAGAAACTGAATTGGGAATCCCTGCCCTAGTGCAAAAAGCAGAAGAAACCTAACCTTGCTTGACATTTGGGAGCAAAAGAGATGGGCAGAAGTAGCCAGCAGGAAATGTGTCACATTCTTGTTTCTCCATTTTAAGGGTATAGGGGCTTTTTGGGGAGGAACCCACTCTTCCTGCCTGGGGTGCCATCCCTCTCCCCCTTCTCCACCAGTACCCTCCTGCCAGTAGTGCCTAAATATGTCTGCAAATCTGTAAAGAACCCGAGAGCTCCCGTTTGGGCAGACTGATTTCTAACTTTGCCAAGCACACAAGTCAGAGGCAAAGCTAATTAATGTTACTGTGCTGCAGACTCTTCCCTAATGAATCCCCCTCCTCTTCAAATTAACCTTAAATGTAGCAAGCAACATATTTTGCAGATGGATCGTTAGCGGTGCTATCTGGCACGGGAGTCTGATATTGTATTTCCTCATCATTTCAATTGGAATTACCCAAAACTGTAGCACAGGAAGAAAAATTAAGCCATTGGCACCAACAGCTTCTCCATATCACAGCCAGCAATTGAACCAGAGCCATCGATGTTGTTTTGCTTCATGGTCGTGTCACTGAAACATCTCCTGCTCACTTTGTAACTGCATGCTTAATAAAAGCAGCGGTTCTTGCACAATGAAGGAGTGGCAGAGAGACTTAAACAGGTTTTAGCAATAACTCCACATTTTTTGATTGGTTAGGACAAATGATTGCAGCACACAGAGGTAGTATTTCAGTCAGCCTTGATGGAGCTAGCCTGAATGCCAAGAAGCATGAAGACTCAGCAGCTTGGATTTCAGCATGTGATTGCTGCCCAAATAAATACACCGTGCTCCTCCTGTAGTGAAATGGAAACTAGTTTTGGTGCTGGCAGGCATAGCTCCTCAGGACGAGTTATGGCAGGGACCGGTTAGCAGTTTGAGCGTTGTGAAGAAGTAAAGAGCTGTTCAGAGACGGCAAGAGGTTTTCAAAGGAGCTCTGCTTCTGTTTAGAGATCCAAGTACTGTGGCTAGATCTGGGACAGGTCCTTCCTCTTGGCATCAGTGGAGAATCCTCCACCTTGAGAAGACTGGCAAGCGTTGAGGACTCTTGGATCTCTGACCGCTGCGATCACTGAGTAGAGATATAAGCACACATAAGAAGGCAAGTCCTGAGCCAAGGCAGAAGGTGGGCACACAGCACACTGGGAATTGTTTAGAACAGTCACCTTGGTATCGCTGGTGCTAGTCAGCAGGGCTTTTTTAAGGTTGCTTTTCAGCCTAACTTTTGGTTTTAGCAGTGAAAGCCAATGTGCTACTAAAGCAAGAAAAATGTAAGAACTTTATGTTCCCTGTGCTGTCTCTGTCCAAATTCTGCTTGTGTTCTTTGCGTCATCCAAAGTTACATGTTAAAAACAACAGCAAATAACAAAAACTGCACCCATGAGAAAACCGAAACCAATCCCGAGTTTTATTATTGCTAGGAAAAAAAATGAAGTGCTTTCATCAATCTATCAAAAAAGATAAAAGGGTGGTTTTGGAAATAATAAAGTAAAAGACCAAAAAAAGTCTCCTTTGTCCCTAAATGAAAAAGTGATCATTACTAATAGGAATGTGCATGTTGTTCAGAAAAGTGGGATGTTGTCACTTGTCTGGAAAAAAAAGAATCAGTGTCTGGAGGCAGGAACAGGGGAAAAAAACCTTTGAACTGGGAGTAGGATGACAAACTGATATGTCACAAAATGAAATCAAAGGTATACTTGCAAGAAGGAAGAGGAGTGCAGGGCGGAGAGAAAACCCACACGATTGAAAGGCAAATAGCATGGTACAGAAAGTCAGGGGGAGACATTGACACTTGCAGAAGCATTTCTGCCCAGGAGTTGCTCTAGACTCTTTAAAATGTCAAAAGCAGGTGTTTCCTTTTGAAATGCAAGCTAAAGTGGGCATTCAGCACAGCCTCTCCCAGGTGCTAGAACAGTATGGAGTTTGGTCTTTCTGAGGTAATTATTGCTGAATACATTGTGTAGCCACTGCACCTGCCAGGTAGAAGATCTGTCTTTAAAAGAGGAAGGACAGATATATTGATAGCATCAGGAGGAAATTTTCTGCTTCAACTAGGATTTTTTAAATTCTTAAGTAATTTCTATTTATTTAATTTTTTAATCAGTACTATAGACAAAAAAAAATTGTCATCACCAAATACACCTTTTTCCAAATATGGCTATGAGTACACATAAGAAGTGTGCAAACCCATATTTTTAAGAAGAAATTAAAATGAACCTATGAAGAACATTGTCATCATAGATGAAAAAGACATCTGAGCTAGATGCCAGAGAGTTCAGGTCCCTTATTGGAGAAGAGGGTGGAGATTGCCAATTCCTGCACAATACATAACGAAAAACAATCTCATTTATGCTCCAGGCATCAGAATTTGGTTAATTTTAAGATATGTAATTGCTTTCTAAGTAAAAAGGAGTTGGACCACTAAAATTGTTGCAGGGTCTTCTTTATCACCATGCACACTGTAAATCTGATTAGAAAATCCTGCCAGTTTAGAACAGTACGTGGCTATTTTTTCTTGTCTGTAAGTGCCACGTTGAACTTCTTTTCCTCCAGTGAAAATGACTTACCACAGAGCAGAAGAATGAAGAATTAGCTTGTAGGTGTTGCTCATTAGAGATGATGCCCTAATAAAACAGAATGGTTTTGAGAAGTAATTAAGCTAGACCCGTTCGGAAAGGGAAGTCTGAAACTTCCCCAGAAGAAGGAATGGTGAGAGAGACTTTTTTTTTTTTTTTTTTTTGTCACTTGTTACCGTGGTCTACATTTATCGGGACCTTATTATTTTTGACGTTTGGAGCCCATACAGATTTGATTTGACCTTCTAGTTAGGTGAAAGTCCCATCTATATTCATGTGAGGTAAGATCTCTTGTCTGTGGGAAAGTCAAAATTGTTCTCGTGCTGCTGTTAACAGCGAAAGAATATCTGGCGGAGATTAATTTAGTGCTAGAAGCAAAGAAAATTACAGAATGTATGGATGATTTTAGGCATTTTATCTGTTCTGCTGATAAGATTAAAAAGTTACTATATGCATTCAGCTGTTTTAAGTATTGGGACTTCTGTTTCAGAACCTCCTCAGCTCCTCTGTGAATAACTCCCAGCTTCCACATTTTTACCTCATAGATTTCAAAGTCTTCCTAAAGTCTGATCAAGGTACTGTGAATAGGCACCAGAGAAATTTACAGATATTATCCAGATGGATGAAGTATTTCTACAATTGGAAGCAAAAGAATGTCTAAGAATGGGCAAACTTCCATACTCAAAATTAACTAATTTAACTGAGCCTTAGTAATTATTACCATTAAGCCAAGTGCTTGTGGGAGATACTATATTGTATAAAGTTAAAAGTGATTACTGTACTTACAGTTATTCATACATGTGAATATGGTCCTCTCAGCACAGATGGGATACAAAGAGATATTTGCATTTGTGCCAAATTAGGAAAAAAGTGGCATTTCCGCTGATGAAAGATAAGGTCCAGATACACTGATTCAGTCAAATTTAAAATCCACTTATTCTACCCTGTGCACGGAGATTAAAATGGGAGTTGCAGTTATGGGTCTATGTTTTAATAACTGGAAAATATACACTGAAACAGATTGTTATTTAGCCCTGAAGAGGAGTATGTAACAAAGAGAATCCTTCACTGTTCAAATTAAGGTTCTTTAAATAGCAGGGCAGGATTTCTGAGGGTTAATGTGGCTACCCTGCAAATACTTGTGCAGACAGGATTATTCGGTAAGATTCCCAACTGTGGCACGCTTCTGTTAGATCTGTGTCTAGGTGTAAGTAGAGAGGTAAACACAGTATTTTTTGAGCTATTTTTCAAAGCAGATTTGGTTTAGGTTCTTTGTCATTTGCTTTCCTATTTAACTCTGTACAGTTTCAAGGATGATCTAGTGCCTGATTCAGGTCAGGGGTTATCTGGGCACACCCGTCAGTGGAGACCTTGGCCCACAGGGATGATGTTTGCTGGATGTCACTCTGCTACACGAGAGGTATCATAGCAACTGTCAGAAAGTCCAACAGCCATGTTGCAGGCACTGATTTCCAGATGCAACGCGTACTTTTAATTAGCGGTGGAGCTGCCACAGTGTAGAGCTCAGGCTTCTTGGGTGACTCGGGAACACTCCCGCATGAGCTGTTTGCTGCTGTGGTCAACCTGTTAGCAGAGGTCATGATGGTGTTCTTTCAGAGCAATCTCAGCTACGTCTGTCTAATCTGCAGTCGGTGCAGTCAGTGCAGTGCAGACACACACTTAGCCCAAAGCTATAGAGTTTTTCTTTGAAAATAATTACCAGTAAAAAAAAAAATCTCTAAAATGCAATGATCTAGCAGCAAGTGTCACTCCACAAGAGCACCAAAAAGCCACAGTGCCGTTGTATGACACAAAGCAACAATAAAGTCCTTTGTGTGGTCTTAGAAACTGAGCAAAACCTGGAAGTCAGGACACCTCTATTCTCCCTAACTCTCTTAATGTTTTCTTTGACCTTGGATAACTCACTACTTGTCTGTTACTGCAGGTTGATGTCTCTAAATAATAATACATACAGTAATATTTACTTCTGATATAGATTTAAAGGCCTGATTAAGTGTTTTAAAGCTATACATACTCTTCCAAAGAATGTAATATAGCTCTTATTATTATTACATCTGTGGTTGTGATTAACACATGATTAGCATTACTCCCACTGAACCTTATTTAGAGTTTTCATCTATTTTACTTTGCCTGTTATTTTGAGTATTTTCCTAATATTAGACATTTGATATGATTTTTAATAGCTTTAGTAAACACTTACCCTGCTTGTATATTCATACCATTCGTATAACTAGCTCTCAGCACAAGTAAAACTATTCTCCCGCCCATGAGAGAACAGACCAAATAATCCACACAGCTCAGATTTATACAAATAATAATCACAAATAATCTAGTTTATGAATATTTCATACTGCCTCACTTTCACCAAGAATATAGTCATGCTGAATGTCTATATCATCAGATTATGCAGCGAACAATGGAAAACATATGTTCTATGTAGTTTTTCTTAACAATTTGCTGAAGTGAGAACACCTGGCGTGGTTGGAAATAGGATGCAAAAGAATTGTTTCCTTTTGTTGTTTGCACTCTTGAAATTTTAAGTTGTGTCCCAACTATAGTCATGTTTTTAACTTTGGGAAAATATGTTTTAAAAAGGCTTTTAAAGATTTATATTTTAATTAATGAAAATATATTCATTTCTACTTGTGGTAAAAATACACTTTGCATTCCTCATAGAGCTATGTGGGTAGCATTCAGAAATGAAAACAAAAGCAGGATCTTGCTTTTGCAATATTTTACTACCTTTCAAATCTTTTTAGCTGCTATTCATATTGCCTAAATCACGGATGAGATAGTGGTAACGCATTGAAAGCAGTACTCCATTAACTGATAGAAGGGAAACTCTGCCTGTGGTTGTGGCAGCACAGGGCTGGGCATCGATATTGCATGTGACATAGGCTCCCTGTTTTCATGAAAATTCAAGCAGGTCCACTTCTAAATGGCACTAAGAATCTCAATTTTTAGCAGTAAAGTAAACATAAACTAAAAAAACCTCAGCTGGTTCTAGGAAGAGACTTGCTGCCTATGGAATGCAGTAGCAAGTTACAAGGATTGTTCAGAAGAGTCATGGTCAAAAATGTTTAGGTTTTTCCTGTAGCTATTTCAAATCTGCTAAAAGAGTGTGTTTGTATTTCTGTTCATACTCAGTAGTCACAAAAGGCATTGTTGCAGCAAATTGTGTATGCACGTTCATAAATCCCAGTGATACCAGTAAGATACAGCACGCGTAGGGAAGTTATGGAGACAATTGGTGAACCAGGACCAAAATTAATCATTTGCTAAAATAAAACAAAACCACGTATTTAGAGCAGATTTTAGTTAGGGGAGATAGATGGAAAATTGTCAGGGCGATCTAGCTTTGTGAGAAATAGTTTACAAAACCACGGTCAAGTACAATAGCTAGTAAGAAACCCATTTCAGGTTTAATAGCTCAAGTGTGAGTGACCTCTGATGGTATCGTGCTCTTGGAATCTGAAGTGTTCGTGCTACAAGCAGAAAATCTGTTACTCCAGGGAGAATATTTGTGTGTGTATGTGTGTGTGTGTTATAAAATAATGGTAAAATGTAAATGTAACACGTACTTTGAGTTAATAATTCTGAGTGCTCTGAAGATACAGGGGAAGAACTTGAAAAACAACACTGCTAAATGTTAATTCTTAAAAAATAGTCTTAGATGGTAACATTCTTCTTCTTCTCAAAGTTAACCATGGAATCTCTGAGTACAGTGACTCAATGTATTTCTTCTAAAGATGGGTAATTGGAAAGGGTTGCTTTGCATACAATGTTTTTGTCTAGTGAATTGATCAATGGTTGGTTGAGAGCGTGGTAATGCAGAAAAAGGACTTGATAAGCCAGATCACGTAAAATTAAATGGCCATGATGGAGACCTAGCCCAGCATAAGCATCCTCTCTTCTCCTGATTCCCATCAGACCTTTGGTTTTCTCTTTAGGCCTGGTGTCTTCTTTCTCAAGTGCTTAATAAAATGACATTGCAGGAAAAGATGAGGAGCTCCCCGTGAGGAGCCATCCCAGTCTTTAACCGTCAGGCCTGTCCGGGTGCCAGCGCTGCCTTCCCAGCAGAATCCGGAAACTGCCAACTTGGGCAGCACCACTCTGCCCTGAGCACTCTCTAACAAACTAATCGTCAAGTTAACAAATGGACAGATTGACCCATGCTTCCTTGCCACTGGTAAAGCCAATCTGAATCTGCTTGCCTGCTGGTTTAGTTTCAGAGGTTTTCTTTATCTGATGAGTGCTCTCTGTCCAGGAAACCTTCAGCTGGCAGTGACTAACGGAGCAGACAAGTATTCTAGCGAAAATGTTGGGAACAAGTTATTTTATATTCATTACAGAAACCAGTAGTATTATTACGGCTAGTGATGGTGCATCCTGAGACACAATCAAACATAATAACATATTGCTCATGCTTTGCATAGCCAATATGACTCCTGGCATCACTTAAACAATATTTCTGGCAATAAGCAGTGCCAGGAGGTTATGGATGGTTAAATACCTTTCATGAACAGAGCAATCTTCTAGGATAATGACAATAACGAACTGATTTCATTGTAGAGCAAATTCAATAAAACTGATTAAATACAGATTGCCAGACTGTTTTCTGGTTTACAACTGGGCAATGCTTTAGCAGCGCCAAATGTATTTTGTTTTCCCCTGTTACGAAATGACATGAAAACTGCTACTAGCTTTGTTAAGAAAAGTGCTCTAAATAAAAAACTGTTTTTCCTCAAGCTGATTCTGCCTTGTAACCTCAGGAAAGTATTTTCATGAAGTGAAAAATATATTGGTAGCTGGTACTTAAAAACTCTCTTTTTATTTGTTTGGTTGGTTTTGGTTTTGTCTTGCAGAGGAGAAACAGTACAAACTACAACAAATACTTTGTTTTTATGAGTAAACTATGATAAGTAGATTTGTAGCATTCATAGACTGATCAGCAGTATGTGGGACTGTTCCCTTATAAAAGAGAGGCATTAAGATCGAAAGACAGGGGTGTAAGGAATTATTTCTTCTGTACATAATTACAAAGTTTAGCCCAAACTACCCACCCAGGTTCTCCAGATTCTTGTGTGTGTGTGTGTGTGTGTGTTTAATGCTGTTTGATTCCAGATTTGATTTGGATCCAAGAATATTTTTCCTCCAATAATTCTTAGTCTTCTCTTGGCTTCCCCTTTCCTTCTTCATAGATGTCCTTGACTCATACATATTGGTGTGATAAATGAGGTAGTTCATGTGTTTAACTGGAATTATTCTACAAATATCAATTTATGTTTTTATCAACGTGATACTGTGCAATAAATGATGTTACAAGGGTAAACTACAGGTTCATAAGATAAAGAAATTATATTCTTAGCAAACAGAATAAAAATCTTCAGAAACCCATTGAAAAAATGAAAAGAAGCCCTTATTTTCTCCAAAGGGAAAACACCATCAAACTTCTGTTTCTATCCTGCTCTTACCCATGCCTTGATTTATTACACTATTTCCTTGCTACTTACTACAGGAATCGGCTGAAAGACCTTAAGTGTATAAGCCCCAACTTGTATGTGAGCTTTGTTAAATTGATAATTTGAATGTGAAATTCCATCTCATTTTAATGCCATTAGCACCAATGAAATTAATTAAATTTTTCTTCACTGGATTTTTATTAAGGACAAGTTTTGCTCCTGAGTTTTACTGAAGAATCAGACAACATCAGAAAGGCCTCAAGGACCATGATGAACAGACAGACTAAAGAGAAAAACAAATTCTGAAGAGTTCAATAAAATGATCAGATAGAGACGAACAGTCAGGGAAGCAATTAATAATAATTACAGCATTATTTAATTATCAATTTTTATCATTAAATGTCATCATCCGCCTCATATCTTTAATTAAAACTTAATTTTGCTTTTCTCTTTTACACTTTCACACACATGCAATTAACGCTCCTAAGAAAATTATCGTGATTTGCTTTATCTCATAAGAATGTTGCATTGTTTTGTATTTGAATATTTAAGCAGTATCTTCTAAAGAGCTGGGACGTGTTAAATACTTATTTTCTCTCTTTTACCTCTCAACATATACCATAGGAGTGTCGTTCTTTATAACTAAGTCGCAGAAGTGTGTATAAACCAACAGTACCGCAAGAAGTTAGCTGAGTATGCATGCGGTATTTCACCCAAGTCAAATTTTCTTGGTCTGCTTATTCTGTTCTGCAGTTAATGCATAGATTTCTCACCCTTTTCTCAAGGCTTTGGTGCAGAAAAGGAGGGAACTATGTTAAAATGATAATACTTTTGAAATGAAACTGTGGCTTCTCTTTTTTGTTCTGTGTGGGTGAGGTGTGATGTTCAAATAAGCCTTTGCTCTGTCATTGTTCCAGAAGTCTTGGTAGTGTTTATCATTTCAAAAAAGAGAAATTTCAGGAGACTAGTGATCCCCTTGCCAAAATGACATTTCATTGTTAAAAGGAACAGCAGAAAAGCTTGCTCCAGGAAGATCTTACAATCTGTTTGATATAATGGAGGGTATTATTTTCTTTTGCTACTGAAGTATGCAACAAGAAACATTTTCAGAGTAATAACGTCACCAAAATTCTTAGGAGATTATAGGGTGCTTTTTTTTTTCTTTTCTTTTCTTTTTTTCTTTAAACAATGAGTCTATCTCTTCAGAAAAATCTTACTAAAACAGTTAAAGAAAAACTTCATATAGTCTATTTCTTTTTTCTCTCTGTGGAGAGGGAAGGAAACATTTTCTTTTACGAATCCATGCGGCTGATGTGACCAGAGCTGTGAGATCAGGTAACAGCCCATGGCTATATTTCATACATGTTCACTATTTAATTTAGCTTTGCAGAATCTGAATACATACAACAAATTCTGGCAAAGACAGAGCTTGGCCCGATGTTCAGTGCAGCCACCGCCCGCAGCTTTCGTCTTCAGGAGGTGGCGGCACGGAGATATTACCCGGTGGCGATGTGATGGGGAAGCAGAAAAACCCATTTCTCTCTTGATGCAGCCTATGGGTGGGGAAGGCAGAGACTATGCTGTGCCTACGATGTGACCCTTCAGAGGGACAGAAACCCTAATCAACAGCATGAGAAACAGGAGGCTGAGCCCAACCTGCTGCTCCAGCGCCTGCAGGGACTCTGGGCAGGGCACGTACACTGAAAAGCAGGTAGAGCTTAACGTGGGACCTAAGTAAGAGTCACTGGGGGGAAAAAAAAAAAAGCCTGGAATAAACTTCCCTTCTTTGTCCAGAGATTGCTGTAAGTATTGTATGTGGCGTTAAGTACTCAATCAAAGCTGAAATCTCTGTGCCAGGGCTCACAGATCTAAGTGGCCTGAGGAAATAACATGATTTCCTCAAGTATGTGGAGGTGTTTGCACTCAGTGGAAGAAAACTGAGGTAATCTTCTGTTAGTGCTAAATTAATCTGGGGAAGAGAGGAAAAAATGTACTGTTTTGAAAACAGTTTGCTGTCCCCTTTTTATTTTTAAGATATGTTCAGAATTTATGCATAATTTAGGGCTTATTTAAGACTCTGTTTTGCATACTTGTATCCAAGGGACGTTCTCCCGGCTTTAACAGGAGTAAGCTTCTGGTTTTCAATTGTAAAATTAAAGTCAGTGGAACTGCACAGGCACTTAAATTTAGACACCTGCTTAAGTAGTTGTAGGACAGAGTTTTAAGGTATATATGAGTTAGCACCGTGTATACAAATATACTTTTTCTTTATTGGTAGCATAAAGCAGTATTTCATTGCCTTATATATTTTCTTCTGCCAACACAAGAGAGCAACGTCTAAAGCTAAGCTGTTATTTAAGAGGGACTAAATAACAAAGAGCAAAATATTAACCAAGTAATAACTTCACTCAGGCAATAAAGAGTCTGCTGTTCTTCACTCATGTCCTTTAAAAGTTGCTATTTGGTGGTTCAGCAGTAAAAACAATGCTAGTTTTCATGTTTCGTTTAGCTTTGGGTTTTGAAGACTCTCATTTATACCCTTGCCTGCCATGAAAAAAAAAGAGTTATTCTTTACATTTTTTGCAATGTTCAGACATGTTTCAAAGGAGAAATTCAGTGCACACGCAACTTGAGCAAGCACATGAGAATATAAAGTTATTGTGTCAGAGCAAAGGTCAAAATACCCTTGTTTGTGGTGCTGAGAATAAAAAATTACAAATAAACTTCTGATAAAAGGAAGGTGGGTGACCATCACAGCAGCTGGAGTAAAATATTATTTTCTTTTTTTTTTAGAATAAACTTTGTACATGGGTAGGGTCCTGACCTCTGAAATCTGCAGTAGCCCCGTTTGGGAAGCAGATTTTAATGCCGTGAGTATCTTAGGATTTGGCAACATCTGTCAGTTTGAACTCTACAAAAAAGAGTATTTATTTGTTTTCTATTTATTATTAACAGTATTGTCGTATCACAAAGTTTTGCTTTAGAAACTGCATAATAGCTTTCCTCAAAATTAAATACTCTGTTTCGCTGGTGGGCTATGTATATATGCATACATGTATATACCTCCACGTATAACTGCAGAGCTGGCTGTCAGCTGAAGAAGAATCTGCTCAGCTTTTGTACTGCTGCCTTCCAGTGATGGGAAGGAGGGAAATTGAGAGGAAAGCTGTCGCTGTGTTTGCAGCTCTGAGAGTTTCTGGGCACAACATCGCCTTGGCATCTAGTTCAGAAATCTGCCAGGGAAATCAGAGCTGGTGCAGCAGCAGCAGCGGAGGGAAGACTGCTGTAACCGTGGTGCCCGACTTGGGTGGGGGGAGATAATTGTGAATAAAGAAAGAACAGGGCAGTAAAGTCCCCCTGAAATGCCACCTCCCAGCCTTGCGTGCAGGTAAGAGAACAAATTGCATGGAGGAGGCGAGCTCTAGGAGCTTCTAGCCCCGGCCATAACTGATTGCAATCACTTAAATGGAGTAACGAGAGAAGATAACACAGCACAGGTCTGTTATACTCGATTATTTTTTCCCCTTGCATGCTCGGGGGTTACACAGATTAGTCTAGTATCGCTTACAAGCCCCCAGAGGACAGGCAGCTGGCGGGAATGAAGCCCATCAGTTCGATTTACCTGTCTGGAGGCACCCATCGCCAGCAGACTCCAAACGCCCCTGCTGTGATTGCGATCGTGATCCTCCCATGCAGCCGCGTGTTTCTCCTCTCACTCTTGGCTGTTCGGATACAGGCTCTGGAGACGGCGCTTTGAGAAGCCAAAGTGATGGATGCCTGTGCCTTATCAAATAATCCCGATTTAGTTATTTCTCTAATGAAAGATCATACAGAGCAACAAAATCTAGGCTCTGAGCTATAATGGCATAGTTGAATTACAGATCACTTCTGAGGATTAATTGTTTCGAATTAAAGACAAACAAGTATACCTCAAAGTAAAGCTAAAGCTCTCCAGAGGCAATCACGCTGTGTTCAATAACAAAGGTACGCGTCTGTACCCAGTAAATGCTGCTGCTTCATCATTTGCACAGGGCGCATTTAGTCTGGGGCATTTAGGCTGTTACAAGGACTGAAGAACAGACACTTGCCTAGAAAGGAAATAGCATATGTTTTCAGAGATAAAGTGACTCTACTCGTGTGATATATTTGTTCCTTAATTGAAACTTTGGGGTTCTGTTTTCAAAGTAGGGGTTCATCCTGGATCATCAGACACAAACTGTGGTTCATCTGAACTGGCAAGCCTATACAAACCGGCTGTTGTAAACTTTTCAGAAACTGCATTTTCAAAGGATTTCTGGCATGCTTGACCAGGAGAAGTCCTCCTAACTCTGTTATCAATTCCAAGTGTTCTCTTTTTCAAAGCATGAAAAGGTATGGGCAGCTTGAAACTACCAATGAAGGCTAAGATTTTTTTTTTTTCCTTTTCTTCTCCTCCCCAGAAGAGCAGTATTTCATTTTGGGTTTGAATTCATTCCTAAGAAGCAGTATTCATATTACTGCAGGTTTATTCAAAAGTATTTTATATTTTGCAATATCATATTCTAAGGATTTAAGCCTGATTCTGGAAGCCTTTATACATTTTTCTTATGAATAGACCATCTGAAATCGCTTTTATTCAGACTAAAGTCAGACTGTACATAAATAAATGAGTACTGCTGAGAAAAACAGGAATTTGAGATCTATCCCATACCCACTTCAGGTTTGAAATTCTGGCTTTGGTGAAGTCAATGGCAAAACATTCACTGAATTCACCATAATCAAGATTTTACAGGCTTCCTCATCAGGATTGCCCTGGGCCTGTGTATGTAAAAGGAAAATTTTCACCTGCTAATGATTTGGGGACAAATCTGAGCCAAGCACACACTGAAAATTATGCTGGGGGAGCTGCTGCATCAGCTCATGCCGGAGACAACTACTTAAAATAGTCCCTGTATTCTTCTGCTAAAAGTTCTCTTTTGGGGGGCAGCTTAGCATCTAACAAAAAGGAAAACAAAAATCACCTTGTAGAGATTTCCTAGGTTTCTCCTGACGAGACACTGTATTCACATCTCTTGGAGAGACAGCAAAGCACTATTCACCCTAATTATTTCTCCTTTTTCACCACTTGCTCTGTATAAGCATCTTTAATGAAGATGAAAGAAAATAAACTGGTCCATGCAAGAGTTTCTGGATCCATCCTAGAGCTTTCTCTGGCAAAGCAGCCAGAAAACTGGCTGAAGAAGCTCCATGAGGATTTTGTGTAAATTCTGGCAATCCCTGGCTGCTAAATTTTCCCCCTCGTGGAGGTGCTGTTTAAAGCAGCTTGGGAGCAGAGGGCTCCTTCCAGCCTTCTGGTTCTCTGCCAGCCACAGCTCAGCTGAATCAGTGGTTCTGGCATACTGTTTAAATAACTGTCAGGAAATTAGCTGGAGTGTTTTAATGGGAAGCTTTCTCCCTTTTGCTTGAGAAAGGAAATTCAGCATCCTGCGGCGTTGAGCCACTGAGGTATGGAGTATCTGGAGTTCCTCTTTCTTGTTTTCTTTTTCCATACATCTCACTTGATGCCACATGCATGGCTTCAGTGCTATTTTGTAAATTCTTCTCTATTAATGTGTAAACAAAAATGGAAAGGGAGGTCAAGAAGAAAATTAGAGCTAGGGGAATTTAGTTGAATTACTGTGCTTCCTCAGAAGTATTAAAAACACACAAAAAATATATTATTTTAACTTTATCTGTAATAATATGGTGTGTGCTTTCACTGCCATCCTTTTAGTATAATGGTATTAGCAGACTGAGGTAATATTAGAAATATTTATGACAGAGAGGTTGCCTGAATAGGTTGCATTTATGTAGTAAAGGGCTCTGTTTGACATGGATTAATGCTCATGTAAATATTGTATATTGGATGTTTTTGTAAATATTTCCTTGCTCATTCTACATGCTGTTTTATGCAATTTTTAATGGAACCATCAAAAATGTTTACAAATCTGCTTCTGAAATGGCAACTTTTGATGTCTTAATTTTCCCATGAAGTATGGTTGGCCTTCATTAGAATTCAGGATTTTAAGACTCTTGGATATAATCCCTCTATAATTTACATGGAGCTTAAAGCTAATAAACAAAATCTTTACTATATGGTCTCTCTGAGAACACTGGGTTTTGTTTGGTGCTTTTTTTTTTTTTTAATCTGAATATTTCTGCGCAGCACAGGGGATGTGCTGTGGTAGAACTGCATAATGAAAAGTCAATTTGATTACGTACTGCAGATGTGCAAAACAGTTTGAAAGAAATTGTAGAAGAAACAATAAAGATTTCATAGACTGGTAGAGCCTGGAGCTAAAGTTTTACTTCTTTCTTTCATGGAGGTGATTTGTTTTTGGAATAGTGATCACTGCAAGGTTACAAAGCAGAAGTGAGGTAGACTTGCACTTCTGGCTCAGCAGCTCAAGTGAGTCAAAACATCCTTGTCTCTAAGTTGGAGAGACATGGATTTGACAGATGGACCACTCGGTGGATAAGGAATGGGGTGGATGGTCACACTCAAAGAATTGCGGTCAACGGCTTGATGTCCGAACAGAGACCAGTGACGAGCGGTGTTCCTCAGGCATCAGTATAGGGACCGGCCCTGTTTAACGTCTTTGTCAGTGACATGGACAGTGGGACTAAGCGCACTCTCAGCAAATTTGCCGACGACACCAGGCTGTGTGTTGCGGTTGACACGCTGGAGGGAAGGGATGCCATCCCGAGGGACCTTGACAGGCTTGAGAGGTGGGGCTGTGTGAACTTCATAAAGTTCAACAAGGAAAAATGCAAGGTCCTGCACGGGGGTAGGCAATTCCAGGCACAAATACAGGCCAGGCGGAGAATGAATTGAGAGCAGCCCTGAGGAGAAGGACTTGGGGGTGTTGGTTGACGAGAAGCTCAACATGACCCAGCAATGCGCGCTTGCATCCCAGAAAGCCACCGTATCCTGGGCCACATCAAGAGAAGTATAACCAGCAGGTCAAGGGAGATGATTCTCCCCCTCTACTCCACTCTTGTGAGACCCCAGCTGGAGTACTGCATTCAGCTCTGGGGCCCCCAACATAAGAAGGACATGGACCTGTTGGAGGGAGTCCAGAGGAGAGCCTCAAAGATGATCAGGGACTGGAGCACCTCTCCTATGAAGACAGGCTGAGAGAGTTGGGGTTGTTCAGCCTGGAGAAGAGAAGGCTCTGGGGAGACCTTGCAGTGGCCTTCCGGTACCTAAAAGGGCCTACAGGAAAGGTGAGGAGGGAATCTTTATCAGGGAGTGTAGTGATAGGATGAGAGGTAATGGTTTTAAACTGAAAGAGCGTAGATTTAAATCAGATATTAGGAAGAAGTTCTTCCCTGGGAGGGTGGTGAGGCACTGGAACAGGTTGCCTGGAGAAGCTGTGGCTGCCCCATCCCTGGCAGTGTCCAAGGCCAGGCTGGATGGGGCTTTGAGCAACCTGGCCTGGTGGAAGGTGTCCCAGCCCATGGCAAGATCCCTTGATCTTTAAGGTCCCTTCCAACCCAAACCATTCTATGGAAACCTACAGGGGCCAGTACTTGCAACTTAGAGAGACGTAGTTTAATGTATAGGGATTAGTTCTTTTTGGACAAGGTTTTCACAAAAATAAACAACAACAGCAAAAAGCCCCCCAAAACTATGTAAGCACTATTACCAATGATTGGCACCTTTATCACCTTTATTGTATTACAGGGCTGAACTGAAGTCTTAAGTCCCTGAGCTGTGAACTTGCCACTTTTGCAGGCATTCAGTCTAACGAAAGGAGTAAAAATCCCTTGTGTGGGTTTCTCAACTAAAGAACATTTAGGTTAGTGAAGTGTTAATTGTATCAGTTATACCAGGGCTTGGTCCTGAAAACCATTAATAATTTTTGTGGAGTACTGAGTACCTCAGGTTGTAATTACTTCATTAGTAGTTTGGAGTATCTGGCACTTTAGAAGATTAAAGGCGACCTGGGTTATCTCCTTGTTTTAAGCATGAAGCATGAAAGGTAGAAGCATGAAAAACACCTCACTTAACCTCCTGGTATACCCAACCTTTCAAGCTGATAAATGAGATTTTATCTAGATAACTTTCATTAATACTGGACCAGGAGATTTTGTTATAATGTGTCTTATTGCAGAACTACAGGTATAACAAGCATATTAGGGATCATGAAGACTTTCTGATCCTCCCCAAGGACTGCAGAGATTGGGTGACCCAGAAATTCAAAAGCCACAAAGGACTAGTAAAGCATCTGCCTTTATCTTACCTCTAGTACCATTTGTAAACAATGGATAGAATGTTATTTTTAAGAAAGATTATCGTAACATATTTCATGTTCTTGGGTATGTGAGTAGGCCAGAGAAAGTGGCAAAGTGGGGAAGGGGTGAACTGAATTCACGCTGACTTGATTCTTATTTTCTTTTTTTTTTTTTTTTACTTCTGGCAAAATAACATGGAAAAGTGTCGTTCCAGGGTAGCTGAAATAGTTTGTTCAACATGAAATGTTTGTCATTGTGTTACTTCTCTTTGAAAAAATTATTAATTCAAAGAAAAACACCTGTAATTTTGAAAAGAAAAGTAGAAACACTTTAGTTAGAAGTCAAAATGAAACATCCCTCGGAAAATTCATTTTCCTATCAGAATGATTTGCCATATTCAAAGGAGTGATTTTGATTGCTCTAAGCTTGTGCATTCTAAATATTTATTATTACTATTCATATTATTTTCAATGATTAGTCAGCCCATCATTTCCTCCAACAAAATACTTCAGAATTCAAAATTGTCTTTGAGCATACTTTTAAAAATATATCTGATCTCTAGATTAAATTTGTCTTCACTCTTCATAGAGCTACTTAAATTGTTGTCAGCAAAGCTAAAAGATCTCCACTCTCAAATTTATTTCCATGAGTTAGTGCATATCAGTGATCATGTCACATCTCGTCTTGTCTTTCTCCTAAGTTCAGCTTCTAATACTATAAATAATGTAACTAATGTATTTAATTTCTTGATCAGTTCTGTGGCCTTCATCGAACACTTTCTAGCACTCATGCTCTCTTCCGTCATGGATATCAGAACAGGACAGAGTATTCCAGCTCTTGAAAATACCAACATTTACAAATAGAAGTACTGCCAACATTGCCTTTCTTTTACTTGACATTCCTCTTGTCTATAAAAATCAAGACTGTAAAATGCACCATTTAGTTTGTAATTCATATTTAGCTGTACCCTTACCAGAAAGAAATCCTCTATTTTTAACAAGATCTGAGTCCCAAGAAATTATGTGACTTGGTATTAATTATATTTAGTCTTTTCATTCCTCTTTGCTGCTGTCCAAGGTTAGGTTCAATACTATATCCAGTAATTAACAGCACTATAACTAAATTATTTCATCAAGGAAATCCCAAGAACTTCTGTTCAGTCAGTTTTCTGATATTTAACTCAAATATAAAATAGTTGTTAAGAAAGTTCCCGAGTCTCTTAATTTAAGACATTTGAGTGTATTTCTTTATTTAAATTAGAATACTTTATTTTAGTAATTGCTGTCCTGACATGTTTCTTTAATATCGATGTTTCTACTTCAACCACAACACTACAATGTGAGTACTACTTATTCAGAGCCTTATTCCGTATTAAAGAGCATATACTTATTAATACTTTGTTTTGTCTTCCTCATCATTTACATCATTAAAAAGCAAGCAAACAAAAAGAACTAAATAAATAAAAAATAAAAAATGATGGGAAGATATCTGAGTTAACATTTACTATTATTTCTCTAGCATTTTTCTATTATGATTTTATCACTTGGCCTTTTAAACAGAGAAGAAACAGTTTTAGAAGTAAGATGACAACTTTTGTCTGGAAAAAAACCCAGTAAATACTGTCTGAATATTCAGAGATCTCAAAACCAGATTTGAGCGCAGGTGGGGATATAGCAACATAGAACGTCACCAAATCAGGAAAGCTGCGGCTGTAGCTTGCAATTGCTCTGTGATCCTAATACGCGATTCTGAAATTACTGTCGATTGCGAACAGGAAGGGGCAGGATGCAACTATATTTTTTGATGTTGAAATTATGTAGCCCTCTTTCTAAATGTCGGCACAAAATTCTTAGTGCTATGGAGAGAATTTTATTGTAAGCCATGAAAGACATTTTTCGTTTAAAAAAAACCCCAAACAGCTGCAAAACTGAAACATCAAAAAGCAAAACAAAAAAAGAAAACAAACAACTTCTTGCCTGATTGTATAACAGTGAGATTTTGAGGGGTGTTGGGTTTTTTTCATGGATCTGACATTAGTAGGAGAACAGAGCTTTGGTTTGATATACCTTGAAGGTGGTTTTGCTACCATTCTAACTTGACAAAGCCTAATTATGAGTGGGATTAATGAATGGATTTACTGACAGAACAGGCAGTATCAATTCCCCCAGAGTTGTTCTGATGTATAGATAATGTCATTGTGGTTACTTTTATGGCATTAGATCACTGTGGTTTTGGTTCTTCTGTTTAAGTGGGACCAGGTGCTCTGCTGCTAAGGGACAGCTACTGAAAGAATTGTCTGAATTTTCTTTTAGAATATTGTGCTGGTTTTGGCTGGGATAGAGTTAATTTTCTTCACAGTAGCTGGTATGAGGCTATGTTTTGGATTTGTGCTGAAAACAGTGTTGATGACACAGGGATGTTTTTGTTACTGCTGAGCAGGGCTTGCACAGAGTCAAGGGCTGTTCTGCTTCTCTCACCCCCCCCACCAGCGAGGAGGCTGGGGGGGGGACAAGGAGTGGGGAGGGGACCCAGCTGGGACAGCGGAGCCCAACCGA
>JAVJGG010000009.1:25512069-25552256 GCA_035590195.1 Aviceda cuculoides
AGGTCGCCGCTATGCGTGACGGAGCCCGGCTGTCCTGGGGCTGGCTGAGCACCTGCCTGCCCATGGGGAGTGGGGAACGGATTCCTTGGTGTGCTGTGCTTGCATGCACAGCTTTTGCTTTCCCTATTAAACTGTGTTTGTCTCAACCCACAGGTTTTCTCACTTTTACCCTTCTGACTTTCTCTCCAATCCCATTGGGGAGGAGCGAGCGAGTGGCTGGGTGGAGCCTAGTTGCCAGCTGGGGTTAAACCATGACAAGTAGAGAATGATTTAGAAATGTACCAAAACTAAAGAAAAGTCAACTGAAATGCAAGATGTAACACCCGTGAACTGGAGCTATTAGAGTTGTCAGCACCAGGAATGGAAAGTACTTTGACTGCAAGGGGCATGCACTATCCCATCCTTTCTCTTGATCTCATTTAAATCAACAAGACTTTCTCCAGAGTACTCATGTTTGAGCTCCTCTATTCTGAGTGAAGGTGAGAGAAGGTTTAAACTGGGTCTCCTGACTGTACATTCAATAACGTGTTCAGTAAAGTCACGTGGTATTTTCCCGGGAGTCTCCATCAAACTTCCCCAGTAGTTAAGCCTGCTTGTATAAGGCACTGAATGAGCTGAAGAAAAGTATGCTTTTATAACCTGATATTTCCCAGAATGGGATGGTCCCTTCCTTCTATTTTGTATACACAAACATTGAAATAGAGCTTCTGGGGCAGGATTTCATCCCACAGGAGCCTTGTGGTTGGGCTGTCTTTGAGAAGTGTGAGCTGTGAATTTCAATCTCAGAAATAAACAGCGGTTGAACCTGCACCACGAGTTGAGTACCAGCTCTTCGTGGAAGAACAGCCAGGTCCCAGAGACTGGCTTTAGTTTCAGAACAGAGATTACTGTAACTTTTTTGTTGGGAAGTCTGAATGCCTTGCTCTGATAGTTTGATGTACATATTAAGGAGTCTGATTAAGGAGACAAAACAGCTAGAAAGGCATTTTTTTAGTTTAGTATTACCTGGAATTAAGATTTGATATTGTATGTACTTGTAGCTTCCTCTTTCTAATTTTTTGCCTAAACACCTAAAGACTTTTCTCTGATGTAATGTGAAGTGTGTTTGATAGGGAGACCAAGTTGAGATGGGGTGAAACCAATGAGCTCCAGGTGCTTTATCTCTTCCCGGGGATGAAACATGAGCCAAAACAGGGTGTGCAGAGTCCCCCATGAGCTTCACTGATGTGGGGAGAGATTCTGGTGTGGGCCCTGGTGTTGCCAGGGGTAGATCTGCCTCGCAGGCACTAAGTAGCTTCCCTGCCCCTCCACTAAAGAAAAAAGAAGAGCAAGGCAGTCCCAGACCAGCACCAGAAGAAATGAATAGCCACAGGCAATATTCTGATAGGCTTTTTCATATTGATGAGTACAAGACAAAAGTACCCCTTTGGGTTTTCATGGGTCTTTGCACGGAATAACGGATTTCTCAAGAAGAGTAGGAATTTTAAAGTCTCTTCCCTGAATTCTCTGTTCAGCTTCATGAACTTCACCTTTCAAGCTCGTTATATCTCTAGCATATTACACTGGTCACACACCTAACTTGTTCTGAATTTTCCCGATTGTTTTCTTGCATGTGGCTTAACAGTGAATGGATACAGCTGAACCTCCCTCAATAAGTCTGTAATTATAACCAGTGGGGATTCTCTCTTTATAGCTGCTTCTGTTTCCTTAATAGGTGGCATTACTAAATTAGATTTTATTCCATTTTTTTCAATTATAAATAAGTGTTCCTAAGAAACAGGTTAACTAGCAAATGAGGACATTAATATTTGCCGTGATCATGCATGAAAGCAACCTTTTCACAATGAGGCTTTTGGAAGGGATTCATGTAATAACTTGTTTTCTTCATTAATATAAACTTGAGCTAGTTCATTCCTTCTCTTATGAGGAAAGAAAATTACTTACACAGTAGTTTCCTCACTGAAGCGGTTAACTATCAGAGTTAAAACAGTTCTACAGATGACTTGACATTATTTTTTTAAATGCGTAAGAAGGCTGTGCATTTCAAACTTATGCAGAGCAAATGCTTTCCTTATTTAAAATCAAGAAAAGGAAATACATTCAATTTTCTTCTCCTTCCTCTCCCAGCACTATTTTGAGTGGAGGCCAAACACTAATTATTTCATTTTGTATGTCTTTGTGCGAGTGTATTACACAGACAAAATAAGCAAAGAAAGAAAGGAGATTTTCCATCAGGAAACCAACATTTTAAAATGAGGTCTAATAGATGGAAATATGAGAGCTTATTTATAGATGATAGGAGTAGTTTAGGCTGAGGGGAAGCTGGGGATGGAAGTTAATGTATGAATTCCAGAAACCCCACAGAAAATGCTAGCCTTCACTGATGTGAGGCGTGCAGTCTGTCGTATAAGGGACATAACGTTCATCTTCCTTTCTCTGATGGCTAATTGGTGACTCACACGCACGCACCACAAAATGTCATGTTCAGATTGTTTGTATGACATGATGATTTCGGTAGTTCATCTGACTTCTGCACTCGAAGGGAGTTTGGGTTATTTTATCTGCTCAGAGACAAGATGGGGGATCACGTTCTTCCTTACTGACCTAAGAAACAAATGGCAGTGAGCTCATCACTGTGGGGTCATTTAAGAACATTCCTAACCAGCACTCGCTGTGGTTGTCAGTGGTGACTGATGGCAGATACAAGATCTTATCGGACAGGCAAGTTAAATGGATGTAGATGTGACAAAATCCTGTAAATTTGCTGGCACTTCTCACCACTCTAAGAAAAGAGAGATTAAAAAAAATAAGAATGATTTAGGGAGAATTTCCTTGTAAAAGCGAAAGGGTTTTGTAACCATGGATCTCTTGTATTTCTCTTCAGCATTTCTCCAGGTTCAGCTAGGGGCGACTGCCTATAAAACTGTGACCCTTGTGAGTTTTGTGCTCTGCACCCAGTCCTGTGAAACACACTGGATTGTCCCAAATAATATTTTAGACAGAGGTAACTTAGCATGAAGGTGAAAGAAAGGAGGAACAGACAGACTAAATGTCCTGTGCAAAACTACTGAGAACCAGGAACAGCCACGGAGCTGCTGACCAGGGGGCTGCTCTGCAGCTCCTGCTTCCCTGTGACCAGCCAAGGACCCACATAACTGGGGGGGGTGTGTTTCACCTTGGACTGATGTGTCTGATGTCCCTCCAGCCATGATGCCACCTCCATTTCTTGAAACTAGAAAGCCAAGATAGTTCTAAGGGCCAGATTCTTGCTTCTGCATCTGGGGAGCTGTTGCTTCTTTAGCTGAGTGTCCTGGTTTCAGCTGGGATAGAGTTAATTGTCTTCCTAGTAGCTAATTGCTATCTGTTCTCTGTCCTTGGCTAGTGACATTTGATACAAAGGCAACACTGGCCTAAAGAAAATTATGCAGTAGATCCATAGTATATGTACATATACATAAATTATATGTATATTTGACCCTTCTCATAAGAATTATCTCAGACTCATACTTTTCCTGCAAATTTTCCTTTCTTGTGACACGCATCATCCCAAAACACATTACTCCTTGACCAGACACAGGGAACTATGACATAACGATTTACTAATTGCAGCCATGGTCTTGAGGCACTGAACACCATCCGTTCCCATGCAGATGAACGCAAGATACAGGATTCAGCATCTCCTCAAATCAGCCTCCTTGACCCTGCAATGAATAATTGATGCAAGCTACAATAATGCTGCTATTGCACCAAACTGCTGAATGGTGCCAGCCTACAATATGCTGCCTGCATTCTTTGAGGGGGCAGGTATAGCAAGAGGTTAATCACATCATATTTCATTGTCAGAACATATTTTAGTGAGGCCCTTTCATAAGTAGAGTGTCAGTTAAAAGCAGATTACTAAGCCATGAATTTTAAACAGTGAAACAGAAGAACAGTGTAAGGGTCAGGTTGTGGGTTTTTTTCCCACTCCCCAAACCATGAAATTAAGAGCCTTATTCCAATTAGTTTAGAAAATGGCTGTCTCTGAGCAAAGGAAAGGTAGGACACCCATGAAACTTGTCAAGTTGTTTTACGTATTCTGATTGCAACTTCAGGACCATTTTTTTATCAAATATTTTCCCCCACACTACTGTATGGTTTTGCCCTAAAGTGCATGAATAACGAATGTGTGTCACGTCATATGCTGCATAACACACAAGAGTATGAGTGTCTTGCATATTTAGCTACCGAAGGCTTTTACTCTTTTGTATACTGATTCTACATTAAATTACACACCGAGATGATTTTGCGGGGGGCGAAAGAGGAAGCAAATTACTTTTTTTTAGTGGTGAATTGGAAATATGACATTATGTGTAATTTATCTCTCTCTTTCAAATAAGCTAAACATTTCATTATATAAAAGCTTTACTGATGGCTCTTGTCAAAAGCTAAAAATAATTTCAGTTCATCATTCTTCGTCGGCCTTAAGACAAGTTTTCTGTTGCATTAATGGTAGCCAAAATGCTTTTTCTGAAAATAGAGTGGGGGGAAGTAGTTCAGCTTGCCCTACTCTGGCAGAATGGATGCCCAAGTTGACTAATAGAAAACATCATTTAACAGCAGAAACAACAAAAGAATGTGCAATAAAATTTTAAGCTGTTATGATGGGCTTAATGCTGGAGTAATGGGACACATACTAAATGCTGCCCTTCTTATTCAGGCTGGACCAATTATAACTGCAGTTTGTTCTATAATAATAAAACATAAGACCAGATTTTGTGCTTTTGGGGTTTTTTTTCTTTTTAGCAAATGGTAGAAGAATAAAAGCAATAATAAATAGTAGAGAAAAGTTTGCTACTGCCACCTATCCTAATGCATCACTGTAGGCTTGCCTCTTAAATATATACAAAATCATGCTAATATATCTTGCATTCATCTTCCTCTTGAAGGATTGATTTAAATTAATTTCCCACAATTATTTTTCTTCTTTATGAACCCATATTCAACTTCTTTTGAGTTCAGGTTGCGATCTTTATTTTTTATTTGAAAACAGAACCATAGTGATGAAAGAGCCACTTTGAAATTTGGAAACCTGAATTTTACTGGTCTTGCAGAGAAGTAGAGCTCCTGGGGTAGAAAATCTACTAAAAAGAAAAAGAAAAGAGATTGTGAACTGGTAGGAATTGAATGGAAAAAATCAATTAATTTAATTTCTTTTTTATGAGGCTCGTTTTGGGCATTTTCTTTTTTAGGAACATAGAGTCTGGAATCATCCCAACCTGGAAACAGAGAGAGTTAACAGAACATAGACTTAAATAAGAGATATTTGTGGGCACTTTATCCCAACACTAGTGCATAATTTTTTATTATTTATTTTTTAAATACAAACAAAACTATCAGGTGAGGTGTTTCATTGTTATTTGATCAGTGGTAATTTTATTGTCATCCATATGCCCTTAACCAAAATTCTTCCCTGCACATCTCAATGATCTCAATAGCCTTCTGCATATACTAGGAAAGCTGACTGCCTGTGTCAAGATCATCTGTGTAGTTTGAAGAACATTTTGCCCTCAGGCTCTTAACGGTGCATTGATTATATAAAAGTGACTTTCCTTGGCAACCCTACACATCTACTTTGTTTCGTGCTGTAATTAGGAAGCGCTTGCCTCTTACCAACCGAGTAGAAAAAGAGGTATTACCTCTCCCCTATCCCTCCCAAGCTCCAAAGGAAAGACATAGTACTCCGAGCACTTGGAGTTAAGGAAGTTTGCTTTCCTGTGGGTTTGTGCTTCACCACTCAACTCTCTGGGATGCGAGCAGAGTGGAGCTCTGATGGAAACCTTCTTACCGAGAGGGGAACCTCCCATTTACCAACCTGCCCATTGGAACTAGTGTGTCCATAATAACTTTGAGGATGCTCAGAGATATTTGGTTGTAACTAATTAATTGAACAAATTAATGTGGTCAAATTTGGTTGTAATTAGAGAAGATATTGTGAAGGGAAGGGTATAGAAAAAAGGCATAGGCATGTAATTGGTGTTTACTAGTTGTGTTTAGGGACCTGACCTAAAAATAGAACATGTCAATTTGAATCTTGCCCTGAATACATTAGCTTTGCACACCATAGTGTGGGGTTCGTTAACTCAGTAGATTCAGAAAAAAACACAAGGCAAGAAAGGAACCTAAGCACGTGCTTAAAGTTAAGTCCCTGCTTAAAGTGATTTTCTGAATCAAGGATTTATGTTGATGAATGAAGAATCACTGTAAAATTATGCATGAATTGCTCTTTTGGATTTCTTTCTACCATGCTTTACACTAACTATAATTGAGATCTATTTCTTGGATTTTTCTGCTAATTTTGAAGACCCTGACTTCCATTTTGAATAAAGCATTGGTTTTCTGAATAAACTCCATTAGCACAATAATTTTATACTTAGATAGATAGATAGATTTTTAGCAAAAATACTTTCTAATATGAATAATTTTTTATTCATGTTAAAGCTCTAAAACGGTCATCATAGAATCTACACGTCAGGTGTATTTCATTCTTTATTGAACAATTTGAGGAGAAATGCATTAATATTACTCAGAAAGCAATCATAGGCATGCTTTATAGCTCTTTTATACTGATATCAAACCAATTCCCTGACAAGTTAAACACGGTAGCCTTTAATCATAGGAAACTGCAAGGCACTTCAGCTGCATAAATTAGGGACAATTAACTAAAAACCAAAATGAGTTACACACATGCAGCTCATTATTTTTAATTTGAAATTTTATTTATGCTGGAGTCAGTTGCTATCTGATACACCAGATGCCAGGTAAAAAAAAAAAGAAGGAATGAAATATTGGCTCTGAAGTCAGGGTGGTGTTCTGCAGACAAGCAGGACTGGAGCAAGTATAGGTTTTGATACTGACATCAAAGATGAGAAATGCCATGTTTCCTTGAGTGGTTTGTGTGTTTGAGTGGTTTGTGGATGCAGTAGCAAGCCAACATGTGATGGTTTTGGTGCATGTCATAAAATCACTTTATCTTCCCCATCTCCTCTCACTTTGTGATCATCTGTTCTGATGGCTCCTCCATACCCTAGAGTACTTCTGGCTGGAAACTTGCTGTAGTCATCTTTTACTCGGGCATGAAAACCATAAAGATACTTCTGGTTTAACAGGTCTGAGCCTTGCTATCTGAGCACTGGTGCAGGGAAGACCAGATTGCAGTGCTTGTTGGCAGGTGGGACTCACGGGGCCACATCTGGGGTGTCCCTGCTCGTACTCCTGGAGAGAACTGCTGAGTGTGGCCATGGCCCCAGCTCATCTCCCCATCACTGCACCGATTGGTATCAGCTTTAAGAGCTGGACCTTCTTCTGCAGTGACCCATGAAGTTTCCCTGGTCTGAACGTCCCCTCTCTTTCTGCCAAGGCTGTGAGTTGGCACCAAGAGCAAATGTCCAGTACCAGTCTTGGCCCGAAATGGCCCTGCAGGGTGGTGCGGACCCAGCCCTCAAGGCTCTCTGCTGGCTGGACACCTTGTACCTCTTGTGGGACGCTGCACCAGGATCTACAGAATTAAACTTGGGGGGGGCAAACCTGTAAGGGCACTTACCTAGTTAGATGCAGCCCTATATTTAGCGAGATGTTGAATTTAAAGACCATTCTACCCTGAAAAGCAGAGAATATGAAAACTGCATTTTATTACTTGGTAGAGCTAGATCTGCTTGCCTTAGAAACTGGCCTCTCGGTAGCATACGCCCAAGGCCGTACACTAAAGCATGAGTACACAGGCTTCTGCAGTGGGATGCAGCGAGTATCAATTGAAAGCAAATAGATAAAGAGCTTGATCAAAATTCTTCCTACCTCCTTTTTTCAAGCAGGCTTCTACTGATGGCAGAAGAAATGCTGTGCAGGGGGAACTTGCACGAGGTGTCTCTATTAGTAGGCAAACACCAAATGTCTCTGTGATACCCATGGCTGCTGGTGCAGTCTTACTCTTTCATTAGTTAATTGGTTCAGTCTAGGTTTTCCTCAAAAATGGAATGGGAATGCAACTGGGGGATCATTTGCGGTGGTTCCAGAGAAAACAGCTGAGGAAACAAGAGTGAGCAGTCAGGGAAAATGGCGAGGGGTGAGGGCCTTGGCTCGGTTCACCCTGCGAGGTCCACCAGCCAGAGCTGGGTGGTGGGAAGTGGAGGCAGGAGCAGGGAGGCTGAGGGCTGGCGTCTGGAAGCATCTTTGGAAAGAGTCAGACTGGATGAAACATCCCACTGGCATTCAGTGAGACCGTGATGACCTAATCAGTTATTTCTTGTTTTCATTTCTGTGAATTTATTTCTGTGGCTGATGGAAGGGATGCCTTGGGTAAAAGACCTCCAAATCCATTCTGTGAATAACTTCCATCTCTGTAACACAGGCTTATCAGGGACTAGCATTTGCTCTAAAATATTTCTCACTTTGAACGTGATGCCTCATAGGAAAATTAAGAGTGACTTAAAGCTGGTTAGATTGTTTTTTCTGTATGTGGTATTTAGAATTGAGATCATTTCCATCTAAAAAAAAAAAATATTATATGTCTCCTTTAAAGTGTCATTCGAATAATTTATTAAAGTAACCACACCCTTCCCTTTCTGTAGGGCTTCCCTAGGGACAGCAGTTTGCAAGAACAAGCAGTTTCCATGCCACTAATGTTACTCGTTCCAATTTTATCAGCTCCTGTATATTTCTGGAAGTGTCTCATTGTGTTAGTATTTTCAGCATTTATATCACTGTAGAGAATTGGTTTGCCATTACATGAGAATTTTTTGAGCTCTCAGAGGAAAAAAAAGGAACGTCATTCAGGATTGACATGAAAATTCAAGACTCAATATCTTTGAGAAGTTAAGAAAAATTTCTGTGTATTGTAGTTCAGTTTTGTCCTTTTTTTCTACTTTTTAAAAAATTTGGAAAGTTCTTTTGACTAGAATCACATTAGTTTCAGTTTGACAATATTGAAACGTGAAGGATTTGTCAAAACTGTCATAGTTTTATGAACAGTTTCAATTTTCGTACACTATCATGTCAGCTAAAAATAGTTAATTGAAAAATTTTCAGCTGTCTGTAATTTTGATGCTTTTTTCATCAGCTCCAAAACTGGATAGAGAAATCACAGCCCCGACAGGCTGTCCCAGCCCCCTGGTGAAATGCAAGGTTACCATCTCCAGGCTTTCAATCTATGGACTTTCAAATAAGCAGTAAATCAGTCTGCTGGGGTTTTTTAATGTTTTCAAATATGCATTACAAACCTTCTGTCAGCTGAACTCTTTTCAGGGAATGTTTTCTGACTAGATATCATAGTATGAGTTCAGAGGGTGCACATAAGGAAAAAAATAAAAATTAAGAGCACTTAATTTCCAAAAATGTCTTTCTATTCCATATCTTAAAAAAATCAAGGAATCCTCCAGTGGAACTGTCCTTCTCTATGTGTTGCAGGGTGCAAATAACATCGCAAAACTGAAACTGAGCTGCCATGAATTATTCAGAGCACCAGAAGCAGCAGCTGTTATTTGTATTTGTCTCTAATTTTGAAGGGTGGAGAATTGGAGGCCTTCATTGACAACAGAGGGGAAGAGGAGGAGACAGTGGGAATGAATTGCTGCCCGATGCCTCAGATGCTTCAACATCTGCAAGGCTGTGTTTAATTTGGTAATCTAGACCGTGGTCCCTTCTGTTAGCAACAAGGGCAACAAATTGGTTGTGTGAAAGTCTGTTTCTTCCGACAGGTAGAGAAATAGTCAGCCCATTTCAAGTGACAGAACAAATTCTGGTTTAAAAATGATCAAAGCCAGGCAGAAAAAATATCTTTATATCCGTGAAACAGCTCTAGGGAGAGAGATAGAATTTAGAGATGTATGCAGAGTACAACCATTATGTTATGAAAAAATATTCAATTTCTTTTTTTCTTTTTTTTTTTTTTGAAGTGAAAATGTTTTGAGGTGGAATGATTGGACTATTCTGCATTATTTTTATGTATATACTGTTCATAAAGTGTCTGGCTTCTGCAGATCTGCCTTTTCTCCTTGCATTGCTGCAAACTCAGTAACTCAATTAAAATCAATATGAAAGTGGCATGTTAAAGAGAAGGGAGTTTCCATGATTTTATTTACAATTAAAAAGATCAAGTTTTGCAGGTTAAGTATGACCGTGCCTTGAGGAAGGAAACAAAATTTATGAAAGATGACTTGCAGTTACTCAGAAGTGTATAGTAGGTGGAATGTAATATGTTGTGGGCCTAATCCTCGAATACAGCATTGAATTGCTACTACAGTACAGCACAAAGGAGTATGCAAAACTTTACCACTATCGCAGGGATAAGTGTATACTTGGTAGAAATTCTGATTGTGTATTTCCACTAGAGCATTATTTAAGCAAGGATTCACTCTCTAACGCAGAGCAGAAAAAATTCTTTGGGTACAAAGAAATCAATATCGGCAAACAAAATGTTAAAGAGTTCAGCACTTACTCTGAAGCTTAAACACTATTTACTCTCATGGGATAAACCCCAGGGTCCTTTACTCAGGCAAACTCTCTTTGATACCAATGGTGTTTGCTTGAATGAAGACATAATTAAGAAGCTCAGGATCTGGGTCATAAGATTTAGCTCACCAACCCGTGAAGACATTTAGCAAGGATTACACAAGCACAGAACTCACACGAAGACCCCATTTCACTAAAATCAATTTTAGATAGGAAAAGCCTTTTGATAAGAAATTCAATTTTTTTTTTTCTTTTTTTCTGGAGAGCAAGAAAGAAAGTGGCAAAAAATACAAAGTTAAGATAAATTAACTTACACAGCTTCCAGACTATAAACTCATGTACAGCTCTGCAAAAAGGAAGAAGACAGATATAGCTTCATGTGAGAAGAGAGCTATCTTTTAGGATACTGTTTGTTTGCACAGTAATATTGGGCACCTAAACAGGATGTGCATGTAGGTAACAGTAGAAGTATTGGCACTTTTTTAAGAAAGTTTTGTGGGATCAAACCCAAATCCAGGCAAAAAGGATCTCTATTTAATAAATGTTTATAAAAAGCGAGGAGAGAAATAGTAAAAATGAACTGTCTATAGCTATTCTCCTGTTTGGAAGGTGGAAATGAGCCCAGTTTGGAAGGTTAGCTGAACATGGTGCAGAAAGAAATGTCCTGTGCATCATTTTCTGGCAGTGAGAGCAGGAAACAGAACTGAAATGGAGCTACACGGTTGGTTTAATCTTTATTATTATTTTTTTATTATTTATTTTCATGGAATTGAACACTTAGGACAGGGGTGAGCGCCTGTCCCACTTTAAGCTCTGTGGGGAAGCTTCTCCAACACCATGGGTTTTGTCCCTGTGGACTCCTTCTGGAGCCGAGCCCCTGCCCTGACCCTCCTGGGACAGGCAGATCCTTTGCATCCCCAGGCGACTGCACAAAAAAGTTTGCTATCCCTCACTGCAAACCCATTTCCATTAAATATAGTCTGGAGCCTCACATATTAAGCCCTACTTAATCGGAGCAGTAAAGAGTGGTATTCTAATAAAACAGCCAGGGATGGGAGAGCAGGGGAGAGCACAGCCCTGACAGGCAGGGGCAGAGGAGCGGCACGGGGGCACAGGGGTGGCTGCTTCTCCCCCGCCTCGGTTTCCCCCTGGACCTGAACACAATATTACCCCATCAGAAGAAAGCTGTCTCCCATTCCCCTGGCAGTCCCCAGTACAGACAGCTCGCCCTCAGGTTGATAATTAGCCAGTTAATCCGGGCCTCGCAGCTAACCCACAGAGTCTATCAATCCAGTTTCTATTAAAAGGCGCCTGCTTGCAGCTGCTCAGCCCTCACACGTTAACTGTCCATCAGCGCCATCAGCTCCTCAAAAGCTTTTCAGTGTGGAGAGTTGTAGTTCAGGCTCTGAATGGCCTGGGATGCTTCCGAGGCATCTCAGCGTGAGGATTTCTACCAATTTATGGCCTCTCCGTAATGAATTTCAGCCACTGGGGGAGAGACAAAAGACTCCAGCGAGCGCTTCTGCCAACGTGCTGCTTGAGCTGCTCAGCTGCAATACTCCAGTAAGTAGTTTTCAAAATAAATTGCTGAGGGTTAGATTATTCTTCTGGCTAGTGGAAGCACAAGGGTGCCTTTCCGAAAGGGATACCTTGAAATGGGGACAGCCTCCTGCTTTTCCCCTTTTTCTCTACCAGGTGAGTAATATACTGCTGTTCCCACCCCTCAGCTCACCAGCTCAGGCTAGTGAGTAGAGATTTCTCTATTTCTGATACACTCAAACAAGTGGGGAAGAATGAGTAGGTACAGAGCTCCCCTTTACAACACACTTCAATGTCCTGCAACAAAAACGTCTGCAGTGGTGGCAAGTGAGAGCCCTGCAAAGCTGGTCCGAGTCTCAGCTTCGGGACAGAGCATCCCAAATGGTAGACTGAAAACGTTTTTCCGTGCAAATGCCGGTAGGAGGAGAGCCATTTGCAGGAGTGAGAGTGGAAAAGCTGGGACTCTGTTAGTCCTCTAAAAGACTTTCATTTTCCCTCTTTGTTCCTCCCTGTCTGGTACAGCATGGCTGAGGATCCCATCAGGGGAGGAATCAAGAGGGCAATACAGGTAAAAATCTGAATTAACAGGAAAGAACAGAAGCCAGATGGCTACACAAACACATGAGCCATCTCAACCGCATTTACAGTGACTGCACACAATGAAAAGGAAGAATAGTGCCATAAATTTTCTTATCATGATAATTCTAAGACATCAATTTAATAGCAAGGCTTTTTTTTTTTTTTTTTTTTTAGTATGAACTTAAAAGCATTTAGGTGCTGAGTTCTTGCTCACTGGCGTTGCCTTCATTACAAAAAGGAAAAGAAACCACCACGTGTTTTTCCAGTTTAGTGATTGGGATTCTTTTAGGCAAGGATATTAAGTATCCTTTAACATATATATGTATCAGCTAGGAAAACAGGAAGCAAAGGATAGAAGTAGCAAGAAAAAAGAAAGGCTAAGGTGTGCGTTTATTTTTTCATATAGAAAATATTGACAAGTTTATACCAGACCTTTCCGCATGTTTTGCAACCTTTAGGCACATGAATAATCTGAATAAATTTAATTGCACTCACAAGTTAGCCCAATCTTCGCAGTTCCCAAGAAAAAGCATGTTTAAAATCAGACATTACATCAGAATATGGAAAAACTTTTTGTTTAAAATTGTTTCAGTGGAGAAAAATGTCCTTTTTGTACTTACAGAGAAGTACCTTCCCTTCCCCTTTTTTTCCTGTCTTGCTTCCCTAGCTTTTAAGCCACTTCCACTTTGCAATGAAAAACTGGAGAATCCCTGCATAGTTATATAAATGGTTTTGCCTTTTTTTTCCCCCAAATTTTTCTTGGAAAACTTTTTTTGATCCATGTTATATCACGATATCCCAGTGCATCTCTAAGTAATTGCACTATATCATCCAGATCACAAAGCTGTAAAGAAAATAGAGGAGACCTTTACCTGTAGGCTGAAGGTGGGATCAGATGACTGAAGTGGAAGCAGTCAGTGAGCATAAATACAGGAGTTTGCCCTGTCGATATCTAGCACCAACCAAAGCAAGCAAAGGAAATGGAAATGAGCTGTGAAGCCAAGTGATAAAACGCTTCTCTGCTTACTTTAAACAGCCTGTTTCCAGTTACCCTTACAGCCTCTGTTAGATTCATTGTTCAGTGTCCCTCAGTCAATATTCTATTTATCATTCAACAACCAGAGTGGTTATGATCCTTCATCCTTGATAAAAAAATAGAAATTATTGATTTAATTGGGAGCAGGGATGAGAATTTGGTTCACTACCTTCCTGTTAACTCTGTTGCTTACTGTAAAATACTTGAGGAAAGGTCTGTTTGCTGTATGACTTGTACCCATTTAGTCCTGTTTTCGATGCTGCTTGAAATTGCTTTCTCCCAGAAGACATAGAGAATCATCAAGGAATTCACAGATTAGATCTCCTTCAGCTGAAATCAATCTATGCAATTCTGATCATGGTTATTTTTCAGAACATATTTGTGTATGTGTCTGGGTATTCTGAGAAGTATATTGTTGATTACTAAGGCAATCAAGTCCAGACAGTGATTTTGTGATTCACTTCAGTGACGTGATATAAATACCGTATATGAGCTTTTCAGTTTCATTTATAGCCCTGAACACCCACTCAGCTACCTCGCTGAGATTTGTTCCATTGCCTCCAATTCTATGTTTATCGTCTCTTTAAGCTGAAACAAAAAAACCCCACACACAAAGTAGGCATTTTTGGAGGAAGAGACTGATGGCTCTCTTTGTACAGAAACGTCTTACTCTCTCCTCAGTTGATTTTATAAATTACTGCCCACACTGAACCAGACTGTTTATCACTCTCATCCTCAGCGGCGCTTTCTCAACCTGTCTTTGCCTTCCCAATTTGTTTATCCCAAGATTTAAGATGGACAGAGACTGCCGCTCTTATAAATCCTGATTTCATTAGTGATGAAGTGTCTGGCAAAAAGTCCCTGCAGTAGCTGCTCTGCTCTCCATCTCCCGTACAGCCTAACTAGGTCTCCAATGGTAAAAAGATCATAGGATGTCCGGGGCCCACGGAAGCATGATAATAAGACTTACGAAGAAAGTGGTCCCTGCGAGGCCTCATTACAGGCATTTCTAGGGCTAAGTTACTGCTTCAGAGGGTGGAAAAGGCATCTTTACAACAACTTACCCAAAACAAAGTGGATCATTTCTATCTGGATCTGTCTTTCTTTTCCCTCATAATAGTAGCACGGTAAGACTTGCTAATTGGTACATAATGCAGTTTGTCATACATTTTTGTTATGCTGTCATTATTTTTACCATCAATATGAACCCATCTTAACACTGAGGCATAACTGTCTCCAATTAACTGATGAAAAATGACATCTGTGTAAAAGTGCAGTGTAAAATTGTCCTCATCTATCTGAATACAGTATTTTTCCTTGGTAGCTTTCTTTCACAGACAAACTAAAATTGAGAGATGAAATGAATTTTAAAAAATAAATAAAACAGCAACACTGTTGTTTTCACTAAGTGGATAGATGGGTTTGTGTAGCTTGTATTTCAGTAAGAGTGGGAAAGATAGATGCTACCTATCCTATTATCTGAAAAATAATATAACTACATTGCGGAAAAAAGCTCCAACAGGATTAAAACATCTAAGAGTAAAATGAAACATAGCCACGGTGTTTTCTCAAACTTTTTTCAAAAACAGGAAGAATTTAAGAAGTGGTATCTGACAAGTTTATCTACATTCATAGTTAGAGGTGTGTGTGTATCCATACTTAAATAAAATATGTTTATATCTGTTTATAATATATTGCTAAATAAAGTGGGTAACTGTTTATTGTCAGTGCCTTAGTCTAGCTTAATGTTTACATAAAGCCTGAATAGAACTCGGATTTAGGGATTGAATACTTTTAATGGATTTCAGTCAAAGCATATATAAACTGTTAAGAAAAAATGTGGAAAAGAAAAAACCAAAGAGGCAGAAAAGGAGATGTGGCAATTCAAGTTCCTTCCTCCAGCTGCTCTTACCAAGGAGGGGGCTAACAAGTCCCCTTGATCCACCTCAGGAAAGTTTGTGCAGATCCCACCCAACCAAAGACGTGAGGCATCACAAGGTGCCACTGCAGGACCTGGGAGGACGTGTGATTCTCTGTGAGTCTGCAAAACCAGATACCAATAGGCATCTAAACATACACTTTTCTTCTGCCCACTTTCACCTTGTCCAAACTCAAGATAAAGATGACCTAAACTCTGGAGAAGAATTTTCTTCTGCCTCCTTTTGTATTTGCAAATAATATGGCTTGAGGAGAAGCCACATTTATTTGCAACTAAAATACCACCTGCTTATGTGTGAAAAAAAAATGCCTAGTCATATGGATTCAGGGTTAAAATGATAAATTTAATTATCAGAAAGTAAGAGAGCAATTCACGTTTGGAGACAGCAAATTTCAGCAGAACTCGATATGTAATTTTATGTCATTTCCTGAAAGTTCAATAGACAATGTGGGTTTCTCCAAAATTCCACACATCATTTGGAGCAAAACTGTTGAGATGCTGCATTATGAAGCGTAACAAAACATAGCTTATCACACACCCCATTGTGGCTGCTAATACACATTGGAAAGTTTCCTGTAATTTCATCATTCATACTTTTGTGTGCTTTATCGGTGGCTGCCTACATTGCCATATAACTTTGTTTAGATTACCCAAACTCATTTTGTTAAATCAAATTCTGGTTGGTTGTTTTTCCCTTTCATTCCATTAAGAAGACATGCGCTACATATGGTCTAATATTACGGTTGGTCTGAATTGATTAGAATTCTTTTTTAGTTATTCTATTACATAAAAAATATCACTTATATTTTTCCCATCATCGTTTCTTATAGAGAGACTTAATGGTAGAATGACAAATAACCTCTCTATGAGAAGATAAAAAAAGAAGTTGCTTCTATACTTAACAGATGTTCTTCTCTGTTCTGATTAGTATCCTCATCACACTGAATTTGAACATTTCCTTTTATTTCTCTATGTGAAAATTTCATAATAGTTTTAATGAATTTTCCAGGAGTCGTTCCTTCGGGTTCCTCAGACTTTATTCTCAGGCATCCTGAATCCGTACCACCATGCCCCGACGAAGCACTCGCTCTTACATAATGTAATGCAGCGCTGTAACTCCTTTGTTCCCTCAACGTATGGTCAAGCTATTCAGCAATGCACATCTTCACCTTGCTACATGCTGAGATATGTTCTACTTTAAGGACATTTTTCTAACTAGAGAAAAAGTATTCTTTTGTCAAGCTGCAGTATTTTTAGGTGCTTTCTCCTCCAACTTAGTATTCACTGAAGTCCTCTATGATTTCTCTATCGCTTCAGTCCATGCCAACTCAGATGAAACATTAGTACTTCTTCAAAGGCACTGAAAAGCGTTGTTTTGTTTTTCTCAAAGAAAGAAGACCTCCCATACAGGTCAGCCACTCTAGAGTTCCACCAGGGAGCAAGCTGGTAGATTAAAAAGAGTGTCTAATAAGGTGTTTTTTCATAATTCATTGTTTGAATTCACCGTTGGGAGAAAATGATTGCAAAGAAAATTGATGCAGCTGAAGGCACAGGCAGAACCATGGAGCCACAGCCTCATGACTAACTTTCCTTTGCCCCATCTAGAGCACCTATACCTAACATTAGAGGGATTTCTGGGTTTAATTTCCTGCCATACAAAAAGTCAACAGATGACAACCCAGATTCAGAAAAATACTTTATTACTTGGATGCTGATTTCCACCGATTTTTGGATTCTGGATATGGGGTCATGCAGACTTACATGTAATTGGATTTGCATCTAATTATTGAAAATAAATACACTGTTCAATCTCTCCGGTCTACATGACACAACCTGCTTTCTTGAGTCTCATCCATGACGCTAGCAATCACACTCTGGGACAAGGCAGGCTTTGTTGATGATTTTTTGGAGTTGTTTTTTAATTGTGTTGGTGAATGCTCTTGAGTTTTACCAGGTGATGTGAGAATGTTTGTCCAGATTTCCCACATGTTTGAATTCAAGGCATAAACTGACATAAATTGCAACCCATTCATTTGTAACTGAAAAGGTAACCCCTATATTGGGGAGAGAGGGGAAGGAAGAGTAGGAAGGTTGGTGGCAGATCTGTTTATGATAGATCTTTTTTTGGAATAGCAAAAAGACTTTGTTTTTATACAACCTTTTCTGTGTTTTACCTTCTTTATATCCCTTTTATTTCATTTTCAAGCACTATCCTTCAAATTTCCATAATACAGTTCACAGCTAGTCTCCTTTGCCCAACCCAAAACTATTTAAAAACATCAAGTATTTGAGAATAAGCTATTGTCAGGGAAAAGAAAGAAAGAAAAAAAAAACCCTCTGACCATCTTTCTTTTTGCTGGCACCACTCCTTTCTGATTCAAAAAGCTACATTATTTAAGACTTCTGTAGCTGTCTTCCACGTTTCTGGAGAATTTCAGCTCTCATGGGTTTTTCTCCCTTTCTTTTCTTGCTGGGGTATTCTCATATTTCTCTGTAGGTCTGGTACCTACCCTGCTAATCACTCAGAATCTGACACATCCTTTGTTCGGTATTTCAGCTCTAGCTGATCAGCATAACCACGTACTTCCAACTGTTTCCTGTGGTCCTTTGTAAACAAGCTGCAGGATTTTCTCCAGAAGATGGATTATGCACTTTATCTGTAATAAGAGTTCCAATTTATCTCCAAGTAACAGTGAGCCCACAATCTCTTCCTGTATCACCCTGTTTAATTTAAGATCAATACTTACCTGTCTAACATTTAATATATGCCTATAATCTTGTTTGGATTTGGTTCCTGAAAGGTATTTTTGATGTTTAATTTCTGGGGTTTCCTTCTAGGATAGTTTAGATGGTACAGTTCACTGTTTAATTGCTCTTGAGGAAAAATCATTATTTCCCCAATTTTATTTTATTTTTGTAAATTTAATAATATAGAGCCCCTTTAAACATGAAGCATCTTCAGCTTTTGGCCTTATGAGAAGTTGTTGAGGTTCCCATGAGATCTGCTGCCTGACTGAAGGTAAAATGGACAAGTTGTTTCCTTTGAGTGGTGAGTGCCCAAACCAATGTGCATCTTTACCACTTTTTAAACTATATGTATAATACAGTCGTAACTCAGCTTTTTTTTTTTTCCTTAACTTTCTAAAATATTAGTAGGGGGTTTCTAATACCAAAAATGGTCATTTATTGGGCCAGTTATTCAAATGGATGTGACCAGTGGATATAATTAGGCATATAGCAAATCAGAAGATAGCACGCCTGTTGGCATGGTCATTGTGCTGATAACAGTCAGCCTGAGGCAGTTCCTAAAGACATCGGTGGGAGTCTTAGCTTGTGTGTCAAAACTTCTAGTTTTGGAATGTCAATGGAAAATGTCACAGGTAATTTAGCACTCTCTCTCGTATCAATCTATGTATGCTGAGAATAAACATTACTTCAGATACACACAGTCTGCATTGGTTAGACTCAGAAGAGTTAACACAGGTGTGTCAAAATTGATTTTGCCATTAGAGGGCTTTGGTTGTTTAGTAGAGAGGTGAAAAAAGTCTTTTTTCCTCCTCTAGGATACTTGAGCATCTATATCAAGTGAAGTTGAAATTTGGTCTAAATATCAACAAAATTGCCTGTTCCCCCCTTTTGAAAGGACTATTCAATCTTTGGGAGAGATTTAGTAATAAAGGATCTCATATTAAACAGGGCTAAAAATTTTCTGCAGGTAAAAGCTGCATCGTTCAAAAATAATCTTTACACTAAATTTGCAGCAGAGACTTCCTTCGTTCAGGGTCAATCCTATATTTTGCTGGGTTTGCACAAGAAGAAAATCATGCAAATAATATACTTCAGAGCCCTAAAGAAACTCCCTAGCTAGCTCCTTTCCCTATCACCTTCCCCAGCTTTCCAATGCCTCTATAAACTTACACCTCTATTTTGCACAGAATTGAATGGTTTCAGAAGTCTGTTACACTGTGACTGTATATTTGGGCAAAACTTCCCATCACACTTGCAGCATCAATGATCAAACTATAATTAGTTGTGATCTTATGTTCCCAGTAATTGTGTCTTCTCTAGCTTGAAGGTGGATAAAACTTCTATTAGACTCTGAAGGACTCAGACTTCAACTCAGTCTTTCTAACTGAAAAATATGAAAAAGTGGAGGAAGCAGTATATGTTCAGCAGGAGCAATATTGCCTTTGAACAGAAATGCTTAATACTTTCAGTTTACATTAAGACCTGAGTCTTTGTTGCCGGTGTACAGCACAGGCGTTGGCTTTAGATGTGGTGGAAGGATTTCTTTTCTCAGATGGCAGAACATGATTAGAAGTTTTCTGTGATCTTTCCTGCTACACCTATTCTTTCCAAGAAGTATTCACGCAACAGTCAGAATCTTGTTCTGTTCTCAGCCCTCCCTCAATCTCTGTCCCAGTGCCTCAAATTCACTGGGCAGCATGCACTCTCAGAAGCATGCTCCTTTAGAAATGCTTCTACAACTTCATCTCAGCTTCACCCTGTGATTCTTTTTTGTCTAAGACCCTATACTGCTCCAGAAAAGAATTCATTGTTGCTCTTCACTTCATAGCATTTCTTTTTATTCCTGTTGTAGGTGTGACATTTTGCAGAGTTACTTCTTTTGCATTAATGAATGTGAGGGTACAACCAGGTCCTAAAATGCATATAGACACTCCAAGGAAATGCAAACAAATGAACATTAAAATAGTCTTTAAAATGTTGTTTGATCTCCACCAAAGGAAAGGATATAAAGTATCCCTTGGTAATTCCTGCATCAAGCCAACAGCCAACTGCCTACCTGCTGTGAGCAAACACCTATATCAATATCCTCTGCTTGCCTACCAAAAGTTTCTAGTATAATTAATTTACTGTTCCTTACCCAACATCACACATTTCCTGACTTAGATGTTTCACAGTGGGACTGAGCTCCTGTCTCCTGTTGCAGGAATGTTCTGTATGTAGAGCAGAACAGGGCTTAACAGACTCATTAACCATTTATTACGACTGCTGATGTTTTGATCAATATATAAATGCTGGGCTTCTCCAGTAATCATAAATGCAGGTGCCTTTGGTTCTGTGGAAAATGTTGTGGAGCTCACGCATGTAAGCATGTGCAGGATCGAGTCTGTGGATGGTATCTTCAGTCTAGCTGCCTATCCATCTACATTCAGAAAGCCCTAGCAGACATTATACGTAAGCATCAACCTCTTATATTTTAGGGGGGGGCTGATGTGGGTCTACTATCCAACCCCTTTTGTTGCTTATTTAATTTTTTTGAAGTTCAAAACATATATATACACCGTACTGCTCACTTTTTTGCTTTCAGTACTGCAAACTCTGTAGAACTGTTTCAGTACAAGACTCTGATTCCATTGTCTTTGCTGTGTCCATTAATGCTGTCAGCTTTTCTGTCCCGTGCCTGTAATACCCACTAAGTCAACATTTCCCACTAACCATGGCCACCAATTCTTATTGCGAAAGGTGACATAAATCCTTCTGTTGAAGCAAGTGAAGGGATTTTTTCCTTTGGTGAAAGCGGAATTTGATTAGTTTAGGATCTAAATAACTTACTGATGTCAAATGGTTGACTGGTGATTCTTGTGTGCAAGACAGAAGAAAATTACATATATGAAGACATTTCAACATACAAAAGAATAAAGGAGTAGAAAATTAAAAGATAGGTCATCAGTCCTTCTGGTGCTGTTACTGAAATGTTACATTTCATGTTACTTTTCCACCTCTAGATTGAAATGAAAAGTAAGAAGGACTAAAATCTAATTTCATATTTTCCCCTCTATGTAGTTCTTAGGAAGGAAGCAGCTTGCATATAAAAGCAGAAGACAAAAAGAAAAAGATTTAATTCAAAGAAATCTGAATGTGATAGTGTCCACAATGCTGCAATGCCAAAAAAAGGTTGCCTTCTTCCTCCTAAAGCACAGTGTCGTTACTTAGAAAAGTAAGAGAAAAGATATAGCAGAATTACTATGAAGCAGGTAGCCTTCCATTCAGGTTGACTTTCTGTGCTCACCTGTTTAAAGAATCTGTGCAAAGTAATTAGAGGTGTAAAAGTGGAACAAAATCAAATTGGAATTATAATAATTTTAATGATATTTGAAAGGCTTTTCTTAATTCACATGCCTATCAAAAGAAGCCAAAGAACATTTCAATAAAGAACATATCTGCAAGCCGCTGTTTCCAACTTTTCCATTAACTGGAAGTATATCAATGCTTTCTTGTTTCATGGTCGAAGTTCAGTTACTTTGGCCCCACTATGTTTCTGAAGTGTTCAGATCAAGCTAAATGGCTTCACATTGTTCAGCATGTTTCCAATTTTCTACTGTAGAGGAACAGATAGAATATATGCCTTGCCAAGTGCAAGAAACGGTGGGATCAAGTGTTCAGTTTCAATCTCAACAGTTCCAATCTGTTTCACATCTTGTCATCTGATTTACAGTATCTTTGTATCTGTTGAAATAGGTGGTTAAGCAGCCTTTATTATAAGCCTTTATGCTGACAATAATGCTAACAGTCCAAAATAATCTAATTCTCTGAAAAAGAAGCTTGAAGCTATCTCTGAAATCAGACACAACAGAGACTCCTTGTCCTGGCACTCAGTGAAGTAAGGAGGTAGCAAGGGAAAGTATGCGTTAAATGATGCTTTTAAGGCACTAAGAAGACAGCATGTCTTTGTGTATTTTGATTATTTTGCATGCTATTAGGAGAGCACAATAGAAGGAGAAAGTTTGGTTCCTCTTCTTCATATAAACACTAATAAGATGCAGAATATTTTGTGAAGGATAGCTCTTTGAGATGTGATGCCTGGATTTACAGAGAATCTCTTGATTTATTTTTTTCTGCCGATCTATTCTTTAATAAGGAAAGATTGTTGTGAGGGTCCTGGCGTATTACCTGCTGCTTTCATTAAATGGATGTCCAAAATAAACATCCAGTTCTTTACCTAGTCAATAACCTAAATCACCAGCTTTCCAATTTGTTTTTTTTTTTCATAGACCAGGACTAAAGGATTTAAATAAACCCCTCCATCTCCTGCTGCTGCAGGCACCCTTCCTATCCCCTCCAGGTACTTCTCGCATGTCACTGCTGTGTTATCTGAGTCTACTGGTTTGCAGTATACACAGAACTTCTTTAATTTCCTGGCTACACTGGAGCTCATTGGAGGATTTTTGCAGCTCTTCCCTATCTTTAGACATGTTGCCATACCCCTCCACTGGACTTTTTTCCACACTGTCCTAGTTGTACACCATGTGGGCGCCCAAAATCCTAAACAGTAGAGCCGGAGGTGAACCAGAGGAGGAAATCTTCCTTATTGGACTGAAAATGGCTTCAAAGTGATGTTTCTCAGAGCCATGTTATATCTTAGACTGGCTAATTCTGTCATGCTTTTATTATTCAAGTGTCCTGTCAAAGGCTTACTTCATCCTGGGTAGTTGAAATTTTCAACTCTATTTTAAATTTAAAGATCACTGAGGTTTAACTACAAGTTTCTTAGTCTTTGACAATTTTTTCTATATATTAGGAACAGAGAAAGTACACTTTTTGCCCTCATGAAGAGGGAACTGTTTCAAGTTCAGGGAGGCTAATTTTCCCTTTACTTATGCTTTCCTCATCTCAGATAAGTATGTGGGCGTAAGTGTATGTTTTATTTTGTCTTATTATTTTAACCAAGTTAATTCTCTTCCATTTGTTTCCCCTTCAGTAAGTCTTTAATTTAGGCACAACATTTGGCAAGTGGCTGAAGGTTTTGACCCTCTGGAGTGCCTCTGACTCTAAGACCTGCACATGGGATTCCCATTAATGTCAGCTAGAATTGCACACACAGAGCAAGGCAGTGCCTCTGACCCATCAAAGAAAAAGAGGCTTAGTTGATAAGAGGAAAAAAAAGTTATCTGCAAGAAAGAGCGAGGAAATGAATCAAAACGAAAACTAGGATGCTGCTAAAGGAAGGGTTTTTTATAAAAAATAAAAGCAAAAGTATGGAATGGAAAATCTAGATCACAGTGATGCATAAAAATGTGGGATCTAATTCAGACACAAGATGAGAAAAGATGGGAGTGAATTTTAATAAAGAAAAGCACTTGCTATAGAAAGGACATTTAGCTGATCTCGGGAAACTATTTAAGGATTTCAAATGAGTTCAATAGGAAGAAAAGTATCAAAGTCTTTGGAGTAGCGTGTAGAGATTAATGAGTAATGACAGTTATTGCAAAGACTGTGAGCCATCTTCTTTTATGTAAGTTACCAGAAGTTTTAGTAATGGTTTCAAGTTTTAGTAGTGGTTTTAACAGGGAGATGAATGTACTGGATCTTTTACCTTCAAGGAAAAAGGCAGATAGATTAGCTAGCTAGTTACTCTGTGTGAAATGGTAAGATCTTTCCTACAGGCATCTTGAATTACTGTTTTTCATACTTCATTAAATTGTCTTGCAAGTACTTGCATATTTTCTTTCAAGGTTTTGCAAAACATTGTGAATCTGGGTAACACGGGCAAACCTAAGAAATCTTGGGAAATCATAGACTGTTATTATTATAATTATCTTACACTGCAGTAGTCCCTACGGATTCTTTTTCTATCAGGCAGGTACACAGTCTGCATGTTATTTTGTGGCACCCTCACTTGTAGCCTGTGAATTAATGGTACAGAGCTGAGACAGCACCTTCAGCAGGAGAGTGTAAAGGAACTGGTTTTTGGTAACATAGGTAAGCACTGACTGAATTCATCTTTGTCTCTCAGACGCATCTAAAATAATTCTTGCTGCTAGAGAGCCAATCTACTACAACTTCCCCACTCTCAGACAGAAAAATTACTTAATGCTACAGTTTATAACACAGGGAAAATAAAGGAATAGATGTCATTATATTAACTCATTAGCAGGTCTGTATGTTGTGGTTGATCTCTATATCTGTATTTATTTGTGGGCCAGATACTACCTCAGAAGCTTCTTCATTTAGGATTTTCTGCAGTTATGACTTCATATACTGACTGAAATATGTTAGGTTACAGTACTGGTGACATCACTATCTTATTACCTCAAAATGCTATATACTCACTTAGAGGTGGCTCTTATTTGAATGCGGCGTTGGCCTTTTGATTCCCAGGCCACTCTAGACTGGCAGCCTCACTGTCTTTACAATGTCCCATTTTCTTTTTTGGTTTCTGCAAACATATATCTCATTGTTTCTGACACAGCATATATGTGGGGGAAGTTCTTTGTATTTCTGGATTCCTTTATACTATATACTGAGTAAAATCTGTGCTTATGTATATTTTCAGACTCAGTAATGACTCTTTGTTCACAGTAACTACATGAACTTAACCATTTCTACTTTACATTTAATTTCTTTGTATTCTTCTGAACCTTTCAGATTCTTACCTTCTGAGTTGCTGGTTCACCCATCTAATGTAGCCACATATTGCTGTGTGTGTGATATGTCCAGTGTGTCACGTGCTAAAATCCTGTCCCAAGCCTAATCAACAACCTTGGATCTTTGATTCCACTCGTTAACTGATGTGTCCAAGTGACAAATCTAAGTTACTAGTTTCAGATTTGTGCAAAGAACTCTATACAAACCTGTATGAAACTTTTATATTTTAAAAGTCTCTATTTTTTAATGAAGTATTTATCTGACTTACTACCTTAGAGCTTCATAGCTTACTCTGTCATCTTAGCTTAACGGCATATCACAAAAGATAACAGTAGTATGAAATGCCACACCATCAAGAGAATTGTGAGGAATCTTTGGATTTGAGACCAGCTGTTTCCATACTGATGTCAAAGGTTTTTTTAACTCTTCACAAACTCTGCAGAGATACCAGTGAGATTTTGTTCCTTACTGGCTTTTAGTTTTCCCACCTTGTTTTTGTCCCATGCCTAACCTCCCACTATCTTAGCCTTTAGTCCTCTAATGCTTGCAATTTTCTATTTATAGTTACCCCTTCCCTTCCCCTGGTAACTTATGGTGTTTGAGGGCCTAAAAAGTAAACTGGAGGTAGGATTTCCATTTGAAAAGGTTTAGTGGAACTACAGGTACCCTGGGAGAGTGAAGCACGTGTTGCTGAGTGCAGTCACTCAGGCAGTGGGTGGTAGATCAGTGTATCCCAGGACATTCTGCTGGCCCTCAAAGGGAGAGCTGAGATATTGAAGATTAGTACTTATGTTTTCCTTGAAGGGGGGGAGGGGGGGGGATGTCACTTGCTCTCTGTGAGACATTATTTCAGTGGTAGGAAACGTAGTCCAGCACGCTGACAGTCATCGGTAGGATTCAACACTGTGATGCTCTTGACCAAACATTCAATCTCCAAGGTAAATACTTCCAGCTAGAGAAGGTGGGATAGAATGCCTCACTGCATTGGTTGAAAACATTAGGAACCGGAGGGGCTTTTCCATACATAAAAGATCACGGCTTTGTAATTCAATGCACCTTTTTGTGCTTGGTATCCAACAGGGCCAAGAAGCAAGTGCAGTGTTGTGCAGTTGGACTGTAATTATTGAAGTCCCCAGACACTGGGGACATCGTTATGCAAAGGTAAGTCCTTTCTCTTTCTGTCTACTTGTGGTAAGAATAGCTGTTATCAAGATTTCAAACCATAGTTTGGAGAAACCTCAGTATCATCTGTTGCCTGTTAAGCGGGTTGGATAAAAACTAAACTGGACTACTTTGTGCAGACCCTCTTTATACGCAGGTACACATGGGGCAGAAGAAAGTGTTTCTCTGTCCACTTCAGATGGTCAGTCAGGGACCAGTGCAAAGAAAATGTTCAGTCTTAGCTTGAAGCGAGCATCCATATTGGACTAATGCTGGGAAGAAACGGCAGACGGGTGCAGGCCGGCCCGCATGGCAAGGCCTGTGGGAGGAGGAGCACAGGAGGCACACAGGCAGGCCAGTAGACTCTCTGCGGAAGAAATCTCGCTGGAAGAGCCCACAAGCCAGAGGCACAGATCTGCACCTTTCTGAGCTCAGAAACTTAGCAGTTCTGTGCTCCTCGGCCAGCTTTCGACTGCCAGGAATATGTGCAATATGTATTCCTATACAGGTGGAAATTCATAGATTTATATGACTTGTCCCCATCTGGCCTTGAAGGAATTCACTGACTCATCAGGCTAACAAGATATTGGTCATAAGTTCAGGTCATTCCACAAGAAAGACAAGAATATGTTTGAAGAAATTTGTACTAGTGCATATTCAGTATCCAGGCTATAAATTTGCATGTGGCCTCTTCACATCACTGTTGTGGTCAAAGCTTGCGCTTCATACTAATTAATCTTTCATTGCCCAATTAAAATGAAAAACGGTGCAGTAGCCATCTCTACTGCTTTTCATTAAACATATGCATCATTGATAATATATAGTGGTGTTCTTTTCTTCATGAAAAAGTATTTTTATTCATGGTAAATAATATTTGCTCTATGTATTATTGCAATTAAACCATATTACAGTGAATAAGGCATGCTCTTCCAGGCATATCCCACTTCAGAGCAAAATCACTTTAAAAATTAAAGTTCTGAAATATTCCTGGAAAGGGAAACTGTATACTTTTATTGCCAATTCAAATGGGTGAAAGTAGAACACATCAATCTTTGATTTTCTTTAATAATTTATGAAATTTCATGAATCAGCAGGTAATTGGTTCTTATAGACAAGCCTCTGAGAATTTTTTCTAGTATTCAAGAGTTCCATGGATTTATCCCTCTGCATATAACAGTTAGTGCCTTTAAACAGGGACATTAAAAAATTTCCACTTACATACAAATGACCTTTTAAGCAGCACCTATGATTGATTTGCAGGAGGTAAAATAACATCCCCTTACTTCCTGGTATTTAATTTACCTGACAGAACCATCTCTCCCAGGTTTTCTCAGGGGATTTTGAGCAAGCTATTCTCAGGATTATTGTGTATCAAATTACCATCATTTCTAATGAAATAGTAAATTAGAGGTGCTGAGTGGATAACTGTTAATTTGGATATTCCTAACTGACTTGAAAACTTGTCAGTCATTCTCATACCTGCATTTTGGCCTGCAAGTGGGGAGTGGTGAGGTGAGCAGAGAGAAAATAAATTAGATCTTTTAAAAATGTTGCAGTGATTTAGAAGCCTAAGATACATTGACAATTAATGGATTCAGATGCTTCTGCAAACTAAAAATAGGTGCATGGAGATATATATCTCACTGGAAGACTTGACAATTAAGCTCCCAATTCTCTTTTGAAAACAGTATCTAGTTGTCAAATCGTTTGATATTTTTCCCCCAATCTTTCTTATTTTTGCCTGCTCGCAGCTTGTACTGGAAGCAGGCAGGCTGCCTCCAGCGCAGAGACGCCAGGCAGAGCCCTCTTCGGGAAGGACCGTGCCTCCCTGCTCTCCAGTTCCTTTCCTTTCAGTCTTAAACCAGCTGTATCTTCAGCTAAGCAGCGGCTCCCTGCGTCTTAATCAGTTTGTTGATTAGGCACTTCGAGGTGAGATTATTCGTCCTTCCACCGGACTCTGTATTCCGGCGACGACCCCCCCGCCTGCCCCACGGAGAAAATAAACCCAACCCGCAGGGCAAACGCAGGAGCAAGAGCTGGGCCGAGGTCCGCTCTCTGCCAGTGCTTCTCCAGGCTGTCCTCCTCAGCAGGTCTTCTGCTGGCTCTTAACCACGCAGCTCAGCCGGCAGCGAACAGCATCTCGCTGCTGCCTCTGTTAACTCCACGTCTCTTCACCACCTACCTTGGCAAAATTTCACTGGACTTACTAGTTTAGGATAGCTCGGTCAAACTTGATAGGGTACAAACCGGGAGTACGAAGGTTTTGGAAGCTACAAGGAAAGCATGTATATACATTTACGTTACAATGATTAAAAAAAACCCCTCATGTCTTTACAAAAGTCAGGTAAAAAAATATTTCCTTCATTTTGGTCACAAAGCTGAACAGACTAAAATATATTATAAAATAACCATAGATAAGAAGCCAAAGCAATTTAACTGAACAATCGCAGGTCTTTAGGTTTACCAGATGTGTACTACTAAACCAGATTAAAAGCCAGATTCACTGGCTTAGTTTTGATGACCTACCTTGTTCTTCCTTGTTCTTCTTCACTGTTGAAGCAAAAGTGATGGTAGCAATTACAGAAAACAACAACAAAAATTGGGGAAAAAATGCCAGCATAACATTAAGACCAAGAGGTATAAAATACCCTGGAGAAAACTTGAAATAAATATAATTAAAATGGCCTTTTGCCCTTGAAAACTTATTTTTCAGTGAAGCACATCCTGTTGAAGTAGTTCCATTATAGAGGAGTCTTTGTGATAAATCCTGTCTTACAGGTTCACTGATTTAATCAAAAAGACCATCTTAATGCAAATGCTAATTCTTCATTTGGGTAAAGCAAGGCACAGAGGCCTTGAGTAAAACTCCCAAGCCAGCAGTGACCACGACCCCCGAGTTCTGCATCGCACCCCACTCCCGCAGCGAAGATCTGTACGCCACAATAATGTATGTCCTGCTCCTCTCCTGTGCACTTTGTTAGCAGTGATGTAGCTGGTCTAACAGAGCCGAGGATGGAGGTGTGCTTCAGGAGAACTAATCTTTACACAAAGGCTGGGGTTGGAAAGAGTACCTGTATTTCATATCTAATATTCTTCACAGCCTTGGCTCTAGAATTTATGTATTCACAACAGTGTCAGATAGTATTACTAATGAAACCCGAAGCATGCTGTTAGAAAGGTACATATCACAGAGGGCACGGCAGCGTAACTGAGGATAGATTTCCAGTTCTGCGAATTGCAGAGCTGAAATCCTCTTCGAGGAGAACAACTTGCAGTCACAAAATATATCGCCAGAAAATGAACCGGAGGCACAAGTCAAAGCACCTGTACTAGTAGCTACATGTATAGCATCTTCAATGAGAGAACTTTTCCTCTTGCAAATTTGACCCCAGCTGTAGTTCCTAATCAGCATCAATCTCAACAACTGTGTTTAGGGCATATGCCTGCTTTTCTTGATGAGACACCAGCAACAGATTTATTCATTTGCAAATGAGCTATTAGATTATACCTTCCTGTCTCTATATTCATTTACTTCAGAAGAACTTAAAAGTATATATAAATATGTGCACCACTGAGTAGGTCTATGCAGCATGAATTAATATGGTTGCAGCTCGTGGGGGGAGGCATGATGTGTGGTTGTGGGATTGTGGAAGGGAAGTCATCTCTGTGAAAACTGATTTGAATGCAGATTCACCCATGGGACAGGCACTTCCACCTGCACCAGTTGATAAAGCTGTAAAAAACATATTAATGATTAATTCATAATCACTTTAGATTTATAATGTAGACTCAAACCAGTCACAATCTTACCAATTCCCATCCTTGCCACCAGGCTTGAACTGAGAACCTGTAAATAGGTGCAAGTTCATTCTGAAAAAGTCAATATAAAATGAGATACTAACATGAACAGTTCTGGATCCAGATGCACATAGATTTTTCTTCAGCAGAACTAAGCTGGTTTTGATCTTGGGAGGCTGGTGGGGAATCTGTTTTTTATAGGGTATTATACCCAGATTGGTATACTGCATCTAGCATCCATTCTGCACACACAGAAGCATATGACTTTGAAATCAGTGGATATACTCACACAAGTAAAATTGCTCTCTGATTGTACTGCTAGTAGGATCAGATTCCTAATTAATGAATGTGGTCTTGGTGTTTTAGTAAATTAAGATAGAACAGAAGATTGCTGTTGATACTATTATGTCAGGGAGTTTTGCAATTAGTGTTCAAATTTTCATTTTAGTGCTTCATTCAGCTCCTCCTTCCCATGCTAACAATTAAGTTCCCTAGCCACAAAACATCCATTACATTGTGCATGTTGTCTGCAGCATTGATATACAGTCCCATCAGCTACTGTATAAGCTCCTATTTCACCTTCATTTACTAATGTAGTCTTCAGTATTGAATACTGATGCAGGCAAAGTAGAAAAACAGTCCTCATCAATGTTTCGCACATAGTGTAAACAAAACTGATGAAAACTGACTCATCTGTGCCCACTTAAAAGATTAGTGTTGTACAACAATTCTTAATTACCTTTTAATCTTATCTTTGCACGCCTTCCCAACCTGACTGTATCCAATGTCTTCCATCCTGTAATACAAGCTCTTGTTTTTCTGCTGAGCAATCAGACACTTACCTTATGAGCAATGAACTCGTCAGTGAAAGTGAGATGGCAAATCTATGCCTTGCTATATACAAGAGAAGTCAAAGAGCTTCTCATGCCACAGAGCTGCTGCACAGCTTTTATAAATTATTCATGATGCTCTCATCCCCACATTCTTTATTCCATTGCCAGCAGGACCTTGTTGTGGTGCCTTCACTAATCACAACATGGTTATAAGCCCTGAAGATATTTGCCAAACTCTGTTACTTTATAGGGTCGGGAGTCCCCACTCTTGCCCACGTGCATCTCTTGCTTCAGTCCTCCACAGCTTCCCCACTGCCACAAGCATGAAACTCCCTTTATCTCTGTGTAACAAATTATCTTAGACCCAGGACTGATTTCTTGCCCAAACCAGTGAGGAAATGCAGAGGGAAAATATTCTTCATTTGGTGGCCAGACACTCTCCTCTCTTTGTGACTGACATGAAAGTTGAACCCTGGTTTCTATGCTCTTTAGATGAGCTTGCTGATAGTAGACTGTCCTATGCTGGGCTTTCTCTTCTTTTTGCATTCACAGAGAAGCTTACAAGGGACTTGGTTTTATTCTAAGATGAAAGAAGACTTTTTTCTTCCTGTACAAAAAGGAAATGTTTTTCATTGCGGGGCTGAATATAGACATGATGTGAAGAGGGATGTCAGTGGGATGAGAAGAGCATCTTTCCGTCGTGTGGCTGAAGATATGAGCCACAAAGAGCAGTGCTAATGGGATGGGGAAGTCCTGCTCTTCTCAAATCTTGCCCGTTCAGTTCTAATTGTGCAGTGCCAAACATCACAAGACATTGCCAGGTTATTATGATGTCAAGGTAAAAATCCATAGTAGAAAGCACAAAACTGTCCAATTCTATCAACAGACCTTTCAAAGTATAAAGGATTTCACCTAGTGAGAAGGTGTTAATGTGATGGAAATAGTAAATTATAGGCATATAGTATCATGCTTGCATTTAACTGAATTATATCAGGATTGCAAAAGATACCATTTGAAATATACTTAGCAATGCAGAGCATAGATACTATTAATAGCATTAAAGGAATACAAATGTATTTGCCCAAATGCCACAAATGTTAGTAGGCATGTATAGAATATGCTAGTTTTGCACAAGAATTGAAATTAATAGGCATGACCTTTTTCTGACTTGCTTTTCATCCTCATAAATTCAGCATGTTTGCAAAACAGGCTCAGCGGGATTTGTTTGTGATTTTTTTTACATCAAACACAACAAAACTTACAATCTTTTTTTTAGTCCTAGTCATCTCTTAAATAACAAATATTGTAACAAGCTGTATCCTCTCTGAGTCATGGCAGTATTAGAAGGTTAGCATCTAGATTTATTTACAAGCAAGCGCCCATCCTTGGATTAGCTTTTCCAGCAGATAGTCTGGACTTTATTCATAAGCAATAGTGAGGCTTAGAGCCAAAACAGGGAAGCCTTAGTCAGAATGAATAGATGGTATTAATTACACTGCATTCAGAATGCACACAGCAAGGGCTCCCTGTTAAGTGGTTGATTTTCAGCTTCCAGTATCCCTTGGTCAAACATATGCACAGGTACGATGATGAGAAATCCTGCATCCCGCCAGGCACTCATTTAATTCAAGATTTTCTATTCAATAGAGGCCAATGATAATATTTCACAGAGAGATGCAACAGCTCCACTAAGGAAAATTATCTGTTGCTTTGGAGAGTATTTTCCTACCCCCTGGCAACCAGCTACTAACTAATGTTCTTAATCTCAGTGATTTACATCTTTCATATTCTTTTCACATTTGAAGTTCAGGTTATCCATTTGTACATCTAGTCCTTTCAGGAATAGTGGTAATCTCTGTGCCTGCATGTTGTGAGTATTACAGTTTGAGCAATATGTATTGTGGAGCGTTATTCCATTTTGTGTGTTTTTAAGCCTTTATCAGGAGACACTGCTTGTCTTATAGTACATAAAAGGGCAAATAGACTGAGCTTCCCTGAATTTCTAAATATTTTGTATAGCTCTTCAAGTGCCTTGGAAGTTTCCTAAGCATTTGTTGTTCTTAGAAAAAAATAAACAATGCTTCTTCTTCCACCTATGTCAGCAGAAATACATCTGAAACCATGTTTTTCTGGTTTTCTTTTTCTAGGCACTGATTTTCTGGCAAGCAACAATGGGGGTCCAGAATAAAATTCATCTCCTCCATCCAAATGGTATTAAAACACAAAACTGCAGATTTCTTTAGAGCTCAGGATGCGGTAGGCTCAGTAAAGCCAGCGGGAAAATCCTCCCAGCAGGATACCGGTAGCCTGGAGCTGTGTGATGCTCTGTTCTACCATCTTCTCTCACTTTGGGTAGCAGCCAGAGTGAGACCATGCATACAAGAACGTGTGGATGAGAGTGGCATCACTGGACCCTTGAGGGAGTAGTTGAAGGAGATAGGAGTTTTAAAACCCACCAGAAGATCCTTGCTTCAGGGTTAACTTAATTTTCTGATAAAGAAGTTGTGACCTTTTCAGATATTCTGAATTAACAGTTTGGGTCTCGCAGGTCTCTGCTGTTGGCAATGGCATAAACCACTAAGGATTCTGTTGTACCACAATATGAATAGATTTCAGAGGTGTAACTTGGAGGCCTATGAAATACTTCAGAGGAAGAAACTTCCTTAAAAACATCTTCTTCTTGTACAAAGTCAACCCGTATACATTTAAGAACATCCAAGGCATGCAGCTTCCTTAGAGGATAGGTTTCCTTTTTAAAGTATAGCTTTGGCAGGTTGTAGCTAAAACATACACCGAATAGCATAATGGGGGGAAAGGGGAAATAAATTGTAGCAGTAAGCAGACATAAGTTGATACTGGAGCTTTGAACACAGAAATAGATGTGAAAAGCCTCCACTGACTTCAGCAGTAAACGAATCAAAACTCTGACAAGGCGTCAGTGGCCAGAAGACCATTATCCTGAGTTGTTATCCATAATGAGTTTATGAAAGACTAAAAAAAAAGTTAAAATGTTTGCTAGTCCAAGTGTGAACTTTTAACTTGGTAAAAATTTCCCAAATGGACTTCTATTAATTGTCTAATTTTCAAGTCAGAATGTTGTACAATTTTTTGTATTAATTACTGTGAGCAGTAGCCTTTAGTTGCCTAACTACCTTATTTTGTATACTTCTTACAACTGCGTTGTCCCATGAGACTTCTGTGAAGGAGCAGAGAGGCCATGAAAATAGGTTAATAAGAGATCACACGAACCTTTCAGCATTTCATGAAAGCCTGACAAAGCTTTTGGCCCATGGAGAACTTGCTGTTGAGATGGTGATGATGAATTGCAATAAAAGACAGCAAAAATACAAGGCTTCTGAGGTTTTTAAAGCAGGTCCAGAGGTAATGATGAATTATATGGGTGTCATTCCTATGTGCTGAGATTTTTGTTTCCCCCTAGATTACTTATTTTCTAAACCTGTGGCATTACTACAGAACCGCACTTTATGTTAGAATTACATTATGAAGAGTGCCAAAAATAATTTTGCTAAAGTTAGGAAATGCCAGCACAAAAATGCCAATACAATCTCACTTTGTTCTTTCTCCCACTTGCAGAAAAATGCCACGATTAATTTTATGACTCTGTGCTACTTTTTTCACAGGGTGTTTGCCTTTTTCAATATCTGGATTGAAATGATGCTCAAGCCTGTTGGCTTTACAGCAAAGAAATCTGTTTTCCATTGGAACTGTTGTTACGCTTGCACTGAAGTTCTCAAGTGCAGCATGAAGCAAGAAGGGGGTGGTAGAAGGAAAAAAAAAAGTTTCAAGTTTGCCCAGTTCAGCTGCACTGGTGTGTCTGGATGTGTCATTAATTGTGTTCTTCAGCTTCTCAATTCCTAACCCATTTTTCTGGGCCCTGACTTGCAGAAGTGCTGCTATTTCACTCCCCTTATGGAAATCAAAGTGATCACTGAAGTAAGGACAATACTATGCCTCATGGGCACAAGCAAGACTGTTTGTACAAGCAACATAACTTTACCCCACTGGGTTTTACTGTATGGATGCTGTTCTGCCAACATAGCCTGGATGTGTATTACATACTCTGGAAGTTGATAGACTAGTATTAAAACTACTATTATTCTTATTTTCAAGCTCTTCTCGGGGGAAAATTTTATTGGTTTTTGGTTTTGGGGTTTTTTTAAAGGTAAACATTGACGGTTTGCAGCTTCTGTTTTCCCCTATAAGCTCTTTTGGATAGAGCTAGATTTTCACTTGCAAAAAACCTGCAGGATGTTAAGAATTCAGTGTCCCTCGGTTCTTTGCTACCGCCTTCCCTGACGGAAGGCAGCACCAGATGGGTAAGCATCCCTGAACTGTTGCGACATAAAGGAATATGGATTTGCTCAAACTCCCTGCTGCAAATGTCTGGCTTAACCTCGTACTTAAAGCCTTTTTCACCTGAAAGTTTTAACCCAGGTAGAAGAACTGCCAACCTAGCTCGTACAAGACTGCGCTCTGAGGCCGGGTAATACACGCCGCTTGAGCTGTAGCCGAGAGCGGTTACGTGCCAAGCAGCTGTTCCCTGAGCTGTAAGTGATTCTTGATCTCCTTAAATGCGTACCTGGGACAAATCAAGGCTCAACAGGAGATTTTTCTCCAATCTATCCTGAAAGAAGCAGCTGATCTTTAATTCCAGACTTGTATGTGCAATTTCAGGTCCACGAATTGCGTGTGCATTTTTCCTATTCAGCTGTTTTCTGAAACTGGACCTCTTGCAGTAGCTACACATAATCCACTGCACTTAATGAAAAGAGAGTTAGCCAGTTTCTTTAAATTGCTCTTGGAAATGCACTGCCACCAGGAACAACAATTGTTTTATCACAGAAAACATCACATTCCAATCGCTCAGAATGTTCTGATTTCTACTTGATTTGTTTTCCTTTGAAGAGAGGTTTTAGAATAAACGCTTCTATCAGTGAGAGAAAACTCTGATCATAAACCTATTCAGCAGAAATGGAGAACAAAGACTGCAAGAACAATTTATTCTGAAGAGATCATGCCTAAGGATTCTGTGGGTTTGTAGCTCCTTTCCTGTCTGAAATAAAAGCCACATAATACAGCTGACAACCTTCATGAACTGATCTAATTACAGACCTTCAGTCACACGTTCCTCACTACCTACGTGGTGTGAGACACTGAGACAGAACAAAAAATGCAAAACGTTTAAATAAGTGCAGATAGCCATGCATATGCTGATCAATACATGACATTTGATGAGTATCTGCTATTTAAATACAGAGTATATCAAGTATTGGATTTTAGTTAATGGGGCTAGAATGCTTCTCAGTTATTTCAAGAAAAATGAATACAGCAGCTGCAAGGTAGTTCTCGCTCTGGAAATTGTGTAGTGGAATGGATTTATTTTTACATGATGCAGCTCACAGTTTGAGGCGTAGGAAAGAAAGTTTCTACAATACTGTATCTCCTTCTTTCTTTTTCTTTTCTTTTCTTGGCTGTAAGCAGTGCCAGCTACCTTTTCCATATTTAAGTGTTACTTCTGAATTGTGTGTTTAAGTGTTTATCAGGTTGGGAAAATTTAAACAAGTTTTGTAGTACGTTACCAGAACACTTCTCCAGCATTGCCTAGAGGAGATACTAAAAGCAAAAAGTCAAACTCAATTCCAATTTACTTCTAAATTAGACGAAGGTTTTGTACGTGTGAGTTTTATTGGTCTGTAGTTGTAATACAGTGGAGAGTTTTCTAGGGATCAGTTACATTTTGTGGTTCGTATTGCTTACTTTTTTTTTTTTTTTGTATATGAGGGAAAATCTTCTTAATCTTGCATCCGTGTAGAGATCATTTCTTCCAAGTTAACATTTAAAGCTGTAGCAGGAGAATCAACAGATGCATAGTAATTATAACTAGGTTTGCACAAGATTAGGGTTCTTTTCTGTTACTCATTTAATATTCAGTTTATATTATTATTAATCATTTTACTAGGTGTCATTTTATTGTGTTTTAAAGGTTTTATTTCTCCTTCTGTTACAATATGTGTAATATATGTTACAACATACTATTTAATAATTGTTTTGGATAATTTGCACTGGTGGTGCAATAGCTCATGTCAGCAATTCTAGGTAGTTCGCTGTATGATTTCATATCAGTCTAATGCAGTAAGATGGGAAAGAAGAGAAGAAAAGCTACAGCATGAACTGGCATTCTTCGTACATGAAATTTACTGTGGTGTTGCTGGAAACTCCAGCACTGGTTTGTTTTTGTATTTAAAGCTGAACTTCCATTTCTAACATTGCAATAAATTATTTCCAAGTACCATCTGTGTGTAGGAAATAGTCAAATTAGATTAGCTTGTCCTGTAGTTCTTAATCCCATTTTTCCAATATTACACAATTTATCTATTGGGATCATAGGCAATTGTTGAAAATTATGGTAGAGAAATGACATTTTTGATAATTTGCAGCAATTCAGCTCATCTGAACATCTGAATTTTAAAAGCAGAATGGGAAATAATCTCTAAGTAGGTTAGATCAGAAAGCAATTACGAGATTTGCTCCATTACATTTATTGAGGAAGCCAAGTGAGAGCAGCAGTAGCACTTTAGCTCAGTTAGGTGGTAAAAAACATTAGAGGTAGATGTATTTACCATCAGCTGCATATGATGATGGAGCTGAGTGATAAAAGCCATGTTCGACTGATATGTGTTTTTAGCAAATAAGCTTCCTGGTAGTTCCTAAGGAGGATTTCTCTGCTCTGTAGTTCGCTTCATCCTGGTCCTTGTTTCCGAACAGCAAGGCTGAAAGCTCTGGGATTTATCCCTGCATCTGGCTGAGTTTCCCCCTCACATTTCTTCTTTGACTTAATGGTCTGTGCCTGTGTTTTGGAGGGTTTCTAAAATGTTAAGGTGTTTCTTCCCACACTCCAGGTACTTATTAAATATGACTAATATAACATCATAGCGGCACGGTCCTCCTTTCTGTGGGCCTGATCCACTACAAACTCTACCTACTCATGTAGCTTGAGACGTGAGTACCCCTATTGAGTTTAATGGAACCACTCAAATGCTTGAATTTATCTACATAAGTGCTGTGCTGGCTGTGTGCCAGGAAAAGCTACTCACGTTCTAGCAAACGGAAGAAAAAATTGTTGTTGCTGTTTTCTGGAAATCCTGTTGTTTTGTGAAGTGGAGGCTGTCTAGTTTAAGGAGGGTCATCTCATGTTTCCTGCTGTTTCTCTAGGTCAGTAAGTTGCTTTTGGATCTCCTTGCTGACAAGGCAGCAACACCGAATGTGCCTCTTCAGTGGTGCAAGAACCGTGGTACAAGGACAGGAATGTTTATTCATCATGACCTGGTGCGTATCTGTGCCTCTGGCATTTCTGTTTTGATATGATGAAATTGCATTAATGGATTTCTGTTAAACAGATGGTTAAAATCCTTACTGATAGTTTGGAAAGAGGGGAAAAAGAGTTGAAACCTTTTAATGCAACCACCCATTGATTTTCAAAGTTAAAAGTCAGTCAAGTCCTTGGATGTGAAATTAAAGTTCACATTTCCCCTATAGACCATTCATAGAAACCCAAAATGAGCTTAAAATCCCCCAATTAAGAATGATTCTGTGATAGACTTGCGCACGCAACTACTGTAATCATGCATTTTGCACATCGCGTGGAGAAAGTCAGTAGCAGGATAAACTGAAGGGAGGGGAGATATTAAGGGATGTGCCCAAGGACACAAACAAGGAGTGGGATGGAGCCAAGAGCAGATTCCACTGTTCCTTCCTTCTGGTGCCCTGCCAGGCTCACCTGACGCACCTTCAGTTAGGAATTTGCCCAAAAAAAGCGGTTGGTTTTGGTGTTTTTTCTGGGGCCTTCAAGTTACCCAGGGAAAATAAGAAAGAAGTGTCATAGCCTGGAAGAGCACAAGCCGGCATAGTCGGAGGGAGCTTGCCAGGGACTTCAGTAGCACAGGGCAGTTAATTCCAGCTCACAGGCTCTTCCCGTGGCAGCTGGAGAGTGCTTCGAGTTCCCACTTCACAAAGTGGCTCCAGACAAAAACCAAACAGAACTTTCAATTTGTACTTGACATGTTGCAAACTGTTTTGGACACAGTGGTGTTAATCACGTAGCAAACTCAGCAAACAGGTGACCACTACCCTATGACTCTTCAGGAAAAAAAAAGGAGAGACATTTTTAATTAATTGCCAAGAACACATCGTCACATTCTACCAAATTACAGTTCTAGAATATTGTTCTCAGTGGGACCTGCCATTTCAAAATTAAAAGCTAAACCATTTACTAAAAAGCTGTCATCATGGTTGTTTAGTTGCCTAATTGCTGTTTCTTTAATATGTACTCACAGTGCTACAAGCCACTTTTGCCAAACTAAATTAGAAAGCATATATTACAAAGAGCTGGTGATTTTAAGAGCATCATTCTAATTACTCTCTCTTATTTTTCCAGTAACAAACACTATAATTGTTATGGGCTTAGGCTTCCTGCAGAGCAGCCTAGAGGCAAACCTTCTGCACTTATATTTGAGCATAACCTTCCCTCTGCCCAGTCTCATTATGCAAAAAGGTGCTGAGAATAACAAAACTTGTATTTTGTTTCCCTGAAACATCATCTATCAGGCTGTGTCCTCGGAGACCCAGAAATAACTGCAAACCCACTAACAAATAAAAGGAACAGTTGTGTCACATTCTGTCTTTATCAACTTAATATTGAAAGCTTTGAGGGTGCAAAATGTTTAAGTACCTATACATATTGAAGGAGTAATGTTTATTGGCTGACTGTCACAGAAGTAACTGAATTTACTTTTATTTTCATTCTTTAAACTCATATAGGGCATATCTGGACACTTGGGTAAATGCCCTTCCTTGTTATGAAATAAATAGAAACAAATAGATGAATAATGTAAAACTAACCTAAAGGCAGCACTTTAGTTCCACCTCAGGCCACAGAACAAAATGATGGTCTAACTTACATGCTGCCTAATTTTTAGCTGGGATTTTCCTGACGGCATAATTTTTTCTTAACTGTTTGTGCACCAGTGTTGCATCGTTTTCCAGTTCAGCACTTATGTCAGTCAAAAGACCCCTGCAGTAGGCGCCATGCCCTTTTATTTGTACTGTGCACTGTGGATCTATGATCTGGAGCGGTGCGTCTTCAGCATGACCTTCTTTGTCTTTTATTGAAGTCTTCCCTAATTTTACCTTCTGCATCCTGTTTCTCCTGGAACACCTCCTTTTTACAGAGCGCAGCATTATACATAGGAGAGAAATTCGTTGTCTAGTCAAGAGCTTTTAGATCACACTTTTGTAAGGCAGATAATCACAGTTATGGTCTTTTTTTTATGCGTATGTCCTGGTTTCAGCTGGGATAGAGTTAATTGTCTTCCTAGTAGCTGGTACAGTGCTGTGTTTTGAGTTCAGT
>JAVJGG010000009.1:25552356-25584836 GCA_035590195.1 Aviceda cuculoides
TTATTACTGTTGTCATTTTATTAGTGTTATCATTATGGTTATTAGTTTCTTCTTTTCTGTTCTATTAAACTGTTCTTGTCTCAACCCACGAGTTTTACTTCTTTTCCTGATTTCCTCCCCCATCCCACTGGGGGGGGGTCGGGGAGTGAGTGAGCGGCTGCGTGGTGCTTAGTTGCTGGCTGGGGTTAAACCACGACAGCGTACTTTTGTTATCTGTTATAGGAATCTTAGACTACCCTTGAATTTGCAGGAAAAAAAGTTTTGCTTTGTGGCAATATAGCTTAATGTAATTTATTACACGTGTATGAACTTTCAATCTACTAATTTTATTTTATCATCTAATTTCATAAAGTCCTTTACTTGATTAATCACATTCAGTTTTTGTCAGACGTTATGAGTAACACACAATTAAGAGACACAGATCACAACCTTCCAGTACTGTTCAAAGTGAAGCAGAGCGGTGGTTCCTTGCACGCAGCTCCAATATGCATCGATGCCATGGGAAATCCATGGAAGCACCTATACCAAGGAGTGTCAGTTTGCAGGTTTGAGGTTTTGTCTTTTTTTCACTAGAATTTGCCCATCGTGTTGGTTACATTCTTTGTTGTATATGTGGCCCATAAAAACTCTTGATACTCTCTCCTGCACAAATTGCTGATCACAAATTAGCAAAAACACGCTTCAATGTAAAAGTAGCTGGAAGACCAGGGTTCACAGAGGTCAGTGGAAGCTTTCTGTATTTAATAGAGGGAGTTTTCTAACAAGTTTCAGGATTGGAAGCTTGTTGATTTGGTTTATGGCACAGGTACATGTGAAGAAGAGACTGGAGGAGAAGCAACACAAGAGCAAATCACAAGCAAAGAAGCATTTGTTCAACACACCTTTATGTCCACGCAATGGAGCCGAATCAAGTTTGATTCAAGCTGAATCAAGCATGACCAGCTTCAGACGTGTTTGTTTGAGAATGAACATAAACCAGCACGTAATAGCACAGCCTCCAAATCCACATAGATTATTGTATTTGAGGATTTGATTTTGAAAATGCATCGTAACCCATGTATGAAAAATAACATTGGGTATTGGAAACATTTGTGCCAGACAGCTGCCTGTGTTCTGGCGTTTGAGTTCAAGGGAAGCCATGAATGAAGTGTGTTAGCTACCACCAAAGTTGCCCTCTTCTAGAAAATAAGAGTGAATGGAGATAGGGAAGTGGAAATATAAATCACCTGAGCGGGGAATCTCTTCCCTTTGCCTGCCACGTCTCGTAGAGCACTCACCGCGTTTTCAATCGTCATAAGCACAGCTACCACTGTCGTCTTCCTACCCATGTATGACAGCGCCAAGTACTTTATTGTAAACTCTTCTTTGGCGTCTGCTTGTCTAAAACTCTCTCCTTCTAGTTCACTACGTCTCTCTTGCCTCCCCATTTCAGCAGTTGCATGTTTCATTGTCTATGTAGCAGTACATGCAAACAGATCCCTTAAATCTTCACAGCCCGTTACATCTAGGGTGTTTTGACAACTTCCTTGTACTCTTAAGCTTTCATTGAGTTCTGTGATCTTTAAATCATGATTTTTTTTTTTTTAACTCTTATATGACATATTTTTAAGGAGATCTGGTACTTACAAAAGCTTTTTTAAAAGTTGAAAAAGGAAAAAAGAGAAATAATCTGGTACTTTGTAAAAAGACATGTCACCTCAGTAGGGTAACCTGACAAATCTTTAAGCTGCTACATCAAGTAACCAAGGCATTTCTCTCCACAAACTCATGGATGCTCTTCAGTATTCACTGATACCTTTGCAAACATTTTTATAGCTTTCCCAGTGAATCAGTACACAGAAAGCAAATAGTGGAGAAAGAGGTAATTTTTCAGAATTTATTAAAAAATGGAAAATTATTTTGATAGAAAATGTAAAGTATTTCTAAAATCATTTTCACGCCATGTGTTTTAAAGGTGTAACAGATTCCTTCATTTTTTTTTCTGCATCTTCTTTCAGTCTTTCCTTTTTCAGTTTATTCAGAGGGTTTTGAGAGCCTCGAGGACAGCTGTTTCCCTTCTTTTTTCATCCCACTTATGTTTTCTTTCTGTTGTCTTGTAGCTGAAAGTGAAAGGGAAGATGAGACAAATGTGGAAGACGGAAAACCCAAATCTTTACATGTTCACACAGTGTGTTTTTTTAAAAAATAGAGGAAAAAAAAATTACATATTTTGTGGATGTCATGACCATTATCTGAAATGAAATATATCTAAAGTTACAGGTATGTGTATATCTATATGCTTTTAATCACTGGGTATTTTTGGCGGTTTCCTGAGAATTTCTGTTCAACAGCAGACAGTTCAGCTAATTATGATAGATCAACATGTCAAATTACATGCAGATTGTAATTCAGAGGGATGCTAAAATTCTGAAGATTATGTCAGACGAGGAATCCAGATACATCTGTGTGTGGACTTTTCTTGCCAATAATTCAAAGAGTTGAAAGATAAAAGATACACTTCTCCAGGCCGCAGCTCTATCGCTTTGGCATTGGTAAATTTTGCGGCTCTAGATTAATTCAGATAAAACAGCTAGACTCGATGAGGCAGCTTCATGGTTATAACTAACTATTACTGGCATGTGGCTCTGTGTGTGTGCACAGACAGCGAAGGTTTATCATGACCCTTTTACTCAAAAATGACAGCAGTGATGCGGATCAATACAAATGTGTTTCAGCCATTCCATTATCCCAGCCTCTCAAATACCAGGCATCATACATATTACAGAAATATTTGAAATGTGGTTTAGAGGTTAATTGTAATTAAACACTTTGTAAAGAAGTGATTAATAATAATTGTAATCTTTCCTGTAAAGCCTAGCACCTTTGTTAGTGTTTCTAAATCTACAAGTTATATAAAAAAACCTGAAGAGCATGAATAAATAGAAGAACTAATTTACACTGAAGAGTGTGAAGCTGTTCAAATCCGCCTGCTGAGGGCCACCCATGTGCATGCAAAGATGCCGGTTTCTACTGGATCTTGTTTTATCCCTCTTTAATAGGTATAAAATTTGCAATAGTTTTAATTATAGCAAAATCCTGTACGTACCTTGAGCTCACCCACAGTACATGATGCCTCTTGCCCAGCTGTTACTGAGGGGTTTCAAGAGAAAGCCAGGGATGACAACATTTGGGAGACCATGGCTCGTGAGGCAGAACTAGAGCTGCTGAGGCATCTGGTGGCTGATTCTACAAAGTGTGACAGGGAGAACTGGGATGACTGCACTGGGAAACTGTAGGGGTACGGAGGGGAAATCCCTAGGTGCCAGACAAAGGCAGCTCTGCTGCCCACAGACCAACTTGTTTTCTTTGTGGCAGTTTGGATGCTACACCACTTGGGCTGTGAGCCTTATGATGATGGATTCCCAGTCAGAGTACAGATGAAGTGATCAAAGGTGCTTGATAAATTGATGTGTTCATTTATCATAGGGTTCTCCAGTTTATCACATGGGTAAACAACAAGCTGTGTGTGATGACAAAGATTTTATTAAGAATTATCTCTGGTAAATAAACTTTTTGGGATGCTCCATTATTTGGAAACATCTGCATCAAACGTGAATAACCAAAACTCCCAGTTCTGGTGCATGAACTCTCCTTCCCTGGGCAATTTCTACTCCCTGATAGACACCAAGATCTCCTGGATCTGTTTTCCCTTTGTCACTGAACGTGAAGGGCAAGACAAGCCAAAGGCTCATCCAGCTACAGTAGCATTCAACACAAACACAGCTTGAAGTGTAATGGCAGAGTAGTAGATTAGTAGGTGTGCACTAATATCAACCTTCTTTTCTTTACCACAGGATCATTCTGGGGCTGATGAGGGGCCAAATATGTACTTTGTGCAGGTAAAAGAATCATTTAAGACTGCTTCAGACCATACTCATAATACTCCCAGGGAGAAGTTTTGTTGCTGGAGCTCATGGTATTGAGTGGTACCTCACCTTATCCATACCCTTGACATGGCTTATGTGAATCATGGTGGAAATGGCCAGCATAGTCTGGAAAAAACCTCTAAGGTGATTTTAAATTTGCTTTGTATTGCTGTAGCAGTACAAAATGGCTTGGCTGAAGACTAGTCCCTTGCATGCTGCTAATTTGGGATCTATAATTCTTACCCCTAATCCTGGCAGGGAGGGTTCCAAGTCCTTCCTTCCAAAAATCATTATTTTTGTTGTTTTGGTTTTAATGGCAAGCAAGGACTAACTCTCTATGCATGTCAATTTTTTAACACCGGTAAAGCAGATCTAATTTTACCTCAGCAGTTGAGGGTCTGACAGATCTGGTGACCTTTTATTACAACGTCATTTACAAGTATGATTAAATTATTCACCATGGCTGAACTGATACTCAGATTAGATATATTTTTCTCATGAGGCACTACAAAATATACTACTTTACCCTTCGCTGCTCGCTCTCTGTCCAGCGTTTTTTAAAGAAGATTTCACATTTCAGTGTTCGCTTCAGCTAAGGTGACCCTGGTCTGGGTAATTTATTCCAAGCCAGTTTAGGACACTAATTTCTCTCCAAAATGCAGATGCCCTAGCTCCATGCTGGGGATTTAGGGTGTGATCCTACAATCTCTTTGCTCTTGACTTCCTGCTGAGTTTGTTTAGCTGTGTGAAGGAAATGTGTGATGTTGCTAATATAAGAATCCAGACAGAGAGCAAGCAGGCAAAGGAGGTGGGCTGCAGTTTTGTAAGAAGCAGATTCAGAATGGATTTTAGGAGTTGTTATCACTCTTGAACTTATTGTACAACTGTGTTTGAAATATAGTTATAGTGTCTCTCTGATTGTAGAACTGTGGCTCAGTATTTCTGTAGTCTCTGATGTGAAAAAAAAAAAAGACATTCCTTCTTTATTTCAATCGGTTTAGAGCAGAAGCAATAGTAATCTCCATTCCTTGATTTACCTGTAGTCTTGTATTGTTTCCACACTGCTTCCATTAGGTGTGACTCAGTCATTAGCTCTACCTGTGTCAGTGTGCAGAGCAGGAGATGCTGTTATAATTTGGGTCAGTTTTCCTGCATGGTGCTAGAATATGCTCTAATACATTTGGGGTTTAGATCCTAGCAGTACAGACCCAAAACTGAACCTGCTGTAATTTTGTTATACTGTTTTGTATAGAACTGCTGAGAGATAAGAGCACTCACGTTAGCACTAAGTGCCCTCAGTGTATGTTTTCTTGCAGATCCTCCCTTCGTCCCTAACTTAGTGAGCCTTTATTTGAGGTGTTCATTTTTGTTCATGTATACTCTCAAAATAGAGTTGTCTCACACCTGGCACCTTCTGCACATGCTGTATGTCTAAATGTCTCTATGAAAACCGCACAGTCTCAACTTGCCACAACTCCAGAGGTATCAAACCTAAACATTTTCTTTTCTACTGTGTTAGTTTCCCTCTCTATCCTTACATGAACAAACTACTCTGTGCTCTATTTACATGCATTAGTTTAAGAAGTAAAAATGATGAAACAGGAGATAGTATAGACCCTTCCATTTTGTGCTGATTATTGGTTGTGAATGCAAAAAGACTTCAAATTTTTCAAGCATCTGAGTGAAATTGCCGAGCACCGTAAAGGAACTAATTTGGGCTTTTCACTGCTCTTGGAAAAAAAACCCAAACTTCTAGTGCTCCAATACTCATTTAATAACAAAAGGGAAGCTAAAAATTATTTGCAGTATCTTCTGAATATTAGTCGAAGTACCATATTAGAGTATTCAGTCAGGATCCTTACGCGGGTATGTTATGGCTCAGGCAAACACGTAATGCAAAGTAGTCCCCCACTTGCAGAGCCTGTAATTTGGACAGACTGGGGTGCCAGGCTGCAAAGAGTGACTAGTGCATGGTTTTACACCGTTTTTCTGTTCTGTTGCTGGGCATCACATCTCCACAATGTTTCCAGAGTTTTCCTTTGAACCTTCTGTCTCCTTGTTAAGTACTAAGAGAGTATAATTTTATTCTGACTTCTAAGGGCATTTCGTATGTCAAAATTTATAATATGCAGATATTTTGGCTCTCATGAGCTCAACTGTTGTTTATTTCTTTAATCTTCCTCAAAGATAACTGTTATTTTGTTACTATTTTTTATATTTCTTATCCTAGGCCCTACTTCTTCCCAAACCAATTTTTACAGCACATATTTTAGACAAGCTGTGAAATCATGGAAAATCAAGGATATTGCTTAAAGTAAAATCCTTCATGTTTTGATCGTTATTGTTGTCACGAATGTGTAGATGAAAGATGGAAGCTTCACTGCCAGAAAATATTTCTTTAGGGTGCCACCTAACAGATTGCAATGACCTAGCAGAGATTATTGGGAAACAATTACTTTCAAACCTGTCACTCAATGTGAGTAAAATTACTATACCCAATTCTGCGCTAGCAGTTCCAGGCATATAAAAAATGGCTAATTCCTAAAGAATCTAAGAAACTAAGAGTATAATTAACATCTACAAGATGCCATAGAATGTCTGGCTTCCAACATCCATGCTAATGCTATGGTTAAGAACAAGTCTGCAGTGCTTCTATTCATTACCTATATTTTAAGAACTCAAAACTACCAATTACCATACAAAGAAATTGTACAAGAGGTTGTTTGTTTGTTTGCTTTATATTAACTTTAGAGTCTTAACAAAGACTTTTACAATACTTTTCTCCCCTCTTCCACCTTCTAATTAAAGAGGCACCTTCATGAGATTTGGACTGATTTAGTATAAAATGTTGTTGTTGTATATTAGAACAGTGAGTGGTATTGACCTGGTTTATCTGGAAACCAATAATTTGAAGAGAATTCTGCCACTGTAAAACAAGCATAAAGCAGATGAGAATACCAGACTCTACAGCTCTCTGAGATGCACTGTCGAAAGAGAAGAAATGGTTTAACAAAGACATCTGAAATCTCTGCAGAGAATTCAAAGCATCAGCTAGTTTGGAGATTAACATCAGTTCTGTGTACAGGCCAGCAAGATCAGTTTTCTCCTCTTTGGTGAAAAATGTCTGGCTGAGCAACCTACAGAACTCTACTCCAAATAGTTTCTGAGGCCGGCCTCTTGGCGTGAATCATCTGAAATAAGAAGAGGTTGAAAATTTAAAAGTGAACAGTGGATTTATCCTTTCGTTTGCTAGGCAATCGGACAAAAAGTCCAACTTGGTGGTCTTCTAGGGTAGTCTTCATTTATATAACGCTCTTTCTAAAGTAACATGTTTATTGGCTTGGTGTCTTTAATTAGAGGAGATTGACCTAACTCTCGCAAGACCTAGGTCAGTTCTTCAGCTCAAAAGGAGTTTTTGCCTGATCCATAGCCAAAATGTAAGATGAGGGTTTTCTTTTTTTTCAAGTTCAGCAGGCTTTAGCTTATCTCTCAGTCCACGATTTCTAGAATCTGGGCTACTGAGTGCCCAGATATGAGAATAAGCAGTTGATTAACTCTACATTTGACTGGTGTTAAAGGATTCAGTGGTATGAGACTTCTTCATACCTGTATTTTTTTAATTTAGTTGTACCAATAAATTTTTATTACATTTGCCTCCTTTGTAGAAGACTCTCCTTTTCACCCCACAGGAAAAATGACTTTCTGAATAACAAGGGCCTGTTACTGCTCTCCCTGAAATCAATTGGCGTAATGTGCTGACCTTCCAAACTCTAAGAAGCAGTGTTATAAATCTGAAATCAAGACTCCCTATAGGAAGAAAGCCCTTTCTGATTTATATTTCAGCTTGTGCTGGTACATCTGGAATGCCTAGGTGACAATATATTTCACATGCCCAATTCTGTTCGGAAGCATAGCAGCAGATGAAATTGGCTTGGTTTCATGTAACAGAAAGTGATGGTACGAAAAGATAAGACCATTTCTTGGATAAATTGGGACTGGAGTAGAGGAGACATGTAGGTATTTGTGACTTACCTACTAGGAATACACATTCATAGCCTATATCCAAAACAACATCTCAATAGAGTAGTGTTTTCTAAGTATTGAAAGAACAATTTCTAGCCTTATGCCAGATCAATTTATTTCAGTAGTGTCTCTTCACGGTTCAATCGAAAGCACACAAGGACCAGAGATGTGGAGCTCCCTAATTTGGCAGCTTTCCTTCCTTCACAGAAAGCAGACAGGAGTTTGAGGACAGCTGTGCTGGGTCTGTGCCTCTGGGGACAGCTTAGTCCACCATGGCAGCCACCAGTGATGGAGAATAGAAACCGGTCTCTAACTATTACTTGCATTAAAAATGTATTTTTGTTAATTGTGTGTGTTATTACATAGCACCCACAAGTGTGATACAGTGTGGAGGCCTGGACCATTCCTTTTTTTCAGTGTGCTAGTAAAGCTGTTCAATATAAGGTTGTTCAGTGCCAATCAGGAGTAGCAGGTATCAAGTGTGATCCCACCTTGGAGCCAAGATCTTCAGGGCTGAGCTGAAATTCTCATTTACTCTACATGTTCATGTCACTGACCCTTCCCCACTGGAAATTATCCACTCTACATGGTCTTATTTTGAGTCTAGATCCATGAGTTGCCTTAACACTAATAATAATTACAGGCAGGGAAAGTAATTAACTTCAAGGTAACATGCCCCACAAGCAGTAGTTGCATCCACTTGTAACAATGCAGATAGTCAATATTGTGCATTTGGTGGCAAAATTCACTAAAATAGTAGCATTAAATTAGTTTTACAATAATAATGATTTTTTTAAAAAAGGAGAAATGTTTTGCGTGAGTGGTTTGAATCTTGCTTTGAAGTTTCTTTTCCCAGATTTCTTACATCTGAGAAGGACATGATGAAGGAGCTTCTTGGGCCTGTCCAAAGACTTTCAAACAGAGCTGTCAGCAGCCCCCTCTCATGTGTCTCATGTGTCTTCCAGCACGGCACTGGAGGGATTGTCTCAGCTGTCTTTACATTGTTTTACAAGCCCTGCTTCCTTTGACACTATCTAGGTTTGTGTCAATGCATCTTTTTATTGCCTAGTGTAATCTGCTTCCCTTGGGATCTCACATAATTTGTGAGTTCAACCCTTCTTCTCTCTGTAAGAGACTCACCAGCGTTTTATTGGTTTCTTTGGATACCTTGCAGAGAAACTCAAGCATCTCACTGTGCTGCTGCTTCTGCCTTGTGAGAGAAGGACTGAGAAACACCCCACTGAGCTCCTGCAGTTCTTGGGGAAGTCAATGGATATTAGAGCTGCAGACCCATCTTTTGGGATCTAGCTTGCTGGAACACGTGTAGGTGGCCAACCACGTGTTATTACTGCCTCAGCCCCAAACAAGCTACATCAAGAGCCCGCTGCTGGCTGGTTAAGCCATCTGTGCAGCCTTTTGGGGGGCTATCTGTGTTGGAAAGGGCCGCGCAGGTTTGAGTGAGAGTGTGCACAGGCAGGTATACATGGATGGAAAAATAGTAGCTGCGTATGGACAGAGAAAGAGAGGGAAATACACAAGGCTCCTTGCAAACAACCATGGCCAAAAAAATTTCACTTCATGCTCTTTCTGCACATTTTCAAGACTAATAATTATAATGAGGTCATAAGCGCAACGTGTAGGTTAAGGTCATTCCTGATTATTCATTTCTAGGCTTAGCCACGCTTGTCATACCGATTTAAACAATTTTGCCTTTAGGCCCTTGGAGAGCCAACCCCTAGGTCTGCCTCTACTAGCATGAACAGACACAGGGTACCAGCACTGATTTGGTTTCTGAATATTCTTGCAGATCCTTCGTTATGTTGTGTCAGAAGTGAATAACAATGCTACCTCCACACTGAGTTGAGGAAACAGCCTGGGGGCTCAAGAGCCCCAACCACAAGTTAAGACTAATGTAAATCTTATCATAAAAAATGTAATATAAGATAAGCCTAGACTGGGCTTGGCTTATTTATGACTGCATTCCTTCAAATTTATAAATGATGATCAGCTGAGGTGGGAGCTGACTCCCCTCTCAAACCAGTTTCTCTCTGTATTGTGTTACCTAGTGGGGACTTTTTAAGCATCACTTTTATCAATGTATAAATTAAATATAATCTTTTTCTTTCAACTTGTGCTGTCTTAGTCCCGAGAAGAACTTTTGAACTTTTGAAATTTTTTGGTTACTTTGAAAATCAAAGTTGATTTACAGGCAAAGAAAGGAGCAATTGTAGTGACTCCAGATTCTCACGTAAAAGGAGCAGAAACCAACTAATTTGTTGCTTGTCTTGCCAAATTTGAGCTTGTAGCCAGTGACGTCTGTTCCCTGCCTCCCTTTATTCTAGCAGTCAGTGTGGCAGTGAATCTCTAGGTAGATCGATCAGTCCAAGCTACTACATTTTAAGAAGTGTCTGCACCATTGTCTTCCCTCCCGTTGTCTTTATCATTTCTTCTGCTCTCATTGCTCTCATCTTGACTTCTTTCCAAGGAGAATGGGACATATTTTTCCCTGTTACTTTTCCCAGCTTAGCTCCTTCAGGCCCTTTATCAGGCTGCATTATCCATTCCTTGTTCTCATGCACTCTTGAAAGCGTGGTGACCATTTGATCGTTGCTGGATACGGCTTTCTGGAAGGGGGCTGCTCAGTACAGAGTGCAGTGGTGCCACCTACTCTCATTTATATTCTTCAAGCAGTTCACTGTATCTGAGAGTCTTGTTTGCTTTCCTCCACTGAGCCTCTACAATGAGCAGACAGCTTTAGGGATTTTTCTGTAATCACTTCTAAATCTCTTCTCTGGTCAGTATTCTACAGCACCTTTCATTGAACAGACACTTCCAGTTTCTATTACTACTGTATTGTTGAATTTGAACTCAGTATTTTACAGCGATGATCTGCTACAGATCTTTTGGCATTACGGTTACTAAAAGGCAAAGGATTCATTGTCTCCCATGTTTTTCCCAGTGCAACTGCTTTCCTAGTCTACTAAGAATGGATAAGATGGGGAAACTTGCCAAAAAAATCAAACTATTACTAAAAATGATACTGGTTTTGAGGGGATGGAGATATTTCTTCTTATAGCAAAAGTTCATTTAATGTTTAAAATCTGATAACTCCTGTCAGAAATTTTATTTAAGGGTCTTCCAAAGGTATTTTTGTGTCTGTCTTCCTTAGCTCCTCACTAGAAAATTGTCAGGAATTTATTCCAGAGACTGGTATCCCTCTTGGGGAATCTCTCTCTCTTAAACTGAAGTACTGCTTCTCTGGTGCCTCATGTGCATGATAGCAACCATAAAAAATGGGTCCCAAAAGGTTTACCTTGTGCATAGGAACTAAAATTCAAATCTATAATTCATTTACACTTTCTTTTTAAAATTCATTTAGTGTAAGCAAATGAACATACTCTGATTGCAATACATTTTCTCTATTCTGACTTGACAGGATTGCCATCTGAAATGCTCTTAAATCAATGTCATTCTGATGCCTTTATTTCATATGAAGAAATTAAAGTAAAATAAAGCAACTATGTATGAAGCAGCAAACTGCAGGGGTCAAGAACACCTGTAGTAGCAAACCAGCAGTGACAGACAGCTTTGTTGTGATTTTTCAGAAAGTTCAGTGCATCAATCACTCTTTTCAGCTGACAGCTGACAGAGCAGATTATGAATTCTTTGCTGATATCTTCCCACATGAAAGAAGGCCTCTAAAACTGAAAAGGGGGATTGCCAAAGTGATGGCGAGGGTAGCAAACCACGGGGAGCAGAACAGAACACGACTCGGGGAAGAAATTTCTGTTTGCTCTTCATGAGCGGCTACAGCATGAACTCTTCGTTGGGGGCAGAAGAAATCACCAGATGAGAAGAGCAGTCCAGGATTCCCTCATCACAACAAGCGTCTGACAAGAATGAACGTCCCCATGTCCTGACCAAACATCACCCATGCAAACTGCTCAGTCCTGGAAGAAGTAAGTTTGTTGGTCCCCACTGAAAACAATGTTTCAGCCCAAGGGACTTCCAAGCACAGATATTTTAAGTCAAAAAGCAGGTAGCACATTTTTGGCTTTCCGAAGTTTTTTGTCAGAAATCTGTCTGAAAAGCTTTTTCATGGCATTTCGAGGTTATTTTTTGTTCATAGGCCCAAGAATTGGCATTTTTCAGTGCTGAGACTTTTCATACACATTTTGGTCAGTTCTGTGTACAATTCATTTACAGCTCACTCCACTGAGAGATAAGCACTTAACAGAGTGACCCATCCAGCTAAGTACAGAACAGCGTAGAAAAAAATGCTCTTTTCACTCAGCTGTAATGAAAGATGATCCTTCATTTGCTTTTAACTTCTACCCAGTAAGACCAAGTCCAGCTTATTTTCGTGTCTGTATCTTTTCGGAGTGGAGAGCATTTCATTTATTCCCCCAGTATAAGAATGTTTATGACTCTATGGTGAGCTGTATAGAGTTCAGGATCCTTTTAGAGCATCATTTTCTGGGTGATTTAGGTGTGTGAGCTCCTCTTCAAACCTTCCTTCTAACACTACTGACAAGAAAATGAGTCTGTGGTATAGCTCATAATGCTGGTTTCCCATTTTCAGGGATTCTTCATGGGTTTTGATTGTTTCTGGGTTTAGGGGATTATTTTTTTTTTTAGTAAGGCTGGTCTATTGTGTAAAATGACTTATGGGTAGTAATTTTTTCAGACTGGCTCTCCGGTTATTTGCTTGATGTTAATCTGCCTAAATATTAGGAGTTAAATTGAAAGTCTGTAAAAGGACACAAACTTAAAGGAAATGAAACAATTTTAAAGATAATACAGCTGCAGGTGTCCACATCCAAAGTAACTATAGGAGCAACAGAAGCTACTGCAGGATGACACTATTTTCAGGCACTTGCAAAGGAAGCGGGATTTGTGCTAAGGCTGAGACCACCGAGCCCAGTGCCCTTGCCCACCCAGCTACACTTCAACCAGGGGTCCAAGGATGCATTTTTGGCAAGCTCAGGTGCCATTTGAGGCAAGGCAAGTGTGGAGCTAAGCAATCCCAGTCCCTCAGCCCGTGCCCCTTTCACGGGAGCTGGTGTCCCAGGTGTTCACGTGCAGTGTCACGGCTGCATGGCTGCGCAGGCCCAGCATCCCCCAGTCACACCAGGGCAGTCTCTGCTCCTGGGTCTTTTAATGCTAATCAGGGCCGTTGCCTATAATAAGGAAGGCGGGGAAACAAGGACATTTTTAGATGTGATATAGTATTTGCCTGATGGACTCCTCTTGATTATAAGTAATCTCATTAAGTGTAGCAATAACGAGGTTGCAAGTAAGCAACCTGTAACCCAGGGAAGCTAATATTTGCAAATTGAGAAGTGCTTATGAAAAAAAAAAAAGAAAGAGAGAAGAAGAAAATCAGGCATATGTTTGTCAAATCACACTTTGCTGCTCCTGAAAATTCAACATTACGGGTTTTAATTTGTTTTTTCTTCTTCTTTATCGGCATAGGATGAAAGGGAAAATTCTGCAAGAACAAGCAAAGGGCATAACAAGCTACAGCATTCCTCATGGCACACACAAGAAAAAAAGCCCTTTAGACTCTTTCCTTGAACCTTTCCACTTATGTCATTTTCTCTTTATTTTCCAAGATGATACACTTAAGAATTCTCTTTATTTCTGCAGGTAAGTAAAAGAATAAATTCAATTTAAAAGTGTGTGTCATTACTATGGGAAGACACAATCACAATATTTCCAGAGAAAATTGATCTGAAGTTGCGACAGCAGCTGAAAATACCAGTTTGTTTTGTGTTAGTGTTTCAAGATTTTCTGAGTTGACAGCCAGACAGAGCAGAGCACTCCAAAACTGTTAAGTAGTGACAAAACTAATATTTATTGTTTTAAAGCAACGTCACTGTTAGTTTGATTGGGCTGTCTCTTTTTAAGACTGGTGTGGTTTAGCTTTTGATTGGCTCGTGAATCATGCCTTTATTACTGCTCTGGGTGTTCTTATGGAGGCCATCAAAATGTTTTGGGTGGTTACAAGTTCTGGGTAGTCCCAGCCAGCCTCGCAGCACTGTGTTGTGTGCTCGTTGCTGGCATCGTTTCCCCAGGTGTCAAGATGAGGAAAGCTTCTGTGCAGAGAATGGGAACTCGGTGCACAAAAAAAAGAGATATACAGGTACTTTCATAGGCTTTATTTATATGCACTATAAATCCGGTCTCCAGTTGGTAAAGAGCGCAAACCGTGTGTTTGCAGTTTTCTGCATGGAAATTATTTTGGCCACAAACAATTGCACTCGGATCTCGGCTTGAATGTGCTGGCAAAACTAGGCTTTAATAATGTGCTTGAAACACACTGCAGAAAGACTCACTGCCAAAAGACACATTGCAAAATTTGGATCCTTTTTTTTTTTTTTTTGCAAGTATAAGAGAACGTCTCATTTTAACTCTTCCCCTTTGTCATTAGTTGCCATAAGAGAAAGAAAACAGTTTATCTAAAAATCCTTCTTGTTGCAGCAAAATGTAATTTTTTTATACAGTGCAGGGGGTGGTGGTGGGGTGGGGGTTCTTCTGTTATGAGTGTTAAGGGAAGTACCGTTTCTGGCTCAACCTTGCCTTTGGATCATCATTGCACGAGTGCGTCTGTGCGTGTATGTTTTCAGACCAAGTAACTGCTCTGGTTGCTGGGTAATATAATGAAGCCATAGCAGAAATCTTCCACCAGCTTGTGAACATGTAGTGGGAACAAATCTTTTCTGTAACAACTCCTCAGGACCTGGAGAGTCAAGCAGCACCATAGATAGTAACAAATCAATTGACACTTGTCACTGCAGTGCATTTTCCAACAGATAGTTTAAAATGAGGCTCTAACTTCCAAAGTTCTGGTTTGTCGTGGGGTCTCAGCTTCATGAGTAATGTTACGCAAAATTTCTTGTGAACAGTGACTTCAGCAATGGAAGTAGCTATACATCTGCACCAGGATGGTTTGTGCTCAATACCTTTGTATGAGTAGGGGAAGGGCAAGTGCAGCTCAGGCCTCTAGAAGAGCTAATTTGCACTTAGTCAAGTAGCCACTATATGAAAGAGAAGACAAGACTGAATATTTTTTCCAATTTTAAAATATTTATGTACCCAGCATTTTCAGATATCAACTGCATGGACAGACTAGTGCAAAGTAACCATGACAGCACAGAAGCTGAGCAGAAATGAGTATAAATAAACAGTAGGACTTACTTGCAAATACAGTTAGCTGTGTTGAACATGCACAGTGGGAATTAAAGGTGAAAATGGGGCACTGAATTGCCAATCAATTCATATGTATTACTGTATGCCTCAAGTTTCTAAAGAGCTTCTCCTGTTTTCTGGTAAGTTCATTTTGAAGAGTTTTTCTGACTTTTATGAGGCTCTTTCTGTTAAGCAGATCAGCTCTGAAGCCATTTGCCAGTGAACGCTCGCTGAAAATTCTGCTTTTATGAACTTGAGCAGATCTGTCTGGACGGATATGTTTTGCCATGGATAACAAAATGAAATGGGTTAACTTACGCATGCACATCGGGTTAGATTCACTGTATCTGTCAAAACAAAAATCAGAGCATTCTTACTATCATTTACGCCTAGAGAGACCACAGAAACTATAATAGCAAGAACAAAATGCTTAGACTATTTCTTTTTCTTCTAGAGCTGCTTAACACACTTGCAGAGTCTGAATCTTTATTACTTTTGAACAAAGCCAGTGCTTTATTTTGATTGCTGACTTGTCAGATTTTAATAGCATAATCTATGTAGCAAAAAGTATGAAACTGTTGAAATAGTACCTTTTATCTGCTTTCATATTCTAACTCCTATGTGTATTTTTGTATTAAGTACAATCCAGTAGGTTTCTAACATAAGTTTATGTGCAAGGCATTTCAGAGTCATGACTGTTCACTTTGACAGGGCCTAAGAGACATCTTAAAATCAAAATATGTCATTTTACTGTAGATTGTCCTTTTTCTTGGCACTGCAGTTCCTCAGGTAACCTCAGGCTCAAGCATATCCATGATACAATGCAAAGTGTCAGCCACACTAAGCCTCGTTTCCTACTGCTTTTCAACAGGTCCGGAGACGATCAAGGAAGCTGAAATTACTGCAGTCTGACAGTTGTAAAAGGTCACCAAGTTGAATTAATTCACGTTATTTCCAGTGCATCATAATATATGGGAAAGAAATTAGCAGACCTCTCAAACTCAACAAGAAGGAACCACTCCAAACCCTGAGATTTGTGTAGAAAGTGACTACAGGGAGGTCAGCATTGTCACTGCTGCTCAGAGGAACAGGAGGCTGGATGTTAGCTGGCCAGAGAATATGTTATTTACTGTGACAAACCTTCAGGGTCTTCGTAGCCCTGTGAAATTAGCTTATATCTGATCCATTAAAACCTGAGCTTTTTTGAGAAAAGTTTCTTTAACTGAGAGCTTATCTCTTCTCGTAGCTCGGTGGGGAGGGGAGGCACATCAAACATCTTCAGGTATCTCTGAGTTGTAAAGGATTAGGTGCCTCCGGCTGCTGCGGGTAGTTACCTACTTGTGAACACTTTTATGTCGTTGGTTGATCTGGTCAGATTCACTAGCATGGATTTGATACTTGCAGACTTCTTAAAATGAGATGTTTGTGTAATAGTGGGATTTTAACAGGCTTTAAAAGCCAGAAGCATTTATAAAAGCTAACATAGACTCTAAGCAAGGTTCAAAATTTTTGTTCTGGTCACTTAGCATATTTATACCAATAATTAGTTTGGTTTTAAATCCATGTTAAGGGAAAAGAACACCAGAAAAAGAAATTTTCTACTATTGATGAAAAGGCTTGACAAATTCTAGACTGATGTATTTGTCATCTTTCTTATAAATTTAAGGAATGAGATACCACCACACAACGGCTGAAACAACCAGGGAAAAGGAGGGTTAATCATCTCTCTATGCAGGGCTGCTCTTGGGTGGCCACTTCATACGGCAGGCTGGTAGGATGGTGTTTGCATGATATCAAGGTGGTCTACAGACACTGTTCTGGATGTAAACTGCTTCACCTGCCATGCTGAATCCATACAGGCAACCTGACATGCAATGTCCAATTTCTGCAGTCTCTCCAGACTGGAAAGCTGGGAAAACAATCTGTCCCTACATATTCTAGCCTAAGGCATGCCTCCTCTTGCAGATGAAATCAGTTGTATATTAGAAGTGTAGCACAGGACAGCATAAAATCTTATGACAGAAAGTATTTTCCTGTCAGAGTTTGGGGATCCAAGGTCATTATAAGGTGATTTATCATATTTTTCAATGGGAAGATGATTAAGAAGTTCTGATTCCCATTGAGAAGCTTCTCCTTTATATCATTAATTTCACATTACAAAGTGCAGATTTGTGAAGTGTTGTTCTTGTTATCTGTCTCCACCAAAAGGAGAATCACTCTTCCATCCTCCATCTCTGCCAGCTCCTCCGAGCGGTCGATGTTGAAGGTTCCCAACTGTCCACCAAAGTTTATGCCCAGTCAATGTGGACACATTAGTCTTTTGCTTTATTTGGCCCCATTTTCCTTTGGCTTAACAGCACTTCTCCCTCCCTTATGTTTGCTCCATGAAAAAAATTATAGAGAGTATTTTTATAGCCTCTCAGCCTTCTTGTTGCTTGGCTGAAAGCACCGAGCATCTTCTAGCCTCCTCCTGTGAGATGCTCTCCATCCAGGTGATCACTGCCACAGCCCAGTTCTGCATCTGCCCACAGAGGAATTCACCTTTCCAGCAACCAGACCTGTGCCTGTCTAGATGAGGTTTCATCAAGTGCCTGCTACTACACTTGCTGCTTCCTATATTGCTCCTTTCAGATATCTGGGATGGAGATTAATGGGCTTTCTCACCTAAAGTGCATGAAACACTTAGGGGTTTGCTGCCACCTGGGCTGCGGTAATGAATCGCAGAGCATTCATCCCCATCACCCGTCCTGCTAGTGTTCCTACACCGAAACCTAAGTCAGCCCTATTTGGGGGGTAATATCTAGATTATTTTTGCTCTTGACCCCATTCTCACTGCATAGCAGGCCACTTTTATTCTTGTTCTCCTTTTATTTATATTGTTAAAAAGCCTTTTACTCCTTAATAACCTTCGGCAAAGCCTAACTCAGCTTGACTTTTGAGAGGTTTTCTACTTACAATATGCTTTTTTCAACCCTTCAGGTTGGAACCCTTCCCTCATATTCCCCCAGGCTGGGCTACAGATTCCAGGTTGATTTTACACCTTTGGTTTAAAGCAGTTAATCCTGTACTGCATTTACATTCCTGAGATTGTTATTCAAACTTGATTACACTAACCTGTTCCCTCTCTTCTCAGATTGAGCTCATTTAGATTTAAAAGTCTTACAACTTCACCTGGTTTTCTCTTTCTGTTTAAATGACACTGGTGTTTTGACCAGTCTTATTTCCTATTACCATGTCTTCAACAGCAATCAAAATCCACTGTAAAATATCGTTGCCTCCTCTTATTACACATGACAGTTGCTGATGACTGTAAATACCAATGCAATTTCTGGCCATGTTTTTTTCTGTCAAAATAATTACCTTAATCACTATGCATATCCATTTTTAACCTAGGAGACCCCACAATATTCCTAATCATGCCAAAACAGGGTCTTCCCCACTATCCTACCCTACGCTGATTTTTTCCTGTGGTTTCCCCACCTACCTAAAATAATATTTTTTGTGATACTTTTTTCTTTCATCAGAATTTATGCACAATTGATGGTCCACCACTGATTTTCTCTCTCACTGGAGTGAACCTGCAGAATTATTCTGATTTTTAGGGAAGTGGAGGAGGCCAGAGGGAGGAGATGGAAGTGTTATCATCTATTCCACAATTCTCTACATTCGGATATACTAGAAATCTAGCGGATGGCAGATTATACATACTAGATCTGCTGGAGTTTGTCCCTTCCACCAAAGCAATGTGGGGTAAACATGTGGCTCTGAGATACTGTGGTCATTCTTGATGTAAGTAGGTGGTCACTTTACCTTTTGAGGCAAAAGAATAAAAATAAAATGTTCCTGAATTCACAGTTCCACTTAAGGGAACAAACTCACACCATGTCTTTTCACACTTATCATAATTCTGATTTTATCCGATCTGCATTTGATTAGTTAAAGTAAATATCCAAAGGTCACAAAGCATTCTGGCTGGTGCTTGTGCATGTGTTTATAGATGCTTTCTTTTCAATTAAGCTGACATCTTGATGGGTAGCAGATGTCTGATATCATAATGGTACATATGGGATCATTCATGTGCCAGACCAAATCATCAGGTGTTCTAGGGGATATAGGAAAGAGATAAGGAACAGCACAGGGAGGGGAAATACCCCCAGTAACTTCCTACCCTTGTTAAGGCTCACTGAAGTGCATTATTTCAACCAGAGATTCAGCCAGAATTGCAATCCAGAAGAAAAATCCATTGTTCGAGTTCACTAACTTCTGTTAGTACTTTATTCTGCCAGTTTTTTGGCAGACAGTCACAAGGACTGAAAAGTCTAAAAAGATATATAAATGTAAAACCCAGGAAGAAGTAGACTCCAAACGAGGCTACACAGGGAGCCAAAGACATGACCCTTAAATCAGACTTTCATATATTACTGCAGAGTATTCTGCTGAAGATCCTGGATAAATGGCACACAGAAGTCCTGCCTTGTGCTATGCACTTTGAACTCTTCGCTGACTTAAGGAATCATGAAAGGACTTAAGAAAAGATAAGACTGGGCACCAAAGCTCTGCTAAAACAAATGTGAATTCTTTAACAGCCAAGAAAATTAAAATCCACCTGGAAATCTGGCATTTTGTTTATGATCATCTACCTGCCCTGGCTCACAAAGAAATGCCGCAGAGCAGATGAGCAAAAAAAAAATGAATGGGCCAGTATGTGTGAAGGTTACGCTAAACTGCCCCCGGGGGGGGCCAGCTATCACTCACGCAATATCATATATACCTTACCTCTAGTTACTGCCAGCGTGCAAAGAAAATCACTCACTAAAAGAGACAGCTAATGAAATGGTCTTTAGAAAGGGCTAGAGGGAATTCCTCGAAGCAGTTCTGTGGCTGATAGGGATATTTTTATCACTAGTAAAATTGACGTTCCTAACAATATTGAAACCTTAGTCTACACCATGAGCAGATGAATAATTTGTTTGCCTATCATGATCAGAAACTGGCTGCATATGCACTGAAGAAAGAAAAGCTCAGCTCTACTTGAGCGTACAGTATAAATTAGTATCTATGCCTTACATTACATTTTATATCCATCAGTTGGGTTTTACTGCAGTGTTACAGCCGTTGTGAAAACATAACCAAGCGCAAAAAGACAGTGATCAGAAGTAAATGTCTTCTTCACAATCTTTTATGGTTTTTTTATGCATGCAGGAAAACAAGATCCATGCTTCACAAAGTCCTGTAGGTTATTACCATGTGTTAAATTGTGATCTGCAAACACAAGCTGTTCTTAAACAAGAACAAAAAAGAAAAAGCAGATGGTTTCTCTTAACGTCATGTGAAACTTTTCTTGAACACAAGCGTATGTCTTCTCCTCTCCAGCTGGCAATTCCCACATGTAAATGATCTGATTTTATCATTGCAGGAGACTCATAAGACCCCCTCTATTATAAAAAGGCACATTACCCTTAAAGAGAGAGGAACAAAGAAAGCCAAGTGCTTCACATTAAAGCTACTGAAAATATTTTTTCCTCGATTGTCTATTTGAAAGCGTGTCCAGAGCTAATGGAAAAAGAAAAGAGAGAGAATGAGAGAAAATAAATAACCGTGACTTCAGACACACCATTGACAGAACTTTTGTGACTAAGACACTTTTTTTAAAAGTCTGTTTGTCTCACTGGCACTCACCTGCCTGCACAGCGGGGCTGCCCAAGGGATGACGACTGCAGGTGCAGAGCAGCAATCTGCTGCTTTAGCGAGATAGAGCGTCGCTTCCCTGCAGCTCCCGCACCTCACGCCTCAACCTGCAAGGCGTCAGGATCAGAGCCAGAAGAAATGTTTGTTTTCTGCAGGAAAATGTGTGTGCCTGTGTTGGAAGGATCCCCAGCTGAACCCAGGCTGGGGAGGTAATTATTCTTGATGGATGCCCAGAGAAGAGTTAGGTTTTTGTTGTGTTGTGGGTTGGGTTTTTTTCTAGCATACTTTAGGTCTGAGCTATGTATAATATTTTGCTGCATGGAAAGAATGTTTTTTTTAAGGAAAAAAGAAAAATCCATATTCAACATGGCAATGGGTTGGAGGATTTAATGTTAGGAGCTTCCTTGATGCAAGATAGAAGTGGAAAGACTGAGATTTGCCACTGCGTTAGTGAGGACAGCTATACCTGGCATTTTGTGTTCTCTGTGTTGCCTCTTATTTGGACAACAGGTGTGAAACTAAACAGACTTTAATAGGAAAACTCTGTTACTTGTGTTCGGTCTATGCTGTCTTCAAATAGATGCATTTTCATATCTGGAATGAAAGACACTGTCACCAAAAACAAGGTCAGTAGTAACATGAAAGAATTGCAAGATAGAAAAACAGCGTAATTGTTGCAGGGTTATAATCATTAGCCAGGACGCACAGAAATGGTATTAATTCTCTCACACCACAACTGCTGGCACACACTTATGTTTAATTCTCACTTTGCTTATGTCTTTTATTTTTTCCTCAGGTGTAATGTCCTTGACTGAGTTGGAACTTTTCCTGATGTTCCTTTGTGAGAAGAGAGCAGAATGGGATGTTAACTGCAGTATGGGATACTTAAATGCCTATTCCAAACAAAAAGTGGTATCTCTTTGTATCCCAAACACCAGCTCCTCACCCTCCTTCTGCCTGCGGTATTTTACTGGATCACATTCAATCAGGAAAAACTGTAAATTACCACTTCAGTAGAGAAACAAGAGGCACAGAGGAGCTGCAGAGTGACCACAGAGGTCCGACAGCGATGGAAACCTCGTGCTGTGCTGGGAGCCACAGATGATGATGCCTCCAGGGCAGGAGTTCAACTGAGCAGCTCCGTCTATTGCGTTCGAGCGAGACTGCTCATCACGGTTCCTTAAAGGTCATTCTATAAAGTAATGTTTGGCAAACAAAACAGCTCCAGAGTACAGCATGGTGGGAAACGATTTTGTCCGGACCAAAATTTTTGGAGAGTATTTGTTCTTCCTAATTCTATTCATTTATTCCTGTCAATGGATTTTTCTGAGGAAGATGAGGAACAGGAGGCGGCACCTAAAGTGTTGGCATTTCTTCACAAAACATGAGATTGAGTCTTAATCCAGTATATCTAGTAATGCAGTAGTTAAAATTCAAGCTTCTGCATTCAATTCCCTATTCTGCCTTTTTGTATGTCAAAAATATATTAAAAATAAAAATGGCCTGACCACCAGGTTATTGGCTTTCCCAGCAAACACTGTCTCTGTATTTCTTTCTGGAGCTGTTCCACTTCATATTTTTAATTTGCCATTCTGTTTTGTTTCTTCACATCCTAATCATTCCTCTTTACATACCAAAACTGAACTACTAACAGGCAGCCCTCTGATTAATTTTAAAGCTCTTTCTAAGCTGTTAAAATCCAGGATATGGACTAATTTAAGGGCCAATAAACCAGCCCTCTCTGCAAGTCATTCTAGGGAGTTTCAACTAGTGCTTACACTTTATCCTCTAGATGTTTAATCTATACTTTCTTAGATCCATTATTTTTAAAAAGAAGTAGCACTAGTATAATAACACCACTTAGTAATCAAATATTAATGCTTTTCTAAATGTTTATTATGTTGTTAAATTAAATTATTTCCATGCATGGGCAGAACAGATGACTTCTGTTCTGCAAAGGAGATGGCATTAAATCAAGCATATGCCCATTTAGCAACAGTTTCATTGTCCTCTCTTCCCTCCTAATTTCTTAAAACTGAAAGGGAAACCACAGAAAAAAATAAGAAAAATAAGGAAATTAGAGAAAAAGGACTCACAGTGACAAGGGGTATTATATGTTCCAATTATGCAATTACAGTTCAGAACACACGAATTATATCTTGTGGTGGAGCTTATCTTGCTTTACTAACCTTTTGTTTGTTCAAAAGTTTCTTTACTTATCTCCATGTGTGTCATTTTTCATTTTACAAGATGATTTTTTACACTGAGTAGTAAAATTCCAAAATCTTTCATTCTGCTTGCATCCTCAATTAAGTCAACTAAATCAAAGCACCTGCTATCAAGAGCCTGACAAATTCCTGGTAAGAAGGCATGGCATCTCATTGTAGTGCTTTATTGCCTCTTGTTTGCTGATTCTAGCCTTTTTGTGCTTTGCACATCTAAGGTGTTGAACATGTGACTTCACGTGAATGGATTTGTTCCACAGAATTTTTGGTATTCCTGCTTTTTTTTTTTTTTTTTTTTTTTTTAAAGACTTATTAATTTCCACTCGTTGTTAAACATTTTAGGGTCAGAGCTCCACAGATCAGCCAGAGGAAAGATGACTCAGAATTTTTATCTCTACCATCCTGTTAATATGCACTAATTTAACTCTAAAGAAATTACATAAAAGGGTTGGGTGAGGGGGGTGGAATGTAGTTCTCCTTAAGTGTTAGTCTTTTTGTGGAGAACTACTTAAGATTCATGCCCTTTTTTTAAGAAATTGTTTGGAACCTTTTCATAAAATGTTTTTGCAGAGGGAAATACAGACTCAATGCGATCACATTCAGCAGCAGCTCTTGTAAGGAAAGAGACCCTTCAATACCCAGCTGAGGGATCAATTCATTAATTGGTCCCAGCTGCAGGATCAATTAACACCTTCTTAGACATCAGAGAAACCACCTGGGAGAAATTCCTTCTAAATGCTCGGTCACTTGGGAAGCTTCAGTTAAAGTCTGAATCTGCAGAGATGCTAAAGCCAACTTGCTGCAAGGCATAAGTCTACAGGTCCCTGGACCATGTCTGCTCCTCTATTTAAGGAGCTTCCTTATTTTATTGAAAGATATACTTTTATATATTTTTTTTTTTTTCTTAGGGGCATGTATCAGTTTAAGCAGGACTTTTAGTTGGAAAAGTTTTGTTGGGTTGACCACATCCTTTCTCAGCAAGTGGAGAGGAGTGAACTGGGCTTCTCCTTCCGCTGAGAGCCGCGAGCTGGCGTACGGCGGCAGACCCCGGGCAAAAGCCAATGTCCCTTATCCGTGAGTGCCCCGAGCCTGGCAAGACCTGCTTATTCTGGTAGGTGGCTTCTCTGTCTTGCTCGCAGGGACACTCACGTGGATTATGTATTTTGGAAAAGAAAGGAAGCCTCAGCATTTCTTGGGAAATAAGCTTTATTGTCTTGCTGCCGTGGTATTGGTCTGAAGGGAACTGCTCTTGTCCTAGTTTGTTTGCAGTGCAGTTGGTTTTTTGCTGGGGGATTTCCCATTTGTTTTAAATCTACCTAGATGGCTGACAGCTTTTTTCCTCAATATCATGGGCAGCACTCCCTAGCTGAATGGGAAATGCCTGGGTGGCATTTCCCTCTATTTCTGGCTTTGCATTGAAAGAAAATCTGGGGGGGTGGAGGAAGGCAGTGAGATCTGTTCTGTATTTTCTCCTGTAGCATAGGCACAGCTAGTGTGGAGCTCAGGAGCTGTCACTACTGAGTAGGGCAGAAGGAAAGTTCTGCAAAATAAAAGTGTCTCGGGATAACATGAGCCACCTGCGCTCTTGTTGGGAGAGTGTTCTTGGAAAGAGGGATGAAATGTGGGTTTACGTGGTTCAATAAATTAATTGTATGTACACCTTCCACCCCTCATCTGTGAAACAAGCTGTTGGAACCAAAAGCCAAGTAGGCAGGATGATCCTACCCAGAGTAGTGTGTTTTGGATCTCAGTAGATGACATTCTGGAGCAATATGCTCTTTTGTTTTAGAAAGTAGGAAATTCATTATCTTTCATAAATTGCATTTTATTAAGTTATAAAATGTAATAGTTTAACTGATTTTAACCGATAAGTAATCTTTAGTGCCAATAAAATGTCTTAGGTGACAGCATCAGGAAGTATGAATTTCTTGTTCTGTGTTCAGCCTTAAAAGACAGATAAGCAGTAGGCTTTCTGGGTATTCGTCATTGCCTCAATGGTTGCATATTTTAATTTATTTCCCTCAAGTTGTTCTGAAAGTAAATATACTACCTGTACATTTGAGCTAGTTAGCAAAAATGGAGTGGCACTGGAAGGTGGTTGGATCTTCTTTTGCGTTTGGTGTGGTGGGTTTTTTTGGGGGGTTGTTGGTTGGTTTGTCAGAGATTTTTCCAGCTAACTATAGCAGAGAACAAATTTTTCTTTCAAGTACGAGCTGAATGTCTCTTGCTTCCTCTTGTGTAAGACTTAAAAATTCACGAGAGGGGCTTGCAGCATGAGGTCGTCTCCCCAGCCCCGTTCAGCAGGAGCGGGAGGTAATGGGCACGGCACACACTTGTACCCGGACACCTCCACCTCCCCAGCTGCTGACACCCCTGTTTGGGAGGGGGCAGAGAGTTGCCGCCTCCAAAGCTCCGTAAAATTCACTGAAGTCTCTTTGTAGCCCTGTGACCTTCAACAGACCATTCTCCCCTGTTAAATGCCTCCAGGCTTGGACTTCTTTTGTGCTGCTCTGCGTATCTACCTGCCAAGTACTAGTCTCTTTAGTCCAGAAACTAGATGTCTCCTGTCCCACATCCCAGGCAATTGACTCTGGTTTTTCCTTATTCTACATTGCAGATTTCTAGGTGTTCCCTCCTGAAGCCCCCCCTGCTTTCAAAAGCCAGTGGCCCTTTTCTGCCTTGCTCTCCGTTGGTCTAATATGTGTCCAGGGATAAATCATTTAATCTCTTATGCTTCAGGTCACTTTCTATAGTAAAATTAAAAAAAACCAAACAAACAAAAAAAAGAAAAAACAGGATGGGTTATAGTATCAAAAATCATGAATGGACATTGTATCATATAAATAAATAAAACTAAATTTTAAAAATACCACAACTCATGTTGATGCCATCAACACTTAAGGTCCTTAAGGCACCAGTACCTGCTTTGCGAAGACCTGACATTTGAAAACTTTTTTCTTTGGGGGGTTTGGTTGGTTGGTTGTTTTTTGGGTTTTTTTTTAAAAAAAAAAAAAAAACAAAGCAGCTTTGTTTCCCACACGTCATCCAGCCTGCAACTTACTACCAAAAGCAGGAGGGGAAGGCAGAAAAGCACACTAAAATACTAATCTGTTGCAAAACACTTGGAGATCCCACAGATTAGATGCATTTAAAAATACTGTATTACAGACAAGCAACACTATCATTTCATAGGCATCACAGGTGCAGTGCTAATAAAAAAAAGAAGAGATACCAAAGCCTCTCTGGTTGGATATTTCACACAAATGCTTCCACAGCTGTAATTTGGTAGTTGTCACAGTACATCTCAATAAATCGCTTCACTGTTTAAGGGTAAAACCATCATCTCTGAAAAATCCTCTCCTTTAGGCACAAAGCTTTGTGAAAAATGCAGCTTCTCAGTGTTGACTTTTAAAATGTGTAATTAAAATTATGATCTCTCAGGGGCTACTTTGCCAGGTGATGTTGATTATTATTTTTTTTTAGTGCTTACACTACTTTATGACCCCATTGCCTGAGTTATTTGCAACAGACCTTTATGAAGAGAACCTCAAAAAAGTTTGAGCACCAATTACGATGTAGATTAGCAGCAGTCCTTACGGAAATTGTTGAGAGCCTGGTACTGAGGGCACATTTCTGGAAGCCCTTTTTTTCATGTAAAACAACTCTGAAAATAATAAACAGGGACAGATAGGGGGGAGAGAGAGAAGAACAGAAGCTAGGAGATGAGTAAGACAGCACAGGAAAAACAGCTTGGGTGTACTTCAATCTCTCATTATTCATATTTTCTTCCATTTGAGAGACTGATTGTGCTGAGAATTCAATCTTGTTACCAGCTTCTTCATCAAAATTGTCTTTAGAACTACAGTCCACTAGAAGAGCTGTTAAAATAAAGTTGTTTGAAAGTTGTTATTCCCCTTGCCTTCCAGCACAAAGCACTGCCCATAGTGATGACAATAATCCAGGAGAATCATGTTTTTAAATGGAAAGCAGTAAAGTGTCAGCATAAGATTTAAGTCCTGGCGAGTGAGCCCTGCAGGTTTTGCACCGCTGTATGTGGCTGCTGATGAGTGGCAGTGAGAATTTCCCAAATTCTGCAGTGGCAAGCAGCAAAGTCATATGTGGGGCTCAGTAGGAAAGCCTTCTTCGGAGAATTATTAACAAAACCTGGTTCCTTTTTGGAGGCAACACTGGCCACGCTGCAGCAGAGAAGGCCACCTGGCAAGTGCTGTTGCACCCAGGTTGCCTAAATATACTTGTTTCTGAGCCATTTTTGAGACTGGAAGGAGTGTCTTTTCCTGGTTTGCTGGGTACTTGTACCCTTAATGGATAGTGCAGAACAGCCTTGTGAAGAGCAATACCTCTGAAAATCAACTAAAAAAAAAAAAAAAAGATTTTGAATTTTCTTTCCCCCCAGAGTACTATGCGCGTCTCTTCAAAGAGAGCCTGGCATTCCTCTGTAAGTGGGTTTCTGGCTTTGAACATGAAACATCCTGTCATCCAAAGAACTCAGATAGGATCTGTGGATGATCGTTAGCTTTCCAGTTCAGACTGTTGGATGAATATGGGCTGGACTGAGTTTCTGGCCTTCAGTTCACCCTAACCAGGTATTAAACTGCTTTGCCACTGTAGGCGTGCGTACGGCTGAGCGAGACATCAACTCCTTCTTCTATGTACGATCCATGCTTGGGGGTCTTTCTTGGATATATTTCTACAAGTAAGATTGTTTCTGGCCCTTCCCATACACTTACCTGGCGACAGAAAAGCAAGCAAGCAACACTGAGTAAATGGCTTGTGTAGACACAACCTTGAGGAGTTTGGATCAAGCATATAGAGAGCAGGAGCAGAGGCGCGTTGTCTTGAACGTGAATTCTGCGGTGGGCACCTTCACAGCCCCAGCGCAAACACTCAAAGCAAGTGTTCGGTCACTTTTTTCAAATAGATTTGCACGCCAAAACAACTTGCATACTGTCTTTCCTTCTCTTCCCAAGATTAACGTATGCCGGGTTTTGACAGTTCTTGCTGGAACTCCATCCCGAGTCTATGCCATGACCAGTCTCTCAATGAAAGGCACAGAGCTGTGTAGGGAGGGGAGCGTACAGTCCGATTTCTGCACTTCCAAATAGCAAGCAAATGTTTGAATTATGGGTCACAATTAACTACTAATTGGCCATAATGTAAGCCCCTTTTGAATGGACATGGTAAATATTGAAACAAATGGGCTATTATTTTTCAGACCTGAATACTAGTCACTTAAAATGAAAGGCTAATTTCAGCCTGGGAGGCAAGCTCTATATTTTAATCAAGTGTGACAGATCAAGAATAATAAATGAGCACTTAAGGTGAGCGGATATTTATTTCCCTGCGGCAAGTTTATATGTGGTAAGTTGTACTGCCCAGTGCAATATAAAATTAAACTGTAGCTCCAGATCTCAAAGAGGTCTCAGCAGAAAACCTGAATAACAACAGCAACACAAAAGAGACCACTCTTTAAGTAGAACAAACCATGTTTTTAGGAAAGCTTTTATAATTTTTTAATTTTTTTTTTACATTAAGTAATTTTGTGGCTAAAGCAGTGCTTGATCTACTATAACATAATTAAATAAAAACTTCGCTAAGAGCCATAAAGAGCTGGGACACTACTGTGGTGACATTTTCCTCTGCAGCTGTCCTGCAGAGTATGCTCAGAACTCAAATATTGAAATAACATCTTAGAAATTATTTGATGAAGGTCTTTATTGCTACAATAAAAAACTGGTGTTCCCTTTTTTTCAAGGCACATCTTCATCTTCAATAAATGTAATTGGTTTTGTTATAGCAAGAGGGAGACAATGTTTATAGTTGATGGGACTTTTTTTTTTCAAAGTGTTTCGCTAAAATTCCAATATTGTTCTTCTAAACATTGGCTAACATTGATTTTAAAAAGAAAAAAAAGAAAAAAAAATGAAATTAAGTAAGTTCAGGTGGATGTTTTCTAACAAATTAAACTTCCTCTTGAATCAAGCATTGTATATAATTTATATATGTAATGTTCTGAAGAACTGATCTCTCTTCTGTGTCTCAGTCTATATATAAATAATTTATACTTTTTAATATTTCAGCACAACCAGTAGAGCTGATGTTGCTCTGAACAATTTTTTTCCCTATCCAAGCAACAAAATGTGCCTCAATTCAACATACAGAAAGGGTTTAATAATTGTATATAATGCAGGGTTATGTTGAAAACAATAAAAAATCTCTACGTAGTGCTATCCTCAGATGAGGTCTCTTGCAAAATATCTGCTGGAGTGTTTTTTGCCCAGTCAATGAATAACCATTACAAGCTAGTGAGAAAAAGGTTGATAATACATTAGGAAACAAGTAAGCCAAAAGAACTAATTCCCCAGTGAATTTCCAGATATTTTCCAGCATTTAGTATTGCATGGGTATTGTCACAGACTGGTGTATTGTTCTTATAAATTGTGCTCAGTTTACATCTCTCAGGTGTGTTTATGTCCTTTCTGGTACTTTGGTTTTCTGCTATAGCCATAGTATTACGAGTCCTACCACAGATGCTGGAAATACTCAGGATTGCTGCGGTCAGGCAAAGCTGTAGCCAATTATCTGAATTTCAATTTACAGCTAAAGGAATGGATGTAAAAACTTTTTTTTTTTTTTTTTTCCCCCCAGAACATGCCTATTCAAACTAATGTAAAAAGAAAGGTATCTGAATTCAGAAAATCCAGGTGCCATGGAGGTCAAATTTGGATTTCTTGGCTTGCAAATCTGCAATACATCTCAGGGACATGAAAGGGCAAAAATAAATTCTACTCGAGGAAAGCCAAACGCAGAAATCCTCCTATTTACTCTGTTGTTAATCTTTGTCTTTTTCTGAAATTATGGAATATGTTGTTTGAGAGAAGCATTTGAAGTCATGCTTCATTAAAAAGTTCTTTGCCTGAAATAAACTTGTGCAAAGTCTATGTATGAGAAGAGTCTTTTGGATACTAAACAAGTTTTCTACTTCTGTAATTTTAACCTTAAATGAAGCATAACCCTATTTCTTTAACTTTTCAACATAAAATTCAGCTCTGCAGAATCATTTAAAAAAAAAAAAAACCACACAGATCTTTTATTAAATAAATCTGTTGGGGTTTTTTCCATTTATAGGTTTAAAAAATGACAGCACATATTATTCCTGAACTTAAGAATGTAGTGCATAAATTTCTGACCATCTTCCATCTAGTTCTAGCTCACTCTGGAACTTGCTATGGAAAACAGTTATGGAAATGGCGTAAGAAACAGGATCTGTATAGACTGGTCCTTCCCTGGTATACTTGTCATCTCTCAGAACTGGCCATTTCAGGATGTTTGAGCCATAGTGGCTAGACCATCATAGCTGCCAACAGGTTCTCATCCTTCTGCATTTGTTAAAATTATTGTCTTTTTTTCCATCTGCTTTGTCATACCCTCTTTTTTTTACCATGCATATCCATTCACAACCTGTGAATGGCTTTCTGGCTCTTATATAAGCGCTCACACATGCACACACCAGGCACTTTTAAAATACAACCCTTTAAAAAAAAAAAAAGGTAGCTAAGATTAAAAGATTTGGTTAAAAAGCACAAGCTAGGAAAGGTCATGGTAGACCACATATATTGGCAGGTGTTCACTTCCAGATGCAAATGTTCATAAAGAACTGTACCCAAACTTGCTTTTATTTTATTGGGAAGCGGAGGGTGAACCAGCCTGAGATGTAATCCTTCCGCTGTCTTCCTCACAGGTCTCTTCATCAGTCACCAAGTAACCCTTGCAGGGGGCTTTGCTGAAAGCTGTAGCCTGTAGTGGAGAGCTGAACCTCACTTGCACTGAGGTTTCTTTCTAATACTTGAGGAATTAAGAGGGAGCCCATTTTAAACAAAACTCAGGCACAAATGATCTTTCATTTGCATATGATCTTTTCATTTTCATACTGTTCCTTTCTCCTCCAAGGACTAATGCCATGGTGTGCTGAGCTTTGCCTACAAACTCTAAAGCACTCTCCAGGTCAGGGCTGGTCTCAGAATCAACATCATCTTGTGAACAGCGTTCCTGGGAAAAAATACCCCAGATTCACCAGAAGTCATTCTACCATTCATATATCTATTAAAAAATGCCTTTGCTGGTAAACTTCAGGTGGAATTATTACCAATGATTTCAATGAACCTTTTTTTTTTTTCTCAGAGAATTAATCAGCTGGCCCTTCTTGGCTCCCACAAAGCCCTTACAGAGTCCTTCATTTGTTGCTGTCAGAGGCTTTTAGTTTCCCAAGCTGCAAGAAAGCAAAAAAATCTGAGCCCTACATGACTGTAAAAACATAAATGGTATTTCTCTCATACTGTCAGTGAAACACTGTCAATGGTTTTTTTTTTTTTTTTAGAGTGTCAGTCAGTAATTTTTTTAATGCATCTAGGTTTGCCATGAGCAAATGGAGGGATAAGGAATACATTGATTTCTGTACTGCTAAAATACTCTTAGTTGTAAACTCTTCAGGGAAGGCACTATATTTCTAGTCTCGTTTTTCTAACTGGGACTACAACTCAGTAAATAATCATAGTGCCACAAATGTCCTTGTTCTTTTATTAGGTAATAGGAGTGTATTCGTACTGCCTAATGGTTTAATGTCTATATTGGATGTTTCATGTTGTGTTTTGGAGACTCTCTCCTGACTAAAGATGAAAGTTAAGCTCAAGTATTCTGGCTCAGCCCCTCGTTACTTTTATTTAAAGGGAAGATGAATACCCCCATCCAAGCCAGCTTTCCAGATATCTATGTTGCCTAAATTTTGATTTATGATTTCCCCCTTCCATGTGGTTCCCAAGTCAGCCAGCAGATTCAAAAGCCCTGAGTTTTAGATTCAAGACCCACAGCCTGTACAGTCTCTCCCTCCTCATCCTCAGTAAGGCCGCCCATCAGCAGGAGTGAAAAGCTGTTCGTAAGCAAAGGCGCTTTTTTGTCACATACCTCAGAAGCCAGCACTCGACAGATGGAAGTTAAAAAAGAAACGTGTCGGCTGCCTGAGGCACATCTTAATTTGTCACTCAGCTCAGTTTATTTCACTTTTAATAGTTCACTCAGCTGAACTCGTGACTAAAAATTAACGGGGCGGGGGAAGAATTTAAACTAAAAGTTTTGACTTTCTGGGGCTGCACAGCCAGCACCTGAAAACACCAGAGCAGCCAGTGGGCAACCCAGTGCTTCTTGCCAAGCGCTGCTGGTGGGTCGCAAGGACTGTCCTGGTGCGGTGGCGCTCCCGGGTGTGTCCCGGGGTGCGGCGGCACTCCTGGGTGTGTCCTGGCGTGCGTGAGGTGGCGCTCCTGGGTGTGTCCCGGGATGCGGTGGCGCTCCTGGGTGTGTCCTGGCGCGCGTGCGGCGGCGCTCCTGGGTGTGTCCCGGGATGCGGTGGCACTCCTGGGTGTGTCCCGGGGTGCGG
>JAVJGG010000009.1:25584936-25600616 GCA_035590195.1 Aviceda cuculoides
GGCGCTCCTGCGTGTGTCCCGGGATGCGGCGGCGTTCCTGCGTGTGTCCCGGGATGCGGTGGCGCTCCCGGGTGTGTCCCGGGATGCGGTGGCGCTCCTGGGTGTGTCCTAGCGCGCGTGCGGCGGCGCTCCTGGGTGTGTCCCGGGGTGCGGCGGCGCTCCTGGATGTGTCCCGGGGTTCCCACTGTGGTCAGGCAGCCCCCACCAGGGAGGTGCCCGTGGCCGGCCGCGGCAGCCGGCAGGGAAGATGTAGGAAGAGCGGGACCGTCCCTGCCCGCACTGCGAAACAACCAGGCAGAGAAAGGGGCTTTAAGCTTATACAGGAGCTTGCGAAAAGTTACCCTGTGACTCCTACTCAGCAAGTGGAAAAATAATAGGTTTTGATCCTTCCCGATGACTACATAATTGCAAATATGAAGCAAGGCTTGCAGAGAAAAGAATTAAAAATATTAAAGACCATATTTTTCAGTCACCCTTGGTTTGCCTTCTGGTTTTGCATGCTGGCTTTTGCAGTCAGAAATGGTCACAACTGTGTGGAGCAGAGTCATTTTGTAGTTGCAAGAATGCATTTTTGTTGCCAAATAGCAGCTAGACTACCTGACTGCTGGAGCAGCCCCAGACAAGCAGTCATTGCCCAGGCATCAAACTTGTACCCTATCTTTAAAAAAAATAATAATTTGTTTATTGCAATAAATGACTATCAGGTGAATTTCTTAATTAACATGTCTAAAGATAAGGGAAAGTGGCGGGAGGTCTAGTCTCTTGATGAAATCTTCAAATGATCTGGGAAAATCAAAAGAAAAAAAACACTTGACAGGACAATCTTGGGCTGGTTGGGGATATCCTAAATGTTCACAGAGGCTATTTCCAGCACAATTGTTTATTATTAATGGATGGAGATGGAACAAGTAACTATGAAGGCAATTTTGAGTTATTTACTTTTCTTCTTCAAATCTCCTGATAATTTTCCTATTAGTCTTTGTAATAACTCTTCTCTGATAACAAACAGAAAAGCATTTTCTTAGTTAAAGTAATCTCTATGGGAGAGATGGAAAGAAAATGTTTGTGGATACTATTTGATGAAAACAGAGAATTCACTTTGTATTCATGAGCCATTGTCCCTCTTACTTCTTTCCTGTAAATATTTATATAAGCATCTTTTTCCTGTGGAGGATTTTGCGGAACCAGAAGCAGGTTTCTTGGGGAGTATTCCCCCGGCGAGGGCCTGCCGTCTACCCCGAGAGCTCCTGGGAAGCCTCGGAGATGGCTCATTACAGAGAAGCAACGATGCCGTGTGATACAGGTTACCCATCAGACGCAGCAACTAATGAGTGCCTAGAGCAGTAGCAGTCACGGCAAATTCACAGGCTGAACTATGTTAGCATAAACTGTCTAGAAAATAATTTTTAATGAATAAGTTAATTAGAAAACCCACCAAGTGTGTTTGTAAATAATTGGGGTGGGAAAGAAGTAAATATTAACAAAAACAAATTTTTGGCCAACGCTGCTATACACAGTTCAGACTGACTGTATCTTGCATGCTTTTCTTTTAATCTATTTTACCCTTTGGAGGCTGTTATACGGATGCTATATGTCTGTGTATAGTCTGCCTGAAAACTGATTACAATAAAGGCCAAGTTTCTATAACTACAGTCAGTGAATATTTTGCTGCTGTCAGCAACGGGCCCTGCTTTGGGAGGCGAACAGACCCCTCAGCTGGTGCAGGTAATAATTTTACCTGCTTATGCTTAATGGTGAGGAGTTTCCACTATGTTTCATAAATACAGTAGAATTTTCCACATTCATTCCTGTGACAGATCAAATAAAAAATTCCTCAGTATGTTTTGTACTTCTTCCTAAAATCAAAACAGTTGAGCTGCTTCCCCTAGCTGTGCGTGTACCCTTCTGGGCATCCCAATCACCTGCTATTGCAGTGGGTCCTTCCTAGGACTATTTACACTAGCTATTACCTTAACAAGTACTTGGATAAATCTCTCTAAATCACTGCTGCTGAATGTGTGGCACCTGTGCCCCGAGCCCTGATGCTCTTCTTCCCACAAAGCTTCAGGCAGTCAGCTGAGGTCCAACAGTTATAAACTTTGTCCCTAGTGAAGGCAGCCCATACAATGACAGTATAGAGAACTGGGCATCTCCAGGGGACCGTTTAGCTCACCCAAACTCTGCCTCATTCTGGAAAGACCCAGTTCAGCTCCACTGTCCTTATGGTGCAGCCAGTGCAACAGTTTGGCAGAGTTTCCAAAGGCAGGTCCTGATACACTTTTGTTGATTAGCATCACATATTCACAGCTTGTGTGGTTGGTGGTTTTGTTTTTTATCATCTCCCTCTCAAATTACTTTCTTTCCCCAGTCATCACTGACTTGTCCTTTTGCAGTGTACATCCCTGGCATGTTTCATTCCAAATTCCAGCAGCAGAAAGTTACATTTAGTTTATTTCTCCTGCCTCCCTTATTTGCAATATTTTCTGCTAAATTAGGTGTTCAAAATGTGCCTTATTTTAAGTCTTCAGAGAACAGCGCACACATTTTTTCCATTCATATTTGCTCAGTGATAATTTCAAGATATGTCTCTTCAGTATTAGTCAAGCTTGTAACGCGGCGGCAACATGAAACCAGTGTTCAGGGAGCTGAATCAGCCCGTTAAAACAATCCCTAGTGCATTGTACTGACTTTGCATGAAAGAGCTCTGACTTTGTACTCCAGTGCAACACTGGAGTACAGTCAGTGTGTCTCGATCTGTGCTTTAAAAAGAAAAAAAAAAAAAAGTCCACTTGCATTTCTTCTTTGGCAACACAGAGATAATGTGTTTTATGGAAGAGCATCAGCCCATAGTGATTGATCCATGAAACACATCATCCCTCTTGCCTGCACAGGGGAAAAAAGGTAGCAGTGAGCTGCTGTCACTGTGTGAGCGAGTTTTGTTGTGCCAGTGTGTCCCCTCTAGAGCACTGCCCCTGAAAATCCACCGACAGACACCTCAGCAGGCCCTGGGAAGCCTTTCATACCTGTCTTTCCTGCTCAGGTGCAGCCTAGATTAATAAAAACAACTAGTAGGTTCAGGGATTCTTTTCATACTGATTTTGCAAATCTCTACTAAGCTGTATGTTAGGGAGAGGAAACCCTATGTGGGCTTATCCAATTTGTGATTTAAGTAAAATACTAAAATTTGGGGGATGGGAGTGATGTTCATGTAGTGTGTTCTGGGTTTGGACATCCTTGACATAGCAAAAAGGCAAAAAACCTGCTGTAGCTGAAGTAAACTTAGAATTTCCTTTTAGAATAAATGAAATATAAGGAGAGTGCTTCATTGCAGCACTGTCACCCTGCAGAGGTGGCAGGTAAACTGCTGGCTCCTGCAGGTGCCACCCAGTATAGCCTGGGGGCTGGTTAAGGGATGGGACCTTCTGTGAACATAGTTTGTCCACAAAGACTTTTAAGCCCAATGCTTCCAAAGTAAAGTATGGCCAATGGACTTGCATGCTACAGAAGAGGTGCTGTAATGTCACATGGGCAGGCAAATTCTGAAACCTGAGGCACAAGGAAAGACACAACCCCAGGGGTTACTGCAGCATCGTTTTGGTGAACCTGAGAGCATTTTGAAGAGTAGCAGCTGAAAACAGCAGACAGATACTTTGGTCCTCAGGTCATTCCAGTTTCCAAAGTTAACGTGGAGGTTGCTAACAAGCTGATGTTTTTATTAAAGCAACATGTTGTTCTTTGCAGAGGCAAGCCACAGAAGTGACATAAGAAAACATAGACAGCAGCTCCTTGGTCTGCCAGCACTTGCATTTGGTGGCTCTCAGATCTCTGTCATCAAAATACTAATTTGATTACATAGTGTTACTTAACAGCATAACTAAAGACTTAATCATGTAAGTGAGGATTTAGTAGGATTAAACTCAGCGTTAAAATTAGGAAAGCAGTGAGAGAAAGTTACGGGAGAAAAAGCTATCTGTCGTTTATTCTCACTCAAAATCCTGCTGTTCATTCAATGATCCACACCTTTCTTTAGATATAACCAGAATATTTATCAGCCTTTCCATAGGGATTTTATTTCTAAACATGCTTTTTGGCCATTCTCTATATGAATATCAGAAAAGGAACATACAGTAAAATAAGCAGATTCCCTCGGACTTTTTGCAGATTGATTTCTTGGAGTTGTATCTCCATACATTGATCCTTCACTGTTGCCTTCCATTTGAGCAATACCTATAAGCCCCGTGGACCAAAGCTGCGGGGGGTAAGGAGGCCTTTGCCCCTCTGCACTGATGATCAGGGAGGAATGATCTCAAAAGTTCTTCACCTGCGTTAGCAGATGAACTGCTACTACTGCCCAGGACTAGCAGGCAAACAACTACAGAGGTGGAGGACCCCTTTCCTGGGCTTCAAGCACTGGGAATTTGGACTGAAGCAGCTTCTTTCTCTTAAACTCCAAATTCCTCCAGTGATGCTTTGGGAGCCAGCATGTCTGCAAAAATGTTACAAAACTGGTTAAGCAATCGATTTAAGCTGAGAAAGCAGTTTAGGACTCAGAGATGGAAATTATATAGTCCCTGGTAAAGAGGGATAATACATCCAGTGAGGACACAGCAATGTTTCTGTATATGTTACTCTATCCTTCCAAAGGGTGTTTCTGCTCTATGAGGAGAAACAGAAGCGATAGTGTGGCAGGGTAACAGAGCTCCTTGAGGAGAATGTGTCACTAAGGGGACTTCCCCTGCAGTTGCAAAGGGCCACAGCAGAGAAGAGTGAATTTGTGTAAGGCTGTTTCTGTGTGCTCACTGAGGGGAGAAAAAAAAAAAAAAAACCAAACTGGAAAATGGACTCCTAGAGTTGAAGGAGACATTTCACAAAAGATTTGAGGCAGACCAGTCCCAAGCTGCCTCAGGACGGCACTCCCCACCGCCAGCCGTGTGCAAGTGGAGTTCAGGGTGTGGGGAAGGGACAAAGATGCACAGAGACTGCAGTACCTATCTGAGCTGTATTTGACTAATTCATTTAGTTTTCTGTATTTTCCAAGTTAATGACCTGTCCTTTTTTTCCTCTCTGTTAATGTTTCCCCCACTTCTCAGATTCATTCCCTGTAGGTGGGGAATTGTGGTTTCTTGCAGGTGTTTGAGGATGGAATTCCCCAAATTTTAGGAATTCCAGTTGCTGATGATTGACTTGCACTAATCACACCTACTCCATGTTGCTGACAGCAACATCTGGTACAAGAGTAACAGGGATGTGGATCAGCATCCATCACCTCGTGACGATGTCCTCTTAACAGTCCAACACAACTCCAGACCTCACTGTTCATGATCATCTGTGATTATGTATGAGTATTCATTTACGTTCATTATTGCTACATTTTATTTAGCAAGTTCCTTTTCCAGCTGCCCTTGACAGTTCTAACTGCACTTGGAGATCAGTGTCTGACACAAATACAGATCACTGCCTCCCAGGAGGATGAGTGGCTGGCAAAGAGAACTCAATAAAACAATTTGCTAGGGTGATTTTATTGGAGTATGTAAGTAAAAGGGTTTTAATTCACCTCAGTGAATGCATTTTTATGATCTGCATCACTGAAATCATACTTGTGATGAAATGAAATAATTAAAAAAGATATTCTCTCTTCATTGTATTTATGATTAACAAAGTAAATGAAAATCCAGCCTTTTATCTGACATCAAATGGTATTGCATTTTGGAGTTAAATTGGGCATTCATCTTTTTCTGGTGAGTTTTTTGAAGCTTAAACATACCTTTCTTTTTCTCCCTTTCCTTCCTCCTTGTGTTTCTGAATACCGGTAAATTAAAGATGACTAGAAACTGGAAATGCTTTCAGAAAAGGTCTTGAAATTCACGCACATGCACACAAAAGAGGGAGAAAGAGAGAGAGAAATATAAGGCCTCTTCTTTCATATTAGCATCACAATCAATTATTTGGAATACTTTATACATATTCCACCAATCTTTTTTTTCAGTCTGCATTAAAAAATATATTTTATGCTAATCTCAATTCACAGAATTATACAGCAGCATTGTTTTACTCCTCCCTTCCCAAGGCTGAGAAACAACTAATTTGGCAAATAACAAGTTCTCTATTCTGCAAACGCTCCATTAATAGTTTTTATATGAGAAGTCACTTAAAGACTAGCCTTGTCAGACAGAAAGCCTGTTTAAGGAAAAGGTGGTAGGAAACAATAGCACGTCACTGAAAATTTAACCTGTGTGAATTGTAATGAGAGAATTATAGGAAGGATAATTCTTTTCATGCACTTCCATGTACTTTTGTATTACTACACGGGAATTACCTGTGCAACCGAGACAAGAATCAAACTCGATGTCTCCAAATGACAAATTGCCCTTGGCCAAATTTTGTCAGTGATGCAGGTAGGAGCAAGCTTTCCCCATGACTGCGTGGACGGCACTATCTGCAGTTAGTTGCAGGACGTAACTGTAAAAGGGAAGATGGGTAAGTAGGAAAGGGCAATATGACCTACTTCATCCTTGTGCTTTCTAATTCATAGATTGGGGGGTTTGTGACATTGGTTTTTCCGGGATATTTTGTACTCTTTTCATTCTTTAACAGACAGGCAACATAAAACTGACAAAATTGGGATCTTGGTACTTTGTATGTGTCAACTGTTTGACAGCAACACTTTGCTTGTAGTTTACCAACACCTACCTCTGAGAGATGAGCCAAAAGTATATTGCTGTAATCCATCTTGTGTTAAAATGTATGAATTAAATCTCTGAAGATATCTGGTCAAGATGAGGGCAAATTAAAGCAATTTCTTCCGTAACTGAGTACTAAAATGCCTGTGTGCTTGAGAAGGGAGGGCTACAGCACGCAGAACCGAATGTGGCTGCAGAACAGCACTGCAAGCAATAGGCCAAGTTTTTACCTAAGACTATTTTCTGCTCAGGGTTGCTAAATAAAAACTGAGTAAAGATATGGAAAAGCAGCCCTGTGTGCTTTCTACCCTTCTGTCTTCATAGGGGAGGAGATAGTATAGCCATTGGAAATGCAGCAGATAGACATTTCTGTGGTTTCAACTAACATCCCAAAAGTTGAATCACAGCCAGTCACAGTTGCTCCTGAGGGCATCTAACCCCTGCAGCTCTTTCTTTTTGTGACTTTCAGCTGATGCAGTGCCACCAAATGGCAGAACAGCCCTTTGCCCTTGAGTGCCTGACCTTGCCTTTTTACCATTACCTCTCACCACCTCTCTATCCCTCAGTACGTGGGTCATGCATTTCTTTGTGTGCAATTCAGATTGCGCCATGGGCACTGCCTCCTGAGTTTGTGTCACTCATCTCATTAGCACACCTCACGTATTTGCCAATGTTATTAGTTGCCAATATTAGGCAAGGTCAGTCCTGGGACCTTTTTTTCCCCCTTCAAATTTTGTTCTAAAACCTTGTCTACAGCTGAAATTGGACTTAACAGGCATTTAGTTGCCTGAATAACTTTTTCTTCCACTTTCTTAAATTTGAGTAATATGGTCTCTGTTCTGGGCCAGTTCCTTCAGAGTTCTGCAATGGAGATTTTCCAGTCTCCCTAACACAAACATTTCATTTGTACGTGCATCTATTAGAAAATATGTTGAACTTCCTACTCCATGGAACAGTTTTATATTTCAATTCCTTCTCCCCCTTCTGGGATTAGTACCAAATAGGTGTCATAATGACAAAATAATTTTCTTGACAATATATATTTATATGTTTAAAATTATGCCCATACATCTATTTTTTATAAGAGCTGAAGTGTAGAATAGTAAAGAATGGAAGACAACAAAGACAACTGATATTTTAATTGTTGTTCTTTTGATGCAGTATGTAAAAAAGGAAAGCCATGATATCAAGTGAGGGTTGTTTGGTTTTTTTTTCCTTAATAAATATTCAGGAAGTTCTTAAAATAAGGAATCTGGGTTGTAGATTTGTCACACAGACTTTCCAGCAAGCAATTAAAGCTCAACATTTACAGTACAGTTAGATGAACCAGATGTATTCCTGGCAAGGGAGAGCTTGAAAAGCAACAGATTTTGAAGTACACTGACAGCCCCTAATCTTCAGACAGAAAAAGCTCTGCTTAGGAAGCCCTCCAGTAAGTAAATTATTTAGTTCATTATGTGTTACTTAATAGTTCTGTTATTTAGACTTTTGATTGTTGAGAACTTAGTAAAAGAGTAAGAAAGCCCAATCTATCTTCAGCAGAAGTGAAAGGAAATGTTCCCAGGGAACTAGATTAAGTCTGCAAGAGCAATGTGAAGTGTTTTCATCTCCTACCCTATTTTAAACCAAATGACTGGTTTTTTTCTCTCTCTCTCAATGGCAGTAGATCTCCTGTAACATAGAGACACTCAGCAAAGTAATGTAGTGAGAATGTGCTAACATGATTTTGCCAAAAGCAATCAGTATATGTTAGGTATATTTTAAAGAAGAAAACACAAAATTATTTTCTTTATAGCGGCTGCAAAATCAAGAGAAAAAATGGACCCTTCATTACATGAGTAATAGATGCCCATTTCTGTTTTGAAGGAAAAGACAAAAGAACATCAGCATTAACAAAATGGGAGAGGTGCAATGGACAGCACAGGAATGCTGTGAGAGTCAGGAAATCTTTACTGCAACAAAAGCATTTTCTTAGATCGAAGGCTGACAGCTCACAATGGTTCTTCCACCACAGCATAAGCCTTTCCATTCTTAAATGTTAAATGGATCCGGCCTTTAACTCAGTGCAAGCATGGGTGTGATACACTGTCATTCTCCTGCTTAACACCCACTTCGGTGGTACCTTCAACTGAGAAGTCTTTAGCAATCTTTGCCAGGTATAACCTCTGTGAACTCTCATCTCCTAACTTTGACTGGCAAGGGGACAGAACCTGGCAGCTTCACACAGAGGGTCTGAATTTCTCCTGACCAGGACAAATCATGGATTTTTTGGATGGGGTTTACAAATCTTCAAGGAAAAGTGCAACAGCAAGGAAGTCCAGAGGGTATCCTGCATAAAGCTGCCATATTTTCTGGGCTTGCTTTATAGACAACCAAAACTTATTTCAGTTTCTATTATAAAGTACAGTAAAATAATGAAATGTTATCAATTTGCCTTGCCACAAGACATCCACTTGTCATTCCCTGCCCAAAGTAACTGGCATCCCCAGTGCCTTACTCTGGCTGCCATTGTTTACTAGAAGCAGCTCGGCTGGAGCACAGAAATGCAATCACACTCTTCCTGATATTGCACAAGATAAGAGAGAGCAACGAACAGCATTAAGTCCAGGGTTATTTTTCATTTCCATTTATATTTCTTTAGCTTTTTTTGTGATTAAACTCTCCTGCTTTTGATATTTCAGAGCATGAGTGCATCTCCCCCACCCTAAACTAAAGATTGAAAAAAGAAAAAAAAAAAACCTCTTTACTGAATAGTTTACTAGAGGAATAGCAAGGGTCACCCAGTAACACGCTGCAGCGATGTCAGAACCAGCTGATCTGCAGTAACCTGAGCCTTTTCGGCCATTCCATAACTGATTAAAAATGAATCTTTGGCTAGGTCACTTTGGTGAAAGAGTGTAGTGGGAACTGTGTCTCCACTACGGTGTCTGCCTGGAAAATGACTTAACACAGACCGTTCTTATTTCATAGGTGAAGGAGTCCCTTTGGCTTAAAACCTCCAGTTATTTTGCAACTATCATTGCAGTAAAAACAGGCTTGTTTTCAAGAACAGTCTCAATTCGAGAGTGTATTTTGCTGTACAATGAATTCTCTGATTTGTGGCAGCCTCAGAGGCTGTAAAAACTCTTCCAGCTTGCAAACAAGAAGTGCTATAAAAGTTTTAAGACATTAGATATTATTTAGTGAATTATCGAAAATGGTATTATTTGAAAGGCTTGCAAGCTTAGCAAAAAGGGGGGCAAACAAAGTTTGGATTTGAAAACAAAAGGAAAGAAAGAAACTGCCAGGAGGTTGTCACTGAGCCAGTGAAGGAAGAGTTGTCCAGAAGAGTACTCCATGCTGCACCAGCATCTTTTTAATGTGCACGGCAACTTCTACACAGCCCTTCTTTGCAGAGAAAATCAGGACTGGACATACATGCAAGAGGCATACTGGATAAGCAACAGTTTCACCCTTAATACCTTTTGTCTTTGAGTACGTAAAATGCATGTTGATGCTATTCAAATAGGTACAGATGAACAAAACATCTGCCCACTGCAGGATTTGGTTGAGACAGGAAATTTTTTTCTAGGACAGGCTTGGCAGAAACCCATCACTGTATCTTTGACTTTTACCTCTGGACAGACTGGGAATATAAATCTATCCAACTAATTAATCTATCTAGAGACCTGGTTTTAGTTTAGTGTTTCCTATTGACCAGTTGTAGGCAGCTCTCAGCTCAGCAAGCAGGGGTTTTGAAGTGCCCTTTGGAAGCACTTATCTTCCCCCGTCCGTGTAAGAAGTCCAGGAGTCTTGCTTAGGTTTGGAGCGATCTCAGGTGTCGAGTCCTGCAGTGTCTCAGTAATAGGCATTGAATTCCTTTACTAATTCTGGCTGTTTGACTCTTTAACACTGCACATGCTGTAGTGCATTAGTTCTTCGGTAGCAATTTCAAGTAATCAAATCCCTATGTAATCTTTCAAACAGTAGCCGCTCCGCTAGTTGTACCCTAGTGATTTTGAGTCGTGTTTTGTCCTGCAAGTCAATGACAATATGATAATAAATTTCTGACCTGAAGCAGAGACTGCTGTGACGAGAAGCAGCCAATTCTATTGGTGTATTAGCATTACAAATGTAAACCTTAGAATTAAAAAAGAAGCAGAACTAATATTTAATCTTGCTCTTATTTCACCTAAATTGTTTGAACTCAAGAGGCAACTTAAAATAATTTTCAATGAAAATTCTGTGATGAAAAAATACAATGACCAAAAGGAAGTTTTCAAATTTTAGATTTTAAATTAATAATTCAGTATGGCAGAGAGAAAAGGTAAAGTAGGTATCCACGGAGCCATATAATACAAACATAACTTTAAACAAGATGAAATAGTTCTTTTGAGTAACAAAGGCAAAGAACTTTCTTGTCTTAGGGCTAATAATTCATTTAACCTGACAGTTATTTCGGAAGGTTTGGATGACTTAAAATGGAAGTTTCTGGGGGATGCTCTGCACAGATAGATTTTATACTTGGCAGCTATCATAGCATTTTATTCCTGAAAAAAAGATTTTGTACTCCAGGCATACAATTAGAGACAAAGCACTGCATTCATCATCTCTTTCCCAACTTACTATCATTATTTGTCAAAATCTTTTCTCAAATTTTTTTTGGCCCTGTCAAAACTGGATTACTTTCCCTTTAGAAAGGCAAGTGATTCAGCTCAACTGAAGTTAGTAGGAATGGGTTTTTTCTGGATCATATTTAGGATAAGCACTGGTAGTCCTGGTTTTACTGAAACAAACTGCAGAAATCACAATGATTTCAATGGGGCACGGTTTCATGACTATATCACCTCTTTTGACATACTTTCTGTCTTTTCTTTCTCTCTTGTACTGCTCGGTTATACAATGTTTCTATATTATCATTTAATATGAAACAGTATTCCGAAGGCATATTACAAATAGAAAATAAGTTACTGTTTGTGAAGATCAAGTGGTATGACAAAGCACTTTTTCTTTTCATAGCTCTCTACAATCTACATTTATCCTGTGACACTGATTTACACCGTCCTTTTAATGTGTTGTTCTTTTTTTAAAAAAAAAGTTACAAATATCCTTATAATAGCTGACAGAATAATGCATTGGCATGGGAAGATTTTTAACTAGAAAATTATTTCCTTCTATTTTAAGTCTGCATGAAGTACTTATCAGAAAAGTTAGATTGAGTGAACTGCAAGACTGATTTTTTTTTCCTTAACTGATCAATTAATTGTGTGGGTATTGTGGTTTAATAGGAAGGATATTGGTAGTCTCTAGGCAGAGATTACTGACATCTATAAACGTATTCAATTTGTCGGCCCTGGAATTTCACTGAGAGTGGTTCAGTACAATAGCAAGAGAGAAAGGAATGTCCTGATAATTTTCTTTAGCAAATTCCAGCAGAACCATTGCACATAACGAACTGCCAGCAAACAACAATAAATCTGAGGGGGGGAATACAGCCATATTACATCACTTCAGAGGGGATGGAAACATTCTCCATAAACACTCTTGGATATAATATATTGATTCCTAACTGCAATTTAGTGTTTGACACAATCATATTTATTCACTGCACAGACATGAATTACACAATTTGTAGCTGCTGATAACCAAAGGAGAGAAAAAGTCCATTCCAGGCCTCAGCCACAAAACTTCCCGGATTCTGTCATCCATAAAATCAATGGAGAAACAGTAATAATCTGTAAGGTGTTTTCAGTAATGAAGGTTTCACAGTGGAATGAATTCCCAGGGTGAATCGGAGTAATTCAGAGTCTGATCGCTTATAGAAAATGCGGCAAGGCCTTCATTGTATATTTCCATTATATTCAAAATCTATTTGCAGTAATCTGGGGATGGGGGGATCCTGTATTTTGCAAACACAACTGTTGGTAAAAAGGAGACCACACAGTAGCAGTAGCATCACAGAGGGTGAAGTCCCGCCTCCTCTTTCTGCATTGATCTAAACAGACGTTAAACTGACTTAGAGATAAATGAAACACGAGGCTTTTCAACAGGAGGCAGCGTGACCGGTGGAAGGATGCTCGGTCTGAGGCAGGGCGACCCGTGCGCCATCTTGTGGGGGGGCGGGCGGCCATCAGCTGTAGCCGCGCTGGTCACGTCCCCGCTTCTCCTTCAAAGGGTCCCCGGCGTCCGGGCCAATCAGAATGCGGCGTGTTGCGGGGGCGGGGCGCGGCAGCGCGTCCCGCGGGCGCTGACAGAGCGGGGGGCGGTGGCAGGGGTCGGGGGCGGCTCGGCTGAGGGGTGCTTCCTCCGAGGGCTGAGTTTTGTACCTGTCCCTTGAGCTCGGGTTATGGTTAATGTGTTAAAAGGGCCCGATCCGCAGAGGGTGCAGGCTAAAACGAAGTTTGGTTGTGTTGTGCCATCGTTCTGCCGAGGGTCCCTAAAAGACCCACCCTGTGGTGCTGGGTGGTGCAGGGAAACGTGGAGCCTCTGGAAAGAAGCATCACCCAGCTCCGCAGGAGAAAGCTGCCCAGTGAGCCCAAGTGGGCTTGTTCTGCGTCAGCGTGGTGCTGAGTAGGCAAACAGGGCAGATGTACACACTGCGGGTAATACCAATGTATTCCCATTTATCCTGTGTTGTTAAATTGCAGCAAATTCCTTTCCAGGGGCTCTTAATCCAGAGTGTGAGCGCTCACTCTTGCCTTTTCAGTGGTAAGAACAATCAATTTTAAAATTAAGTGCTACTTTTTACAGCACTGAGCACAAACTTCAAAGTGATCTGTGCTACTCCAAATGTAAGATGTAGTTAATGTATAGAAAATCATCCTACTTCAAACACTGGTAAAAGCTCAGCTCTGATCTCCCATATGATACAACACTCTTCTGAATTTTATACAGCTTGAGAAAAGGAGGTAAGAAACTACGAAATTACTAGTGCCACTGGCTTCTGGGTGTCCTTAAACAAGACTCGGTTCCAGAGTTGCGAGTTCTAATTTATTGATGACGAATAGCAAGCCAAAAAAAAAGAAAAAGTCAAGTAATCCTGGAGCTCTAGCTTAATACCAAGTCTGCCCGTGAAATATGGATGGTGGCTGCTGCACTAAGTTGTAATGACAGCGTGTATTTTCTTGCATAATGTTCTTGAGTGTTTAGTGACAAGTGATAATGCTGTCCCATGGAAAACACCTGGGACATAAAATGTCTGTGAAATGCCTCTTGCAGAGACCTTTCCATTACAGCTTCCATCTCAGTGTAAGGAGAACAGTCAGCTCCTACTGCTTCCCAGAAAAACCTGCAAAGCCCATTCCCTGAATTCAACTGTTCATGGATCATCTCTCTACTAGTCACTTGTCCCGGTTTTCTCTCCAGTTCCCCAGCACATTTGCTCAGCTGAGGCCACACTAACAAAGAGATGTTGGGACCAGTATCCCAGGGATTGCTCCACGCCTGAGATGATGCCATCCCACACCATCGCCTTGCTGTGATGAGGTTGAGGTCCCCCTATTCCACCCTGTACCAACATCTCAGTGATGCCTGGTGGGAATGGCAGAGAGCTGGTGCTGCCACCAGTTGCAGGGAAACACAACCCGCCAGGATGAGTCAGATCTGAGTCAGGGTGATCTCTTTAAAATGTATTCAAAACTGCCTAACAAGTGTGAATTTCAGTCTGTCATACAGTGTGCAGTATCTGATGAATACATCTAAAGCCTCCCTCATCTCTTCCACACAATAGTACTGTCTGTACTATCAATAAGGATAAAACACTAAATAATTGAACAGTATTGATCTTAAAATTGAGTTAGCAGAACAAGAGCATTTCCTGTATATTTTCAAAATAAAGTCACTGTGTTCCTGTCTATAATCATCGCATGAGCCCATTGACAGGTTCAATAGTCTCAGCTTGGCACATTTTAAAAGTCAATGCAGAGAACGAGTGTGTGTGTTTTCAAACATCAAATACATTTTAATTGTTCTTATTTCAAGCTACAAGCCCTCAATCAAACAATGCCCTTTCTATCTCAGAGCAAAGCCTGCTGCACTAACACAGGCATGCATTACCTAAATCAAGTTTAAAGACTTGCATTAACCATGAAGACTGTAGCACATCTGATTTAATACGCCATTTCCCCCATGTTCAGTGATGTTGCCAACTTTATGAAGACAGGTTTTTGCCTTTATCTTCAGAAGATGAGCAATACAGCTTTCAAAGGTGAATATGGGCAGTATTCCACTTAGTGTATGGGCTGCTAAAGAGAGGTCAAATAATATGAGTTATAAATTTAGGGTTTTCAAAATGTTATCTTACAATGACAGATATAAGTTAGTTATATTTGTCAGCCATGTAACAGAGTAACAACAGCTACTGCTTGAAACACAGGAACTTGCCTGTGTTTTCAAAGGTTTGGATGCCAGAGTTGCATTTCAAGTTCTCTGTGCTCTCACAATGCTTTATCTCTAATTGCAGATTTCACTCGTGCCTTATCCAAGCAAATACTTGCATGTGTTGTGATCACCTGGTGTTGTTTGCACAAGATTTACTTCTACATAGAAATGTTCAGATACTGTGCATGCAGAGGCCCTTTTATTTTTGATGCAACAGCTTTCCTGCCTTTCTGAGAAGCTCTGAACAGGGCATGAAGGGGATTGAAGAGGGTCAAGGCAGTCACAGGCAGGCATGTAGACTTTACCTCTGTTAGTAATGAGCCAAGGTTGTAGCTGGTTTCTCAAAACACAAAACTGGAGAAAACTGCATGCTTGAAGTTATTCTTGTCCCTTTCTAGGTGGCTTTGTACACGATAGTGCTAGAAAAGCTTACAACCACTTAGACGAATCCTTCTCTGATCTCTAATATTCTTGCTGTCTCTCAGTTACATCATTCCATGGAAAGAGGTGTGCAGCCAGAAGAAATGGCTGTGGTCAGGATTTCCATTTTTGCTGATAACCAATTTTTTTCAAAGAGCGATTTAGTTTCCAGGTAAATTTTGTTGTTGGGCTTTTTTTTTTTTTTTTTTTTAAAAAAGAAAA
>JAVJGG010000009.1:25600716-25616456 GCA_035590195.1 Aviceda cuculoides
GGGGGTTGTAGTGAGGTGGGTGCTGGTCTCTTCTGTCGGGTGGCTGGAGATAGGATGAGAGGAAATGGCCTCAAGTTAAGGCAAGGGAGATTTAGGTTGGATATTAGGAAGAATTTCTTTACTGAGAGGGTCGTAAGACATTGGGATAGGCTGCCCAGGGAGGTGGTTGAGTCGCCATCCCTGGAGGTATTCAAAAAGCATGTAGACAAGGCACTTCAGGACATGGTTTAGTGGGCATGGATGACGGTTGGACTCAACGATCTTAAAGGTCTTTTCCAACCCAAATGATTCTATGAAGAGTAAAGTTTCTCTCCAGTGATACATTCACTTTCACATTTTTCTATATGTGACCACAACTCACCACTGGATGGCAAGCTTCAAATGCTTCACTTAACAGTATTCCACATTCCTTCTTGGCAAATGGCTCTCTAAGGGGATTCAAACTGCATGGATTGCGAATGTCAGAGCTGTCAACACACTTAATCAGAAAGCAAAATCAAGGTGAGAAACTTGTTTCATAACCACTCTGTGTTTGAACTTGCAAAGCATAATTTTGCCTTTTTTTTTTTTTTTTTAAAAAAAAGGAGATGTAAAACACAAAACAAATGTATCATTTATGAAACTAAAGCCAGACTAAGATATGGAATTATTAGGGATGATAATCTGCAGAAAAGAAAAAGTACATAATCTGAAGAAATGTTTCATTTGTCTTGAGAGCAGCAGAAAAACACATATGTACATATAGGTCTAAACAGAGCTGCCATGCAGTCCCAATCTGCAGTCCTTACACCTGAATAGTGTAGCTTACATAAATAACAAAGTTCGCTAGGACAACATACATTAGTAGAAGTGTCAGAAATCAGATCTTTTTACTCTAACAACTAGGAAGGAACATTTCTATGAACACCACTAGACACATGACATTTTAAAAGTTCAATTTTTAACTTTACAGCATATGGAAAGAATATTTTTTCTTTTAATTGCTATGGTTTCAGTTAAATATTGCCCAGCTATGAAAGATCAGTTAAACCGACGACAGTCTAAAGTGAACCCACAATTCTTCCATTACGTAAAAAAAAAAAAAAAAGACTACTTTACTATTCAAACAACATCTACAAAACCACTTGTAGATTCAGAACATTGCAAAGCTTTTATCTCTACATTATAGAGCTGTATAGAAAAAAGGTGATTCTCCTTAATGGATTATGATATCTGTAAGAACCACTGATATTGCCATTTGCATTGCTGCCTGATTGATACTTCCAGGAATTAATTTCTGATTTCATTCTAGATAAATTACACGATGCAATAGCAAAAGATCTACTAGCAAACACATTTGTTTTTACAATGTACCTCTACAGCTGTCCAGCTGTTTCCAAACTCTTGTGAGTTTGTTAATTCAAAATTATCTGGAGTCCTCAATTCATTTACTGTCTTCAAATCAAAATTTCCACATAATCCAGTCAATTTACCCTGGGTAAAAAAGATAGATATATACATAAAAACATATTTCCACATGTTACAAAACACTAGCAGTCATGATCGTTTTCAAAGCTTGCTTCTTAAGTTCCTGTCTTCAGTTGCTTAATTATAAATTTGTCAGGATTTGATCCTTTTCAGTGAAATTTCAGTCAAAACAGTTCAGCTCTTCGTGATAATAAAGCTGTGGAAAATACTTTGACAACTTCAGTATTATTCCCTTTCAACTAAGTATCCCAAGCCTTCAACAAAGGAGCTAATCTTTTGTTCAGAGAAGTGCCCTGTTCACTAGCTATGTCCTTTTTAATGCTTCAGCAAAATAACATCTGCTCCGGTCATATAAGGAACAAGTAGTGAAGGAGAATGTTGCCTCAAAGATACTTGCTTCTGTTGTTACAGAAGTTAGACAGTAAATAGTGACTAGAAAAAAGAAAGCAAATGAGAATGGATATTTCAATTGAGAAGGTAGCTGAATACTTCTCTCCTTGACTGCCAATGAGTTTCTACATGATTTCTGACACATTATCTATTATCTGAATAATGGTAATGTCTTACTTAATAAGACATATAAATATCTCAAAGAAATGGCAATAAGAGTGTTGACTTCCACTTACCTGCCACTGATGACCCATCTGTACGTGAACTGTTGTTCTCTGATCCCAAAGAATGGTGATGTGCTCATCAGAAAAATGAACAACAGTGAAAAAGCCAGCTTTCCATAACTGTATTTCTTGTAGTTCATCTATGTAACTAGATAAGCTCTGTTCAAAATAAAATAAAGCAACTTATAATGTAAGTAATGTCTTCACAAAATGTTCACTTGACAGGAAATGAAACACCTAAATAAAATGAACACAATGGTTCTCAGACAGAAGTCCAAAAACTGACAGAACACCACACAGGGATAAATGCTTAAACAAAAGCAGTCTGGATTTTGATTGTGAACTGTGTCGCGTTTCTATGATTTTCCTTTTTTAAAAGTTGATTTTATATCAAATTTACAGGGTGGGTAATAGCAACTGGAGTGAAGATTAAAATGTTAGTGCTTCATCCAGGAGGTAAAAAAATTAGTCTTAAGGTTCCCGGTGATGGTTTTCACTTAGTTACATCATTGCATTCAGAAGGTCTTAGCCACATGCTTTTTTTGAATTTTTGAATATGGATAGGTATAGAGATGTATGGAGCATCTTCTTGAAATAAGGAATTGTTTAAATATGTCCAGAGATTGCGGTCTTATTTACATAAAGCATTCTTCTCTCCATCCAATAACAATCAGATTCCAAATTATTTGTAACATGGACTAAGATGTCTGGTTTAATTATACACTACCTCATAACAAAGAGACACAACTTCCTTTGTATAGTCAGTCTATAAACTGTAAATAGTACTATTTATGCTAAAATTACTAAAAATACTAAATATTTACAGCAATAGAGTTTGCAGTTTGGCCAAAACAAAAATGACATTCATGCTGTGGAGGATATACCAGGGACTGCAATTTATTTTTTCAACTGTGTAGGAATATTCCTTCTATACATTCCAGACCAGACTAAACTCACTTCTAGTGGAATTAATAGCAAAACTCCCACTGACTTCAAAATATCTGGATTTTTCCTAAGACACTAAACAGGAATTAAGTGTAAACAAAAGAATTACGATCATTTCATCTAACATTTTTGTGCAATATAGACATAATTTTGTTTAAGGTTTCCATTGAACAATACAGATGTGATCAGCATTCATGGTAAAGATATTTACGCCTCTACTACTTAGGTACACCCAGAGAAGTACATATGCTACCTTTCAATCAGTGTTAAAAACTGAAACTTACTGGATTTCCAGTTTCATCATCAAATATTAAAAAAGATTTTCCAACATTAATTAGAATGTTTTTTCTGCAAACTATTCCAGTATTAAAGCAGTTAATATTCTCTGTAATAACAGAAAAACTGGTTGAAGAAGTACCCTGAAGAAAAAAAAGAAAAGAAATGGACACTTTAAAATATACTAATATGTATATTGTTACATAGTTCAGTTAGCAGAAAACTCAGTGTATAATTATTATGTTATGTATGATTCAAAGTCTAAGCAACATCAAAGCATAAAAAACAGTATGTAGGATTCAATAAAATATACAGATTGGAAATAAGTAGAAGAGTAGTTTTTAACAGGTAGTTTTTAAATCCAGTTTTACAGAGGCTTTACAGAAAAGTCTCACCTTAACCAGGTAAGCCTTACAAGTTCCAACAAAGTCAAACGTTAGTCCATCAAACGTTCTGTAATGCCGATCCCCGTATGCAGTACACATTGATGGGCAAGGATGGAAGCTGCACTGAAATGATCCATGCTGGCAAATGCTGAAAAATGTATGACCAGTAATGGTAATATCAACTGTAACCACTGACAATATTGCACTGAAAAGCAATAAACCAAAAGCCATGCAAGTATGATGACTATGGACAGAAGCATTTTGAAATGTTAAATAGAAGCAGCATAGGTAAATTGATTCCCTGGGGAAAAAAAAAAAAAAAAACAGAGTACATATTGAACTCTCATAGTCTGTGTTTCTTCCTGTTACAATGTATAGGTTCTGGAATATATAGACACCAAAAGGGCATTTCTTTTGTCGAAACAAGAAAACAAGAACTGCCACCCAAAGTAATACAATTTATTCTCTAGTAACTCACATCAATAACGTGCAACAAGGATAAAGCTTTCTTTTTCAGCTTCTCACAGAACATTTGTTTCTATACGAGCTGAATCTCAGAATCAACAAGCAATCTGTCCTACTACTACCATCTTTATTCACTCTCTGCTTGAATGATAATTTCACAGAAGTGCAAAGGAAAAATTTCAGTAGCACTACTTTGGTGCTTTGGTTCCTTGAAAGAACTGTGGTTTGGGTTGTTGGGCTTTTTTTTTTTTTTTTTTTTTTTAAAAGAAAATATCTGCTTCTAGGGTAAAACACTCAATTTCACTGGGGAAATCTCCAGACCCAAGTAATAAAAAAAATCTTGGAGTTGGTCCAAACGTTTCTTACCTTTAGTTTTGTTTGCAATGTTGAAAGGTTTTGTTGAATGGTGGTTTCAGCACAGTCAAGATCTTCTGTTGGGAGTTGAAGATGAGGTTGTGGCTGTTGTTGTTTGGGGGTTTTTTTAAGTGATATTGTAATGTATGTACAGATTGTCTCAATAATTGCCACACTTTGTTGTACAGGTTTTTATGTATTAAGGGCAACAACTTTGGCAGGTGAGAAGCAGCATAGCAACGAGGTACATTGACTTATTTTAGTTGTTGCACTGGGCTCCCAAACCTTAACTTTGTGTTTAATTATTCTCACTTGTAGCTCTATAGACTTAATATAGGAAAGAAAACCCATGCATTCCAATGTGACAGTAGTAACCTGGATTGTAGCTTCTTCAAGGTTATGGACAAAGTGAAATTACTGCACTGCAAAGCTGTCACAAGGGTACAGCATTTCTAACCGTTACTGAGAATCTGTTGCTAAACTTGAAATGACAGGCTCATTGCCAGCTTGGGAGAAGTCTGCGCAAGTTTATTGGGAGGTAAACCTTGTAAGAAGCATCTCCAGATTCATTTTGATACAGAAATGTTTCACAGATTAAAATCTGTTAAATGTGAAAATAAAATTTGCCGCATCAATCATCAACAATTGAGGAAAGCCCAAACCTAGGGAAATAACTTGTAATGAAATCAGTCTCTTATAGACTTTTGAGAGTGGCATTCTGGGGCAATTTTACCTTTTATACTTCTATAATTTCCTATTTGACTTTTACTGCCAATTGCTTTAGCTATTGATTAGGAAAGGAAGAATGTGAGCACATTTTTGAATGATTGTTACACAATGCTGTTAAATATGACTTGCAAATATCAGCAGTCAGGATTCATCTAAGGAACCATTGCGCCATATGAAAAACCCTCGCCATCAGGAAATGTCAGAGAAATGTGAGACCAAACAGGAAATTCTGACAGTAAAGCTGCTGGGTTGGCATTGCAAGGAAGGCAGATCCCTGCACATTGATTCAGCCAAGTACTCCAGTCTAAGCCTTTAGTTTTAAGCAAATGAGTTCTTAGGCACTCGGGTACTCCTGTGAGTACTGAGTGCAAAGGGTACTCCAATTAAGTAACTTGAAATGGCCATTAATTATTAAATAAACTTGGATTATACTAACGGACTCCATAAATGGAAGAATTAACTCAGCACCTCTAATTATAACGAACTTTCTGGTCTAAGATCCTATACAGATTAAAAAAAAAAAAAACCAACCACAACTAAAGCAAAGAGGATCAAAAAAGATCTGTAAAGTGAGCAATCTCGTGCAGCATCATTCTCTGATGTCCAGTGCAAGGACAAGAGTCTTACAGTACTGTAGCAGCCGCTGAAGTGGCACTGACCCAAGCAGCAGAGGGTCTGGCCTTATGGACTCTTAGGAGTGCCAAGGATATTCTGATTTCTCTGTCATTTTTTTCCCAGTTGATTTGGAGTCTGCTGCCTTCATAGCACAGCAAGGCTGTGGGTCCTGGGAGGTTGGTCTCAGTGGGAGCTGGCAGCCTTGGGAGTCTTTAGGACCCAGGGTCTCTGGTGAGGTAGAGAGTAGGGGCAAGAAATTTTCCTACATTACGTGTTTTGGCAACTGCTAGCTAAAACTTTACTCTTAATCTTCTGGCTCAATACTAGGAGCTTTGTATAATAAAAAACGTTGTGCAATCATTTCCCATTCCTTAAATTATGGAATGCACCATTCAGGAAATCAAAAGACTGATAATCCACACAATATGAATTTCTCCCTATATAGCTTGATAGTATTCTGTGGTTTCCACTAATGTATCATCTCTGGCAATCTCCTGACCATATGTAAAGTCATGCTCAGGTTCTGTGATGGTGGAGATGGTTTTTGAATGATGATGAAGGCTTTTACCCTTTAAAATCTAACAAAAATATCTAATCCCAGCTTTTGACATTCTCTAATTTTGTCTTCCTCATCCATCTATTACACATTCCTTAACTTGATTCCTTTGGGGGGCTGGGAAAGGAAGGCAAAGGTGTCTTTACTGGACAGGTTTTGAAATTTTATGTTTCTCTCAGTTTAGCCAAAAAGAAATAAATGATCAGAACTTCCTCTGTTATTAGCATCATTCCTTTAGATATACTGTGGAGGCAGGGACCGGAGGTAAAGGAGTTAAAACTTAGAGGTTTGAAATGAACAAAATGATCATAACAGTGCAGGAAGGGAAAGAAAAACTCACTAAGAACTGGGATTTTGAATGATTTGTTAGCAGCAGTTTTTCTCTGAGTCGTCTTTGCATGCATAATTAGTTCTCTCTAGAGATATCACTAAGAGATGTAGCTGGAAAAATTATAAGGGTGCATACTGTGAATCACAGAGATGACAATTCAAATAATAATATCTGATCAAGAAAGAGGTACAATGGACACACATATCTCCTTTAAGACTGAAAGGCAATTTCCGTAAATGAAGGAGTAATTTTGTATGATCATATTTATCTACATCAGAAGCAGAAGGATAAAATTTATCCCTTGGTTTTCTTTCCTATGAATAGTTTATAGGTAGGTGTCAGCCAAAAGTGAAGATGTCCAGCTAATAACAGTATGGATTCTTTAAACAAAATATAACGCAGGTTGGTCCTTGTAAGAGAACAAAATAATAGTGGATTTGTATTTCCACAACTGGCAGGTGGATCATTGAACAAGTCAGTGCCTAGTACAGGGCAAGAAGCAGGGGAGATGGTAAACACTGCTGGTTTATGATATGCTCAAGGTGGTTATTCCTCAAACATTAAAAGTGTAGGCTAGGCAGTTGGGACTTTGGCTCCACATGGTTTCCGAAATCCCTTTCCTCTGGGGATGTTCACCCCACTAATAAGATGGGATGGCAAGCAGGGGCAGACGTACTTGAGCATCTGGGGAGCAGCTCTCCGTGCAGGCAGCAGCGCAGTCCCCGGTCATCTGCCTGCCATGGCTCCAGCAGTGCCGAATTCAACCAGCCCTAGCAGTAGCCATGCAGGATATGTAGCAAAGGCTTGTCTCATTCTTTTAGAAATTGAATTTAAATATTTTGGTGTTGCCATTGTCTTTGTCTTAGAAATGAAATCGTTCTCCTTGTGCTTGTTCCATTCAGATTTCTCTTCCTACCACCGTGTTTCACCACAAAAAATTTGCTCTTTTTTTCAACCATACAGAGATTTGTTTTGGTGAGTTTTCAGGTGATAACCATTTTACTACCTTTCTTACTGTTATTCAGTATCAGTATTGCAGTCTGTTTCTCAGCCAGCAAGATGGTTCAAAGATGAAGAGAGAAGTAGTTCAATAACCACAAAGAATTCAAAATTATGTATTATAAGGATTAGGACAGTCAGGGAAAAGGGAATAAAAGCTGTGAAGTATCAGGTCTGTTTCCAAGCAAAATTTCTCAAAGGAGAGGGGAAAAAATTACACTGCAGCTAAAAATGAAAATGGCAAAATAAAATATACACGAAGGTGAGAATCAGGTATTAACTTTGAAATTTGATATTGTGCTTTCCCAGCTAGAGAGTTCGAGCTTTTTGGAAGCAGATCACAAACCAAAACACTGAGGGGGAGAAAGAGAAAAGTAGAAGAAGAGGTGATTGATAAAAAGGATTCAGTATACAGTCATTTTAATGAGACATCTCCATTTATGCTGTGAGGCTTGGGAACTTGGTACCATTTAAGTACTCTGTGTATTGTGGTCTCCAGCAGCTTGCTTTTGATTAATTTCTCATACCGCACACACCATTTCTGGTATGCATGGCTGAATCTTTGCATAAAACAACCAAAGAGGGGCAACACTATCAGCAGTCCTCTGGGTTTTTCTATGAAGGATGTAGAGGGTGGTGCTTTATTTACCTTTTTTCATGATGTATGCAAACATTTGTTTCGTTTATCCTGGTACATGACAAGGCTGTGCTAATGAGCACTTCAATAAAGCCATAGAAAATGCCACCAAAACAGAAACAGAAATAAGTGAGAAACCATCATACCCTTTTTTTTCCTCACTCATTTGCCACATTCTGTGTGAATCCAAGCCACAAATCATCAAAGATTTTTAGGGCAGAGGGTCCTGCGAGGAACTGGCAAAGAATTAATCAGGAAAACTCACACCGTTAAGGTTCAGCCTATGCCCAAACGCTTTGCTGAAGTGGGATATGAGCAAAACTGTTGGGCGAAGACTTCTTCAAACAAAGTTGTGAACATCAGTGGAAGAAGCATCCTCCCAACCCTACATTTTCTACCTCAATTGTCACCTGTAAAATCGAGAACAGGCGTCTCCACTGAGGTTTTCAATGAGGTTGTCAAATGTGCCGAGATATTTTAGGTTGTAGGTACTCATTCCTTTTTGAACTGAGTTCCTTTCATGAACACCAAAGAGCCCTTAGATGACAGCAATGTTCCATTATATTTGGGCTCTTTTTTAACAGCTACTTGGAAATCTAAACCCAATCACTTGAAACTGAATTTTCTATTCACCATATAAACCTGAGACAGTGAAATTGCTCTATAATCTGTGCAGGAGAAATAAAACTATTATAACTCTTAAAGCAAAAGCCTCTGGACTTTTCCTTTCTCCTCTCTCAGACACGGTTTGTGTCTTGGACTGTGGGTCCGTTAATATCAGTGCAGGAATTGATCAAATTGCAGCTCTTCAGGTGTCAGGGATGTTGCAATGAAGTGGTTGTAACAGAGCACAATTGCCAGAAATTACCATTCCCCCAGCCACATCCACACACTGTCCCTTCTGCTTGGCCGCAAGCAGGCTAGGGCCATAGCAGCACCAGGGCAGTAACAGGGTCCGCGAAACACTCCCTGTTTGATTTAAGAGCAGTATCTTCATCTTGCTCTCTGCTCTCCAGATGGCTGTGTTGCCCAAAACCTGCTCCACTAGGTTGCTTTGAGAGTGCCTGTTAATTTGACGCCTGCAAGCAGGATAAACGGGGGTTCCAGTGGTACCGAAATCCTGCAGCAATTGTGTATAAGGCAGCTTCTGTCTGTCCCGTGGTGTCTACAGGTGGGCAATCTGGGGACCTAAATTGAGTTGTGCATCTGACATCGGTCAGTTAAATGCTACTTTCGGGTTAATCTCTAGCATTGCACCCTGTTCACTCTGTCTGCCTTCAGGATGAGAGCGCAGCCCTGAACACCCCCTTTTCTCACTTGTGTCCGTTACACGTCTCTGGGCTGGATCTCTTACACAGCCATGCTGGAAATAACTAAAGTCTTAATTTGCAGTCCATCTTTCGCAGCTATAACCCTAACTGAGCAAAGCACTTAAGTACATGCTTTATTTTAGTGCATACTTACCTCTCCCTGGTCTCAGTGAGGCTATTTATATCTTTAAAAGTTAAGCCAGTTCCTAAACTAGTGCCATGCCATCACATCTGTCTAATGCTAGAAGAACAGCATATGGTCCAAGTAAAACCACATTAATCTTAATGGATATAGGAGCTTTGCTGGTTTATAAGGTATATCATTGGTAGTGTATCTTGGAAAGGTCAGAGTCCAGGCTCATACTGAGTACTGGTACTTGTTTAGAACTGCACAATGTTGTGTTTTAAAAGTGCTTTTACAGATATTTATAACTGTATTGTACATACAGAACAAGTAGCAGTGGGCTCAAAACTTAGAGAAATGCATTCTATTTTGATTTAACTGATAGAAACCTGATACTTGCTCCCAAATTCTATGTCTGGTTGTTCATAGCATCTACCAGGTGAGAAGGAGATATGGTTGGAATTGCCAAAACACAAAACACATCTGCAGCATGCTTAGGTCTAACAGACCTATTACCTTTACGATCACTAAATTACAGTAATAAGAGATTAGAATTGGCAGTTTAGCATGTAAAACCTACTATACACAATTTTTTCCTGAGCAGCAAGTACTGGCATAATGGTGATTTATTCATCAAACAGGGACTGACAGGGTTAAGTGTCAAAGGCCTCCAGGAGGGGCAGGATTGGGCTGAAAGGAGTTGCTCTTGTCTAGCTGTGTCATGGTGGAAGTGAACCATAGCTGGGGTCTCCCTGGGCTGAAATTAAAAGAAGCCACTTTGGGAGCACAAAAGGCAAGAAATCAACAGGAAAAATTGTGTTTCTGTTGTCCTTGACTTTAGAGCTCTTTTTATCCATGAAGTAAACGCTGATTACGACTCATCACAACAGGCCATGGCTACCAAAATGCTGTCAGGGCTTGCGTGATTGCTCTCAGTGCTCAGAATGGCAATGCAGACGAGATGCTCTGCAGTCTGTGCCGTCTGCTTCTGACAAGCACCATGTACTCACTGGAAATGCTGATACTTCAGGCCGATCTATTAGCCCATTTGACCCCTCACTGCTGTGTATATTGAGCTACTATTGATATTTTCCTTGCTTACCCATCCTGTGTCACATACCATCTTCCACTGCTACCATTCTCTTTCATTAAACTCTGGAGGAAAGGCAAATCCCTGTTCTCTGAATGTCACAGGGGCAAGAGAAGTTAAAAGTAAAATTTTCCAAGGAAGTGTGTAACATGCAAAAACTGGATAAGGTTTCCATTAACTATCAGTCTCCAATGAGCTGAACTATCACAAAGTATTTGACCTTTTTATAGCAATTTGTCATTACTATCCTTAGGATTAGAACAGAAATTTCCAAAATCCTGTAAGGCACTTGGATTTTTGTTGCCAACTGATAATCAAACATTTACAACCTTCAAAATCTAGAGGGAGAAGAGGAGAACATTAGATAAGCTTCTGGTCCAAAACACTTTTAACAGCTGGTGAAAGGGAGAATATTTTAATTCAGACCCCTGCAATGCTGTAAAAGAGATCCAAGCCTTGCTTCTTTCTTGGTTTTCCTTTTTTTTAGTTTGTTTGAACAGCAGTTGTGGAGAGAAAGTATCAATTCAGGTAGAATCACTGATTTTTCAAGGATTAATATAAACCGTTTTAAAGCTACCTTGCTAATGCCTGATGCCTGAATAATTTTCACTACCTGCAAAGTCTTATTGTGATCTAGACATTAAATAATTTCATATTATGCAGATAAATTTTCTCTCCGGTTTTAATACCAAGTTAGGGTTACACTGTTTTTCCCTAGGAAGGAGATTATGCATGCTGACTGTGTGTAAATTATGCTCCCTTAATATTTAATATGATTTAATAAAATAATGATACTTTCCTTATTGGGCTTACTCATAACTTGGCATAAAGTCTACAGTATAATAGCAGCAAAGACCAGGAGCAGACACTGTCAAGGGAAAAGTCCTGATTCTCTGGAGTACCAGAATATCCTGATGGGAAGAGAGCCGAGCCCTACACGTGGAGAGGCACCATGTGTGAGCTCCACAGTGCTTGCTAGGTGCTTCCACCCCTGCCACCAAATGCCCTGCACGGTGCTGGTGCAGCAGCACGTCCGCAAGTGTGCTACCTTACAAAAAAGCATTCATGAAGGCAATATGTTGACCCACATTTGCAAAACATGAATTTATATAGGCTCGTGGCTTAGTACCCTTCGCTGACTTTTTAAATAGGTGTGGACAAAGGCAGATTTTAAGACCCTGTGCTGCTACACTGCGTGCAATCTGGTGAGCGTATTTTGATCTCTGACCATTTCTGATCAGAGTATGTGTGTACCTCCAGTTGTTCACACAGGAATGCAGAACACACAGAGTGAAATCTGGTTGCATCCCTGTGGTATATGTTTATGGTTTTCCACATCTAGGAGAGTGTAATAGCCACACCTATCCTGGAGATCTTTCCATGGTAAATCCTTAAAGAGGCCAGAGACTCACCAAACAGAGTTTAGTGTTACAAGGTGAAGTGTTTTCATGTACAGGAACTAGAGAGAGAAGAAAGCAATTTCTAGTGACCTGTCTTGACCTTTTTTCTGAATCCTAGTAGTCTCCTACCCTGCTCTATCCTTTCCTGGACATTTGTGATTACAAAGGTTGCCAACAGAAGTGATGAGGGTTTCTGGCTTCTTTGCATGTGCCAGCACAAATTGCTCTGGCATCACCAAGGCTGGCTGCAGAGTCTGGCATAGCAGCTGGAAGATGCTAACTGCAACAAGGTGACCGGTAGTACCCTGGGTATGGTCCAGCCACCAACCTCGCTGTGAGCAGGAGCATATGCCACTTCAGTGCCAAATAACTCAGTCTGACACAAACTGAGGTTGCCCTGCTTTTTCCATCACCATTCGCAGGTTTTCTATACTAAGGACAGGTTATGTGTGTCGTATGCAGAAAAGAAATCTATTGGAGGTTTCTATTTCACAATCTCCCATTTAAAAAAAAAAAAAAAAAAAGAAAACAACAACAAAAAAACCCATACTTGTAATGCTGCTTCCTACTGCTTGAAGCCAACAAACACCCGGCAGTTTGCATCTGGTTGATGTTAATGTAATTTTGAAAGTTAATTCGTTCTTGAGTAAGACTGAAAGGAGAGCTATCCCACGGGATGGATGAGCGAGCAAAGGCTGGAGAGGCACTTGAGATTTCTGGCTTGTATTTATCCTCTCAAACATACTTGATACAAATATATGGTTTCCTGGACAACTTCTTCAAAGGCCATCTGGTTCAAAGGCATTGGGCCCACTCCTAACTTTGCCAGATTCCCTCCTTAGAGGGTAAATACCAGTAATTGTGATTTATGTGTGAAGCCTGTGTAACAGTGCAACTGCCCTGGCTCTCCATAGGAAGTCTGCCCTTGTGAGATCCGGGAGCCATGCTGTGCCATACATACCTATCAATTTGATCCTACTACTTGGCACTTACGTGGCACCAGAAATTGTACTTGCTGGAGGAATGAGGAAAGGATTTGAAACTCGTGAAGGCCATCTGGGCAAGGTCAAAGCATACATAGCAGGAAGCTGCTGCCTGCACATAACTAGGGAAGGAAGAGTCTCACACAGCAAAAAATCTCACTAGCAAACAGGCGGACAGCTGCAGGCAGGGCACAGGCTGAACATCTGCCCTCAGAGGTCAGTTACAAACCAACTGGGCATGATCTCCGACTGGTCATTAGGGTATACACCACTTTCTCTCCTAAAGCAACTGTCACATTTTACGTTCCACCGTGAAAAAGCTCCTGCAGTCAGGCAGGGACAAGCTCTGCTGGCCCTGCGAGCCACAGAGAGCTGCCCGGCATGCATCCTGAGCCAGCTGGAGATGATGATGCTGGGCTGGCACTGGAGAATAAGCCCTGGTCCTCAGCCCCGTGGCAGCACTGTATCGTTGCTGCTCAGCTTTGCCTTTGGATCAGGTGTACATTTAAATGTTTCCAGGCAAATCAAGGCTCCCAAGCAACCGCCTACAAACTATCAGGGTGATTTACCCCAATTGGAAAGACTAAGTTCGACAGATACAGGGTCATTCCTCCTGTAGTTGAAATATAAACTGTAAGAGACTCTGATGGTTATGGGTAACCCAATCCACAGATCATGTTGCTTTATACTGTAGCACCAGGTGATGGACGCAGCTCAAAACTGAGCTGGTCAAAGCTATTAGGTATTTTTCTGTTTTTCCCTTACACTAGAAAATCTTTGTCCGAAGTCAGAAGAAAAAAATCTTACCCACAATTTGTTTACTAAAATACTCTGCTTTTAAAAAGGCATCCATAACAACAATGTTAAGCCTGGTATCATTTCATTGTGAAGGTGTTATTTTGGGAGACTGTCAGGAATGTGCCATTGAAGGAGAGACGTGGAAGTGGTCATAGATGGTGTTCAAGGACAACTCTGAGACAGTGCCTATAACTATGCCAGGAACTTCTCATACAGCACCAGGTGAACTAAGAAACAGCAGAAAGTGAGAGGAAAGGCAAGGTACCTGTGAATCTCTCAGCAGGCTGCTAAAGCTGCCAAGAAGGAGTCTAAAGCAGAGTGCTGGTAGGGCATGTCGCTTCTCAACCCAAGCCGCACAGCATCTAGCACCCTTATGTGGAGTAGAGCAAGGGAATGCTTCCTCTGCTTTTCACACTACAAAAAAAATTTATCGGGCAGCAAAGAAAGCATTTTCACTTAACATTTTATTTACGTTTCTTCTTAGTAGTTTTCAATGCTGTAAACAAGCCCTTTGGCCTTGCTATAGCTTTGTTATCATTACCTGCATGCATCAGAACACTCACCATCTTCCTGGTAGGCACAGATGAGTGTCATATGTACAGTAACAGACATTTGTTAACATTTACAAGCACACTTCCTTAAAAATATAGTAAAAGAAAATGAGTAAGTCAATCTGCAAAAGAGCGTTCAGCAGGGAGTCAGGTGGCAGGCAGCATGTCACTGTAGTATCCCCAGAAACTCACGGACAGACTGCCATTTCCCCAACACACTGCAAAACTGGCCTCAAAGCTGCTTGTGTATTTACACCAGCATTTTGGAAGACTTTGTTGGGATTTTCTTGGTTTCATTTTTCTAAAAGCTGTGGCACAATGGCAGGTCAGGCAGGGTAGACCAAAACCGTAAAACTTATATGTGCATGATTTTGGCAAGTGTAATGGGATGGAAACATTCTGCTGTTGGGTTTTGTTCTGTGGTTAGTGTCAGGACGGCTGCAGCCTGGGTGGGTCTTTGGGGCAGTTCCAGTGTGAGAGAGGTTCCCTGTGTGTAACTGGTAATGGAGAGGAGTTCGCTTCCTCATGTAATGATCTCATCCCGCATCTCCACCAAACACCATTTTGGTGGTGCCTTTAATGTGCATATTCTGGTGGAGCAGAGGGTCTCACCATTTCTCACTGGAGCAAACTCCATGGACATCCTGTGAGAGGACAGTTGGGATCGAAGCAACAGCCCATAAATCTGAAGTTTCTATAGAAAATTATTACAGCCTGTTTTCTACCTGTTGGGTTATTATCTTCAGTCTGCTGCAGACTTCAAAAATTAGGCTGAGGTTTTGGCCAGGAAAGGTTTGCTATTATCCATATTTTTCCGGGGAGAGAAATTTGGGTGCGAGCAGTGGGAAGGGAATTTCGGACTTCATTATTATTAGTAACTTTTCTGAGGACACTTGTCTTCAAAGATACACTTTCCTTTAAACAATGTATCATTCAGAACCAAGAGTGAAAAGCTTTTGTTTTTAGAACCCTGCAGATAGCACTAAAAGCCATGTGGTATCCCGGGGCAATCAAGGAAATACCCTTCTGTGTGTTATACTCTGAGCAGCATTTGAAGCTGAGGGATTTAGAAGCCATCCGTTTTTTGCTAGAACATTTTGAAATGAAATG